>OY796864.1:25702462-26239962 GCA_963680765.1 Agrochola lychnidis | reverse complement strand
ATATTGACAACTTCTCGAGAAGGAGTACAAGGAGAGGACCCTGCAGGTACTTTAAAAACTTAAATTCGAGTGAGAAACACCATTTTATTAAGAGTACAACGTTGACGTGCGGCCGTGAAAAAGCTATAAAAATTTTCCGGCTACGGAAAATCAAGTTTTTCAGTGACGACCTACCTTGAAAATTGTAGAGAAGATAACCGGAACGTTCCTCAACACGTGTGCCAAAAACCAGAATTTTTGAATCTTAACTTTAGGAACTGTATTTATTATTACGAATATTGGAAAAATTTCCGGCCGCATATAAATTGTTTCCTTTCGTTCGGTCGGATAGGAAAATAAACAAAAAATTTTGTCTTAGTTTGGTGTTACTATCTATTATAATATAAAAACTGTTTGCCGTCAGCTATTTGCACACTAGTTTGAATGGATAAAAATTGTTGATTTGAATTATTGACACAACCGAGAATCGAACCCGGGACCTTAAAAAAAAAATAAATAAATAAAATTTAAAACACCTGAAGCTCGAGGGTGACAGATAGCCTGTTTTTGATGCCAGACTGACTGTTTTTGTTTTGTTTTTAAAATTTTAAATTTTGGTTTTAAACTGCTCCCCCCCCCTCCCGCCCCAACAATCGGCTCATTGTACTGGTCCTGGCCTTGTATCTTAGTAATTATTATAACTCCCCCGCCACAAGCCCCCCCCCCCGAACCATTCCCATTCCCCTCCCCTTAACCCTAACACCCCCCGCCACTAACAAAACTTACATTATTATATATATAGTAGTATCCAGTATCCCGAATAATATCCCCTAAAAATCTAATTATCTCAGAAACGGCTGGGAATATCAAAATTTTGAGTAAATTTGCCCCCCCCCCTAATACCCCCCCTCCCAGCTTAAACCTATATTCAGATAAGCCCCTCAGACCCCATTTTTGACCCCCTCTTTTCTGACCCCCAATATTTAGTAATACAATATATTTATTTATATGTAGATAGCCCCTATACACATCCCCCCAGAAACTACCTCTGGCGACCTTCTGTGACCCAATTGACCCCCTAGGACCCCCTGGGCCCCCTCACCTCTTCCCGTTCAGAGCTACCTGATAAACTACCTCTGGCGACCCCCTGTGATCCAATTGACCCCTGGGACCCCCTCCCCCTCTTCCCCCTTCAGAGCTACCTCACCCCCCCGGGCCGAACTACGGAACCAGAGGTCATAGACCCACCAAGTTTGGGTTCTTTGAAATCAGGAGGAAAAGACCTATCTTTTGGCTCTGACCAAATTGCAAAAAAAAAAAAAAAAAAAAAGAAAAAGAACCTTTTCGATATTTTGTCGCTTTGTTGTTTTTATTACAGTTTTTCGTACAATTATACTATTGTAATTTGGTGTATTTTAGACATACTCCACAAAGAGTAAAAACTTGACTTAGACTAAGACTTTTAAACAAATTTAAGCTTCGAGTGACTTAATTGGTATTGACGCCATTTACACGTCTTACTAAAAAAAAAAGACTATTTTATCTGTTGAAATCATGCTCGGAATGAGGACCCCGATAAAAAACATGACAACAAACTCCCCCAAGCAGGCCGTGAAATCGACGGAGAAGGCAGGTCCCTCGTCGGAAACCCAGGACCGAACTTTTGTGGTCCAACCAAGCATTGACGAGACAGAAGCCAGTACAAAGACCTTACCCAAAAGGGTGGCTGCGCAGGTGGCGGGCCCCTCCAAGGCAAAATCACAAACACCATCGTTGGACGCCTCGGGTAGTCCGCCCCCGAAACCGACCTATCCCACCAGACTCGCTGAGGGAAGGGCTTGCCTAAATAAGGCAAAGCTCCACCTCGGCAACTCAAGAAACACGAAGACCGAAATCAAAGAAGGGGTCACTGCAGCCGTGGAACGACTATATCAGTTGCTGAAAGAGTCGGAGATGGTTAAAGGAAAAGAAGCAACTAAGAGCAAGGGGCGGGAGGGGAAGGAAGAGGAGGAACCTTTACACCCTCCACTCTCTTCCCATCCTGCCGGAAGCCAGGCGGAAAACGAACTGCTTAAGAAAATGGAGGAGCACTTCAAACTCATCACAGCTAACACCGAAAAGATGGAGGGTCTTAGAGACACTTTACTGTCCCATCAGAAAGTCTTGGAGGGGACCACCTATGCGAGCGTGGCGGCTGGTAGTGGTAGGGGAAGACTCCCGGAGCAAGCCACCCTACACTCGGTGGTGGTCACCTCCAAGGATGAAACAGAGACTGGAGATGAGGTGCTCCACAGGATCCGGACTGCGGTGAACGCTAAGGAAGGAGGAGTGACCATCGACAAAATTAGAAAGGCCAAAGACAGAAAGGTCATCGTGGGTTGCCGGAGCGAGGCAGAAAGACGGGTATTGAAAGACAGAATCCAGAAAGCGGGTAACCACCTTAACGTCGACGATATCAGGAACAAAGACCCACTCTTAATCCTCAAAGACGTCTTGACATACAACAGTGACGACGATATCCTTCTCGCTCTGAGAAATCAGAACGAGAGGATATTCAGAGATCTCGAAAAACAGGACAATAGAGTGGAGATCCGATACAAAAAGAGAACAAGGAACCCTCTTATGAATCATGTCGTCGTTAGAGTGTCCCCCAGAATATGGACCAGGATTATGGACGCGGAGACCGTGCAAATCGACCTGCAGCGCATCCGAATCGCGGACCAATCTCCCCTCGTCCAATGTTCCCTCTGTCTGGGGTACGGCCATGGCAAGCGTTTCTGTAAAGAAACAGTCGAGAAATGTAGCCATTGCACCGGGCCCCATAAAAAGTCGGACTGTCCTGACTGGCTCGCTGGTGCAGCGCCGACATGCTGCAATTGCACGTATGCCAAACTCGCAAATGCAGAGCACAATGCGTTCAGTCAGGACTGCCCGATAAGGAGGAAGTGGGACGCCCTGGCGAGAGCCACAACGGCATATTGCTAAGGTGGTCACGGGCAGGGGAGCACTCGGAGGCAGCACTCCCACCAGTGAAGCTTCATACCTGATGGTACAGGCAAACCTGCAGAGGAAGCAGCTCGCCACCAATGAACTGATGATAGAAGCGGATCGCAGAAAAGCAGCCATAGCTCTGCTTCAAGAACCCTACGTTGGGGGCTCAAGTAGTATGAAGAACTACAGAGGGGTGAGGATCTTCCAGAATACTAGCCCAGGGGAAGGAAAGATCAAAGCAGCCATTGCAGTGTTTAATCATGATTTTGATGTCATACAGTACCCGATTCTCACCACAAATAACATCGTTGTGGTGAGAATTCGGACGCTGGCCTGGGAGATCACCGTGGTATCATACTACTTTGAGCCCGACCAACCCATAGAGCCGTACCTGGAACATATGAAGAAGATCCGAGAAAAGCTGGGACCGCAGAGAATAATCATTGGTGGTGATGCCAACGCCAAAAGTAGCTGGTGGGGGAGCGACAGAGTCGATCTGAGGGGTGAAGATTTTTCTGGTGCTCTAGAGGAGATGTCCTTGCAAGTGCTGAACGACGGAGACAAACCGACCTTCGACACGGTCAGAGGAGAACGAAGACTGACCAGCCATGTTGACGTTACGGCCTGCTCAGAGGATATGCTCGACCTGGTGGACGACTGGAACGTAGTCGAAGACCTGACGTCTTCGGACCACAATGGTATGGTATTTAAAATAAAATTACAAAAATCAAAAGGAATCAACATAAACAGGACAACTAGGATTTTCAACACAAAAAGGGTTAACTGGGACCGGTTTCATGAGAAACTGGCCCAGCTAATGAAGGATAATAGCATAAACAAAATAGAAATAGATCAAACTCAAACACAAACAGAATTAGACAAACTTACAGAAAAATATATACAACAGATTATTAGAACATGTAATGAGATGTTAAAGAAAAAGAAAACAAACGAAACACTTACCGTGCCATGGTGGACCGAGGAGCTCGAGGAGATGAAAAGGAAAGTCGCCACTAGGAAGCGCAGGATCCGATGCGCAGCGCCGATCCGGAGGTCGAAGGTTGTCAGCGAGTACCTGCAAGAAAAAGAGACATATGAGCTAGCAGCGATAAGAGCACAGGTAGACAGCTGGAAAAGCTTCTGTGGTAAACAGGACAAGGAAAGCCTTTGGGAGAGCATATATCGCGTTATAAAAAGCACCACTAAACGCCATGAAGACATCCCTTTGGTGAAAGATGGCCACCAACTGGACCAGAAGGAGTCAGCCAGAACTTTGGCGGAGACCTTTTTCCCGGAGGACCTTGAATGTGATGACAACTCATACCACCGGCAGACCAGAGTCTTTGCAGCAAACGCAAATAACTGGAGGCATGATGAGATACATGACCCAGCATTTACAGTCGAAGAACTCCGGGCCGCAACGGAGAGTTTTAATCCAAAAAAGGCTCCGGGAATGGATGGTCTTACCGCAGATATTTGCAGCCAGGTTGTTACCAAAAATTTGGAACTTAACCTGGCGCTTATGAACAAGTGCCAAGAACTTGGCCATTTCCCAACTCCCTGGAAAGAGGCGACGGTGGTGGTCTTGCGAAAGCCTGGCAAGGATGATTATACAAACCCGAAGTCCTATAGGCCCATCGGCCTGTTACCGGTCATGGGGAAGATTCTAGAGAAAATGATAGTCGGTAGACTAAAGTGGCATCTGCTCCCGAGATTGAGCCCCCGACAATATGGCTTCATACCCCAGAGGTGCACTGAGGACTCCCTCTATGACATGACACAACATCTGCTCGGAAAACTAAATGATAAGAAACTTGTAACCGTAATATCATTAGACATAGAGGGAGCCTTCGATAGTGCCTGGTGGCCCGCAATCAAGATCAGACTTGCCGAAGAAGAGTGTCCGGTTAACATCCGGCGACTCATGGACAGCTACCTACAGGACCGTAAGGTCCGGGTGAGGTATGTCGGAGAAGAGTACATAAAAGACACTCAAAAGGGATGCGTGCAGGGATCGATTGGCGGGCCGATTCTCTGGAATCTCCTCCTTGATCCACTCCTCAAGGGACTCGAACGCCGGGGAGACTATTGCCAGGCTTTCGCAGATGACATAGTGTTGGTGTTTGCCGCGGATACGGCGCTGGAGGTGGAGAGACAGGCCAATGCCGCACTCGCGTATGTTCAGGCGTGGGGTGTCGAAAACAAACTGAAATTCGCGCCACACAAGACTCACGCAATGGTGCTCACCAGAAAGTTGAAATTTGACACACCACGACTGAGCATGGGCGGGATCGACATTCGTTTGTCTAACGAGATAAAGATCCTGGGGCTCACCATCGACAATAAGCTGACGTTTAACAGCCACGTGGCTAATACATGCAAGAAGGCGTTAAACATATATAAACAGCTCTCACGAGCCGCCAGGATCAGTTGGGGTCTCCACCCCGAAATCATCAGGACTATCTATATGGCCACGGTGGAGCCCATCGTAACCTACGCAGCCGGCGCCTGGGCTAAATCAACAAACAAGATCGGGGTAAAAAGACAGCTAAACGCGGTGCAGAGGGGCTTTGCGCAGAAGTTGTGTGGTGCGTATAGAACCGTTTCGCTGAACTCGGCGCTGATGCTGGCTGGCATACTGCCTCTCGACATCCGGATTCGGGAGGCGGCATCGTTGTATGAGGCTAAGAGGGGAGTACCCCAGCCAGAATTAGCAGATAGAGAGGTGGAGCGCAGACTGGCCTTTGCCGAAACTCAGCACCCGGCAAGACATATGCGCCTCGAGTTCGTTTGTCTGGTGGACCAGGAGGAGTTGAACTCTCACGTGCACCAAGCAGTCTCAATCTACACCGATGGCAGCAGAATTGAGGGTAAGGTCGGAGCAGCATTGTCTCTTTGGAGCAATGCAGCCGAGACCAAAACACTCAAACTTAAGCTGTCATCGTACTGCACTGTCTACCAGGCCGAACTCCTCGCTATATGTCATGCCACAAAAATTATCCTGCGACGAGGCGAGCCCAGTTTCGCTATTCTAAGTGATTCGCGCTCTGCCTTGGAAACGGTCGCTAACCCATATTCCCTCCATCCCTTGGCTGTCGAAACTAGACGCAACATCGAGGACAGCAGACTCCAGAACAAGGAAATTTCCTTGTTCTGGATTAAAGCACATGCAGGACTGGAGGGGAACGAGCGCGCGGACCAGTTGGCAAAGGAGGCTGCACTGCATTCCAAGAGGAAACCCGACTATGATGGTTGCCCAATTTCATTCGTCAAGAGACACATCCGTTTACGGTCTCTTGACGAGTGGAATGTACGCTACCAAGCGGGACAAACAGCGGCTGTCACCAAGATGTTCTTCCCGGATGCAGTGAAAGGATTTAAAACGGTGAGGAAAATAAGACCGGCAGGCTTGACGACTCAGGTGATGACGGGGCACGGTGGGTTCTCAGAATACTTGCACCGATTCAAGTGTAAGGGGGACCCATCGTGCATCTGTGAGCCGGGGGTGGCTGAGTCTGTCCCACACCTACTGTTCAGCTGTCCAGTCCACGCGAGGCTTAAATTTGAATTCGAACAAATTCTTGACTGTGACTTAAAGCCCGAAAATATAAGTACAATAATTGCAGATAAAAAATTTAGACAAAAATTAATAGACTACAGTGTGCAAATAGTAAAGATAGCAGTAAAGAGAAATAGATAAACAAGTTATGTTTACTATATATTTGGTAAATTATATAACATAAACATATAAAATAAGTTAGTAGAAAATAAAATTAAGTAATGTTTGTAAAGTAAGTTAAGGAATTAAGACAAAATTGATAAATGTATGTAGTAAAAAAAATAAATTGTTAAATAAGTTAAGTTGTTATATTGTTTAATATATACGAAAACTTAAGAAATAAGTAAGTAGAAAATAAGGAATCAGTATAAAAATTCAGTTTGAAACCAGTAAATGTAGAAATGTAATAATGTATAAGGTAAGGTAATTAGCAGAAATATAAATAAATAAATAAATATACTACCCTGGAAAAAAAGGTCTCTGATCACGTCAGAGGGAACATGCAACGCCCTGTGATGACGGGTGTCTTTTAAAAAAAAAAAAAAAAAAAAAAAAAAACCTAACCTAACCTAACCTAACCTAACCTAACCTAACCTAACCTAACCTAACCTAACCTAACCTAACCTAACCTAACCTAACCTAACCTAACCTAACCTAACCTAACCTAACCTAACCTAACCTAACCTAACCTAACCTAACCTAACCTAACCTAACCTAACCTAACCTAACCTAACCTAACCTAACCTAACCTAACCTAACCTAACCTAACCTAACCTAACCTAACCTAACCTAACCTAACCTAACCTAACCTAACCTAACCTAACCTAACCTAACCTAACCTAACCTAACCTAACCTAACCTAACCTAACCTAACCTAACCTAACCTAACCTAACCTAACCTAACCTAACCTAACCTAACCTAACCTAACCTAACCTAACCTAACCTAACCTAACCTAACCTAACCTAACCTAACCTAACCTAACCTAACCTAACCTAACCTAACCTAACCTAACCTAACCTAACCTAACCTAACCTAACCTAACCTAACCTAACCTAACCTAACCTAACCTAACCTAACCTAACCTAACCTAACCTAACCTAACCTAACCGAACCGCGGCACCCCTCGCCGCGAGTAGATCGTTTTTAAGTCGCTCCGCGCTCAAAAATCCTTTAAAAAATCAAAAGTGCGAATTTGGAGTAAAAATTTCAACCATAGTGCGTGTTTCAGTGCATACAATAGAGTGAGTGCAGTGTAGAAGTGGAAACCCTGCTGGTTTTCTTGGGAAATCCCGAAAACTGCATTTTGAGAGGTTATCTCTCAAAAAACCACGTGCTGGAGACCATTTTTTGCGTGCGGCGCCGGATTCATCGCGGTACCCCACAATTTTTGTACTGCTGTTCGGAGTGTACCACGTTGCCGCACATATTGGCAAAGTTTAAGATTTTTCCCGCCGCACCCCTCGCTGCTACGGGGGAAAAACTGAAATACACGTGCAGCGTGACTTCAGAACCAGTGTTCCCAGGATCACGGTCAGCATTTCACCTTGGAGCGGGCCACGTAAGCGACACTACCCCGTTTTTTGCTTTGTGATAAGTAGCCTGGGAGCGAAGATATAAACTTTGTAAAATACACCTAATTTGTGACAGCCCTAACTCAAAAAAACGAGCGAAGACCCCTATTTTTTACTTTATGGATAGACTCTTAACTTCATTATCTATATATGTGCAGATTTTCAGATTTTTTGTTTTTACTATTGCCGAGTTATTTAAATTTTAAAATACCTATTTAAATACCTAACTTTTCCCTAAATTCTACCTATTGTTTTGACGGAAGGGGGTCAGTCGCTATTCGATGCAGTATTAGCTCCTTATTCCAAAATAAAAATATTATCACCATCTGATAATATTCCCTGTCATAAATTTCTGGAAAACTGTCTTTTTGCGTCTGTTGGTTTTGATGGTTTGATATTCAAATGGGTTTTTCTCTAAATTATTGTATGTTTCAGTATATAGATTTTAATATTGTTCAGTAGAATTACTCATTATCTTCCTACATTATTTATTTCAAATTTTTTAACCCATTCTTTATTGAGTTGTGATTTTTTAACTGGAACGCGGGCTGTCCTGAAAACCGCACGATAACTGTGTTTTCAGTTTACAGGGAAACTAAGCGTCCTAGACAAATTCTAACCATTTTTACGGGGTCCCCCCCCCTAACAACCCCCCCCACGGTTTGTACAGAAGACAAACCCTTTGACCCCCCTCCGATCATTTGGACCAAGTTTCATCCCCCTACCCCAAATTTTGTACTTCGACTTAGTCTCTGGGGATGAAATTGCCTTCTTATAAATTTCTGGCCATAACTTTCACATCCTTGATCCGATTCAAGAGCGGTTTTCTGCTGGGGATAGAGCAGACATTAGGCTCTCTATAGAAAGGGAGCGTCTCTAGGTAGAGTCCTTACGAAAGTTATTAATTAGGGTATTAATAATAAATGTTGACACGGTTTTCTCTGCATGGCCAGACTGCTGCAATTGTACTAGTGTGAGGTCAGACTCTATGTAGAGTTAACTTTTGCCAATAATTTGGCCTTGTTTTCGACGTAGTTTTCTCATTAATAATAGAGTGTCCATAAGACTGTCTGGACTTGTATGAGGACTGGCTCTACATAGAGTTGCTGAAACCTACCCGGACTTTAATTTCGTAACCGGAGGTCGTAGACCAACCAAGTTTGGGGTCTTTGAAATCGCTATTAAAAGATCTCCTATTTAACTCCAAAGAAATTACCTATTTTTTATTTTTATTTTTTTTCATCTATTAAAGAGAGAATTTAAAATGTCCAAAAATATTCCTCCGCCTAAGCGTGTGACAAAGGCATCAACGCAGGCTCCGCCAGCTGCGCAGCGCGCGAAACCAAAGGCCGTTGGAAGGACCGCTGGGTCTTCTGGCGGTGTGGTGGTGCGCGCTGAATCTACTCAGCCATTTTCACGGTCGCCTGAGGTCCAGGACCCTGCAGGTCAGGAACTGTCCACATTTACTCATATTGAGCCTCCCCTAGAACAAGACCAAGGCCAACAGGAGCAGGATTGCCGGGTCCCTTTGGAGATGGGCGTCAGCATCCCTTTGGAGATGGAGACCACGGAGTCGGAAGATATCCTTCCCTCGTCCACTCCCATCAGACCAGCAGTTAAACTTGCCCCAACCGACCTCCGTATACAGACCCAAATAAGACAGGCGATGGCTGCTGGTTCGGCGGAGGCTCAGATGCAGCAGGACACGGAAACAATGGGTGCGGAGACTGATGACTATGACTCGGATGTATCAGTCAATTCCTGTGACTCTGCCAGGACTGTTGATGGAAGAAGGATCGTCTTGAGTGAGATGCCGCGCCAGGCCGGCGCGATTCTTCAGAGGGCGAAACAGGAGCTGGAGAGTTCGGGGAACTTGAAGAGGGGAATCAGGGAGAATGTTGTCTCGGCCCTTCATTTAATGTATGAGATGATCCTCAAACTGTCAGACTCTCGAAACCTCCACATGGTGGAGACGCACAGACTTAAGGAAGGCGCAGCCAAGGGAAGGGAACGACATACCCAAAAACATGCTAGAGCACTAGAGGCGGCTTTGGGGGAGTATAGAAAGCTTGAGGCCCACGTAGAAAAGCTGGCTTGCGATATCGAGGCCCTACGCCAGATACTTGTATTCGACGCATGCGAGCCCATACAACAAATAAAGCACGACACGGAATTGGCACTCAGAGACTCGCCCCAAATAATGAGTTCCGTGCTGGCAAAGGTTGCGGAAATGTCCGCTGAACTGGAGCCGCTCAGAGTGGCACTTCACTCGGCACAACCTCCAGGTACGCTTAGGGGAGTAGAACCTGCCCTGCAACAGGGTCCTGATATGAGTGACCTCCACTCGGAACTAATGCTCATCCGGCAGGAGATGGTATTACTGAGCCGGCGCCGGACAGAGGCTGCTGATCCAGACGTCAATATCTCTGTGGACGAAATCAGGGTTGCAGTGCAAGAGGCAATGTTAGGCACCCCTATTCCATCTTCATCTAACACAGCGGATATACAACAGATCCTGCAGGCATGTAAGGGAACGCAGGAGGCAGTAGTAGGAGTGCAAAATGGCCTAGTTGTGCTTCAAAGCGCGCTTCCGTCATGTGAATCTGCGGAAGTTCTGGGGGCAAAGATGGAAGAACTGAGACGAAATGTTAAGGAGCTCCAGGATACCACGGTGGAGACAGCCGCGCCAATAAGGACAACAGTGGAACACCTGCGATGCTTGATAGAGAAAAGAATCGGCTCCGACCACACACAGACACAGACAATGGACAGAGAGACCCCAGGAGCACAAACGCTGCGTGCCGAGTACCAGGAGCCCGTTAGGTCTTACGCAGATGCCGTAAATATCCCTAACCACAGCCTAATAGTGGAATCTATTGACCCCCGCCATACCAGTGACGACGTGATTAAAACAATCAAATCCAAAGTTGACGTTGTCGCGCTTGGGGTGGGGATAAACAGTATTCGCAGATTACGCAACCAAAAAGTGGCTATCGGCTGCTCCTCTGAGCAGGATAGAGCGGCACTTGGCAATGCGATAAAGGGCGCAGGGGAGGGGTTCGCGGTCTTGAACCCACCACCGAAGAATCCTCTGATCCGCTTGGGGGGTGTGATTAATGACTTAGACAATAAAAGCATCGAGTTAGCTGTCACCAGACAGAACGCCAACCTCCTTGAGGGCCTCTCACTCGATAAGATACATACCAGAGTCATCAGGAGAACGAAAGGAAGGACACCTACCACCACAAACGTCGTCCTTGAAGTTGATGTTGGTCTTTGGCAGCGACTGAATGGGCAGCGCATTAAGCTAGGATACCAAGTGGTGACAGCAACCGACCAATCCCCGATAATCCAGTGCTACAACTGCCTTAGTTTTGGACACCTAGCACGGGACTGCCAATCACAGTTAAAGTGCGGTTACTGCGCAGGGGAGCATGACACCCGAGATTGTCCCAACCGCTCCAATTCTCCTTGTTGTGTTAACTGCACCAAAAGCAAAAAACACAATAGTCCCCTGCACCCTGCCTATTCTAGCGAGTGCCCGGAGTGGTCTAAGTGGGACCGGATATCAAGATCTGCCATAAGGTATTGTTAAGGGCACCCCACGAAATCTCAAATTTGCGCAGGTTAACCTTGGTCGTGGCCTGGCCGCGACCAAGGAGATCCTTTGTGATGCGTCCAGAAACGGCACGGACATTTTATTAACTCAAGAACCCTACGTGGGTGCTAAAGGCATAATTTCAACACCTTACGTCAATATCCAAGATATTCGTGGCACTCGGGAATCTCCCGTGAAATCGGCAATTGTCGTCACTAATCCTAATGTTAATTCTGTACACAACCAAACACTTATATGTAAAAATATCTGCTCACTTGTTTTACGAATCGGACGTCTTAATATAGGACTAATAAACATTTATCTAGAGGGTGTCCTAGACATAGAACCTTACCTAAGAAGAATCCAACAGGTCATCAGTGATATTGGTACTCAGGACATCATTCTCGCCGGTGACGTCAACGCGATGAGTCCCTGGTGGGGATGCGATGCTGAAGACAGTCGGGGAAGGGGTATTATGGACCTACTGGCACAAAACAATATGAGTGTCCTCAACCAGGGTAGTGTGCCAACTTTTCACACTTTCAGGGGCGGGAAAGAATACTCAAGCATTGTGGACATTACCGCATGCAGTGACTCGCTACTGGCAAGATTTTCCAACTGGAAAGTCGACACTGACTCTGCCATCCTCACCGATCACCGAACTATTCGATTCGAACTGTCAGTTGACAACCAGGATCTGCGCGTCATACATCCCACTACGAGAGTCTATAACGTCAATAAAGCAAAATGGACCCTCTACTCTGAGCTTCTCTGCACGGCAATGTCAGAGATGAGACTCACCACAGAGGAAGTCGAGAAAGGCAAGGACCCGGAGATGGTAGAAGATCTAGTATGTAGATATAATTATGCGATTGCCAGAGCCTGCGATTATGCGATTCCAAAGCTTAGTCAGCTTAAATCCACCGTTAAACCACAGTGGTGGACGGAGGAGTTGGAGTCCGAAAAATGTTCTGTGAAAACACTCCGTAGAAGGATACACTCCGCAAATCCCAGAAGGAAACCATTCTGCATAGCAGAATACTTAAAGGCCAAAGAAGAGTTCAAGACTAATATAGAACATACTCTTACGACCAGCTGGAAACATTTCTGCACCAGACAGAAGGAGGAGGATGTTTGGACCTGTGCTCAACGCATAATTACCCGATGCTCGAACACCAGCCGAATTGAGAACAGTCTCTTGAGGGACCCACAGACCAACCAAATGCTGTCGGCTGAAGCGTCGGCTGAACATCTCGCTGAAACCTTCTTTCCTGTCGACGATCCTGGCACAGATTCTACTGTCCAGAAAACTATCAGGGAAAACGTGAAGCACAGGATGAATCGCCTTAACCGAAAATTGAGCCTCTTACCGCAAGAAACTCCACCGTTCACTCACACAGAACTTCGGGATGTCTACGCTAGAACCCATCCCAAAAAAGCACCGGGTGCTGACGGCTTCACGGCAGACATTTGTTACGAGGCTTACAAAGCTAATTTAAACTTCCAGCTGGCGTTATTTAACAAATGTCTGGAAATTGGTTATTTCCCCATCGCCTGGAAGGAAGCCAGAATCAGAGTGATCCCGAAGCCAGGTAAGCCGAACTACACAATGGCCAAGTCCTACCGTCCAATTGGTTTACTACCAGTTATGGGTAAGGTGCTGGAGAAGCTGGTTGCCAATAGACTTACCTGGACGCTGGAAAACAGAAATCTCCTGAGCAGGCGGCAGTATGGCTTCCGACCGCAATGCGGAACGGAGGATGCGTTATACGACACCGTGGGCTACATCCGTCGAGGAATTCGGGCCAAGAAAATCGTGGCAGTGGTGTCATTGGACATAGAAGGCGCGTTCGACAATGCTTGGTGGCCAGCCATACTGCAGCAACTGCTTATTAAGGACATAGATAGGCAAACCCTGAGTCTCTTGGACAGCTACCTGTCGGATCGGAGCATCACACTGGAGTACCTAACACACATCATCTCCAAACCCACCAATAAAGGATGTATCCAGGGATCTATCTGTGGACCCATCTTTTGGAACGTCCAACTGGACCCTCTCATGGTCGAAGCCGGTAAACTCAGAGCCCATATCCAAGCGTATGCTGACGATCTGGTGGTCCTGGCGCAAGCGGATACGACGACAGAACTTGAGATCATAGTCAACGAGGCCCTTGCAGCAATTGCGGAGTGGGGAGAGACATATAAAATGAAGTTTGCGGCACACAAGACACAGGCGATGATCGTAACCAAGAAACTTAAGTATGACGAACCAAAATTCTCCCTCTCAGGAACTCCTCTAATTAACACCAGCCGACTTAAACTTCTTGGTCTCACTATAGATGCAGGTCTTACGTTCCTCCCACATCTCGAGGAAGTTACTAAGAAGACCGCTAATATTTTTAAGATGGTGGCGAGAGCTGCACGAGCACAATGGGGACTTAACTCTAACATCCTAAGGATCATTTACACTGGAGTGGTTGAACCAGTAATTACCTATGCAGCGAGCTCTTGGGCGGAAGTTGCCGGAAAACTCTACATAAGGAAAAAACTCAACTCGATCACCAGGATGTTCGCCATAAAGATCTCAAAAGCCCACAGGACCACCTCACTTATCGCTGCTGCCGTCCTTGCCAGAGTGATTCCCCTAGACATGAGGGCGGCTGAATACCTTCAATTATATGAGATAAAAAGAGGGAAGCCCCTTGACCAACTCCCTGGCAGAAAGCTGGAGAGACGCGCGCATCCCTCAGAGCTCCCACATCCTGCTCTGCGGGTTGTTCTGGGATTCCAACTGATAACCGACTCGAAGGATTTAGAGCGCATTGGAAATGACTGGCGCCGACTTTATACTGATGGAAGCAAAATAGAGGGCAAGGTTGGTGCCGCGGTGTCATGCTGGGATCGGGAAGGTGAAGTCGCAAAGCTGGAGCTCAAGTTGGCGAATTACTGCTCGGTGTTTCAGGCGGAAATGGTTGCTATCTTGAGGGCACTCACTTACGCCGCTGAGAGAAAACCTCCAATGTCGGCCAACATCATATCGGATTCTAGATCAGCACTAGAATCGATTGCTGACCCTAACACGAAAAATCATATTGCTATAAAAATTCAGCAGGCAATCTCCGACGCAACGCAACAAGGAAGAGAAATTTGCCTCTTTTGGGTAAAGGCGCATGCCGGTATACCCGGAAATGAGAGAGCAGATGAACTTGCCAAGCACGCTGCTCTTTATAGGAAAACTGCCCCTGTCTATGACCAATTTCCGCTGTCCTACGCAAAACTATCCATCAGGGAGTCAACGTTGGACCGCTGGCAGTCACAGTATACAGCCGATACAGACGAAAGCAGAGGTATACGTCTTTTCTTCAATGATATAAGGAAGGCGTATAAGGTTCTAGAGAAGCTAGGCACACCCAATAATCTTAGAGCGCAATTGTTTACAGGACACGGAGGAGTCCGCGAATACCTGTACAGATTCAAGCTGTTGGGGACCCCAGCCTGTGTTTGTGATGATGCCTCCGTTGAAACTATAAAACACATCTTAATTGACTGCCCTAGATACACACGGGAAAGGTACGACTGCGAACAGAGGCTGGGGCGCCGCTTCGGCTTGGATGTCCTGGAGGATATGATTGGTGATGACAATTGCCGGAGCCATTTCGTAGCTTTCGCAGAAGGAGTCTTGGCCAACGCTGCGAAAGCCAATGGGTCGATTATTATATAGATTTTTACATACAATACATAGTGTTTTATGCCTGTAGTTTGTAGTTTGATAATAAATTTGTGTTATAGTAATAATGATGTATATGTTTGTAGTTTGATAATAAATTTGTGTTATAATAATAATGATGTATATGTTTGTAGTTTGATAATAAATTTGTGTTACAGTAATAATGATTTATATGTATGTAGTTTTATAATAAATTTGTGGTATAGTAATAATAAAAAAAAAAAAAAAAAAAAAAAAAAAAAAAAAAAAAATTTATAATATATATATGAATACACTTCTATTTTAAGTTAGTTTTAGGTTCAGTTTTATTTTAATGAAATGTGTCAATTTAAAAGAAATAAGTGCCAAATTTAATATTGGCAATAACCAACTGTGAGGCAGGAGTGGGTTTTAGCCGGTAAGAGTCCGGCACTGCCCAGACTGGCTCACCAGTGAGTTAATCTGGGCGTCCATGAGGATTTCCCACTCCTGCCAAAAAAAAAAAAAAAAAAAAAAAAAAAAAAAAAAAAACCTAACCTAACCTAACCTAACCTAACCTAACCTAACCTAACCTAACCTAACCTAACCTAACCTAACCTAACCTAACCTAACCTAACCTAACCCAAAATAGTGAAGGCGTACAGGACAACATCGCTGAACTCGGCCCTGTTACTCTCTGGGCTGCTTCCTTTAGACCTTAGGATCCGAGAAGCAGCCTCTTTTTATGAAGAGAAAAGAGGATACTCCTGGAGAGTGACAGGAGACCGAGACATCGAAACACCAGTTCCTTACACGGAACTACCACACCCAGCCAGCCAAGTTGGTATTCAGTTCAAGTGCGTGGTGAACGATGCAGAAATGGCCCAGCAAGAACTCACAACCCCAAAAATCTTCACCGACGGAAGCAAAATCCAGGGCAAAGTCGGTGCAGCGTTGAGCCTGTGGGAAAATGGGGTGGAAGCCAAAGCCCAAAAGTTTAAACTGGATAGTTTCTGCACCGTTTATCAAGCCGAACTACTGGCTCTGCATAAGGCCTCGGAGTTAGCCTTGAAACATCCCTCAGCCGTTGTCCAGATCTATTGCGACTCTAGATCAGCCCTAGAAACCGTCACCGGAGGCGTCTCTCTCCATCCCTTGGCATTTAAAACGCAGAAAAATATCCAGGCACTGAAACTGTGCGGAAAATCCCTTCAACTGTTCTGGATTAAGGCACATGCGGGGATGGAAGGGAATGAGAGGGCAGACGTGTTGGCAAAAGAGGCAGCATTAGGCAGCAAAACAAGGCCCCACTACGATCTATGTCCGGCTTCATTCATCAAGCGACAAATCCGAACGGAGTCGCTTGACGAATGGAGCGCGAGATACGGGTCAGGCGAAACGGCTACAACCACAAAAATTTTTCTCCCTGACGCAATTGCAGCCTACCGTATAGTCCGAAAAATTGTGCTCAACCCAGTCATAGTACAAGTGCTTACAGGACATGGCGGGTTCTCCGAGTACTTGAATCGCTTCAAGTGCAAGGAGAGCCCGGCATGTCCCTGTGACCCATCTAAAAATGAGAGCATCCCACATTTGCTAACGGAGTGCCCTATATTCGCGAAAAACAAATATGACCTCGAGTCCGAAATAAACACAGAAATAAAAATAGAAAACATACCGACAATAATGGGAAATCCAAAACAAAGAAAGAAGTTTTTAATTTACTGTGAGGAAATTGCTGGTAAAGTTATTAAAAATAATAAAGCTTAAGAAAAAAGATATACTGTTATGTATTACCAGAATACATAAAAAGTAATCGCTGCGAAAATAAAGATTTTAAAATTAATTGTAAATCATAAAACTTTAGATGTAAAAATTTAGTATTAAAATCATGAGTTGTCAAAATTAAAGTTAAAATGCAAAAATTGTTTAGTTCATTGTAAAAGATAGATAAAAATATGGGCCTATGTGTTAATACGTTAAGACAGAAAGATGAAAGAATGTGAGAAAGAAAAAGACAAATTGATAAAAAAGATCTCTGATGACCAATGTCAGAGGGACACTTAGAAAGGCAGGAGTGGGTTTTAGCCGGTAAGAGTCCGGCACTGCCCAGACTGGCTCACCAGTGAGTTAGTCTGGGCGTCCATGAGGATTTCCCACTCCTGCCAAAACAAAAAAAAAAAAAAAAAAAAAAAAAAAAAAAAAACCTAACCTAACCTAACCTAACCTAACCTAACCTAACCTAACCTAACCTAACCTAACCTAACCTAACCTAACCTAACCTAACCTAACCTAACCTAACCTAACCTAACCTAACCTAACCTAACCTAACCTAACCTAACCTAACCTAACCTAACCTAACCTAACCTAACCTAACCTAACCTAACCTAACCTAACCTAACCTAACCTAACCTAACCTAACCTAACCTAACCTAACCTAACCTAACCTAACCTAACCTAACCTAACCTAACCTAACCTAACCTAACCTAACCTAACCTAACCTAACCTAACCTAACCTAACCTAACCTAACCTAACCTAACCTAACCTAACCTAACCTAACCTAACCTAACCTAACCTAACCTAACCCAGTCACCCGGCGTCCCCCGCCGCGAACAGTCCAGTTTAAACCGCGCTCCGCAGTCAAAAATCGCGAAAAACAGAAAAAGTTTACCAAATAACTCGTGCAATACATTAAAACACGCGGAATCACGAGGCGATCACGGGCGTGAAAAAATTCTGTGAAAATATTGAAAACTGTGAAAACTGTGACAAAAACTGTGAAAAAATTGTGCAAGTGCTGGATTTTTCGATCTAAAAAGCAGAATAACTTCTGAACCAGATCGACGACCTATATTTCTGGAACTGCTATCCTGACCGCCTAAGCGAGACCTCCAACCCTGAAAAAAGTCCCGAATTTTTCCGTGCAGGCGCGCGGAAATACGGTGAAAATAAACTTCTCCATGTGCCAACGAGGTCCCGCAACTAAGGCCGAAAATCACCCCTGACCACTCCTCGAGGAGGAGTATGTGACAAGGACCCCGGAGGTCTTTTCAAAACGGAAAATAAGTTAAGTGTGCACCTTTTAATGTGACTACAAACTTAATAAAAAATCTGTGCGGCTGTGAAAGAGGAAATAGGTTTTTCCGGCCACGGTTTCACGCCTATAACCAGGGAAGAAAAATCTACAACTCCTGTGGAGGTTAGCTGGGACGTTCCCTAACCCAGAGGCGAAAATTTCATCGAAATCGGACAACAGCTTCAAGAGAACTGTAATTATTACTGTGCATAGAATTAATTTCCGGCAGTAAAATAAGTTGGTTTTTTTCGGAAAGAAAAACAGGAAATATATTTTCCTGGTTGTTTTTCAGTGTTTTTTAATATATTGACCAGTAGCCCTCAGCTACTGGCATATGCAAACAAATTTTCAGTAATTTTAAATTAGTGTTTTTTGAGATATAACCTCTCCCCGATCGCGATTTTTCCGTGATCCCAACTTGTCTACAAATTATACTGGAGTGGCTATATCTCCCAAACGGAAAGCCGTAGAGGGAAAATAACTTTACCTAACATAGTTTCCTCTAGAAGGGGAACCCGCACAATCTATTCCCATCCCTCTGCGACGCTCCTGTAAAAAATTCGGGGTAAATTTACGAAATTCTCCCCACTTTCATTATCTCCCCACATATTACCCCGTTTTAAAATCCAAATTAAAAAATCAACTTAATCAATAAAACCAACTTAAATTATGTGTGCCAAACTGCTGTAGACCTAGTTTATATATTAGATTTATTTCTTATAAAAATATTGATTGTGTCAGAAAAAATTGGTGTTCACCAAACGGGACTCGAACCTGGGACGTTTGAAATCCTAAAAACGATCATATCTCGAGAACGGAGAGAGCTAGCCCGTTTCTGACACCAGACTGCATATACTGTACTTTAGTACAGTATATACAGCAAAACTCCACAGGCCATCCCCTATATGTACACCCTTTTTGTTTTATAAAATTGTGATTTTAACTAACTGTACCCCCCCCCCCCCCTCCCGTTTAAATACCTCAGTGGGCCATTTCGTAGCAGTGACTGAATACGTAAGTCACAATACTCGAAGTTGAATCCCCCCCCCCCTCAAAAAACTGTTTCCAAAACCCCCCTCACCTCACCAGGCCATAATACCTTTTATTTTATAAATTCGAGTATCAATATCCCGAAAAATATATTTTTCCTTTTAAAATCGTAATATCTTTTGAACGGCTGGAAATATCAAAATTCTGACAAAATTTCCCCCCCCCCCTAGTACCCCCCCTCCCAACTAGAACCCATATTAAGATAGACCCCTTAGACCCCCTTTTTGACCCCCTCATTTTTTATTTTATTTTATTTTTATAAATTTATAATAACAACTTATACTGATTAAATATAACTATAAATCTCCCTTATATTAAGATAGACCCCTTAGACCCCCTTTTTGACCCCCTCATTTTTTATTTTTATTTAATTTCATTTTTATGAATTTACAATAAAAACTAGTACTGATTAAATATAACAATATATCTCCCTTATACATATACAACCCCCCCCCCCCCGCATCCAGGAACTCCCCTCGATAATCTCCCGCGACGCCCAGTTACAACCCCGGGACGCACCCCTCTTCCCCCCCCCTCCCCCCTGGCCAAGTTACGGTGGCCTCACCCCCCCGGGAATTAACTTTGGAACCAGAGGTCATAGACCCACCAAGTTTGGGGTCCCTGAAATCAGGAGGAGAAGACCTTTCCTTTGGCTCCGCCAAAATTAATGAAAAACGACCCATTTTAAGATAATTTTATAATTTTGTGATAAATATATGTTTTGGACAAATATTTTGAAAATTTTGGTTTTGTGTAGTGTTGCGGTGTACGCTGTGTGTGGATTTTTCACTCACCCTTCTATTAGGGGTACGACCAAGACCTTGACTGAAGTGACTTGACTTGGGACTTTGACTATTCACAAGTATAATTTGACCTTTTGGGTTTTTAACCCGCTGGACGATATTACAGATCGCCTTTACGGAGAATCTGTCGAAAAATATTGAATGCGACTGATATTATTAATTATTAATAATTAATTCTAAATACAATTTTCATTATAAATATTATTAACTGAATGACTTTTATCTACAATTTTATACAATTTTACATTATACTTGTCGTCTACTTCTTTACAATTTTACAATTTTAATTATTTATTATTTACAAATTTATTTTACTCGATTTTAAAGCTTTTACAACTTATACAAATTTAAACTCGAGATTTTTAAGGCGCCCCTCGGACATTAAAATTAAAAATAAATTTAAATAAATTTTTTATTTTATTTTAATTAAAAACATTTTTTTTTTTTATTTTATTTTAAAAGCAATCATGATTAGAACACCAGCGAAAGAAACAATGGGCGATAAGGACCCTGCAAAATCGCCAACGGTAGGAAATACGACTTTTATAAAAAGTACAACACCGAACGAAGGACAAAAAGTCAATTCGACAGTTAGGAGGAGCATTGGTGAGTGGGAGGCTGGGAAGTCAGAGACCCATGTCCAAAAGAAGCCTCAGACCATTCCCAATGAGACCTCATCTTCTTCTTCTTCTTCTTCCTCGGTGGTTGTAGCCAAAAAACCAAAAGCAACGCCCACAAATTCCCAAGAGGCAACAAAGGCTATACAGAAACCACCAACGGAGTCAGAGGGAAGTGCCCCCGGAGAGGCAGAGAAAACTCCGAAATACGCAAATAGGATCGCGGAAGCACGAGCCTGTCTCATAAAAGCGAAAATGCATCTGGGGACTTCCAAAAATACAAAGACGGAAATAAAGACGGAGGTCACCCGGGCACTAGAAAGACTGTATCAGCTAGTTAAGGAAGCGGATACTGATGTAGGAAAGTGCAAAGAACCGCAAAGAGGCACACCGAAAGAACCAACATTGGTGCAGAGCGGAGAAACAGGAAGAAAGGAAGAAGAGGAAGGAAATAAACAGATTGTGAATCTCATCGGGAAACTGAAGGAGCACGCTGACCTCATCAAGGAAAATACCGAGAGTATGGGGCAGCTAAAGGAAAAAATTGAGACCATGGAAAAGCGGACTTACGCCGGTGTAGCCGCGACTTCTATTGGGAAGCGGCTCCCTGCGCAGGCCGCTCTACACTCCTTCGTAGTTACCGCGAATGACGACCAAGAAACTGGCGAAGAGGTCATGTGTAGGATCAGGAAGGCCGTTAACGCCAAAGAAGGAGGATTTGAGGTCGAAAAAGTAAGAAAAGCAAAAGACCGGAAAATAATAGTCGGCTGCAAAACCGAGGAGGAAAGAGAACGAGTTAAGAATAGAATAAAGGAGTCCGGAGAAAGCCTCACAACGGAAAACATCCAAAACAGAGATCCGCTCGTTATCCTAAAGGACGTGCTCAGTTGCAACAGTGATGGGGACGTACTAAGTGCGTTGAGAAACCAAAATAGAAGAATGTTCATGGACCTAAATGAGCAGGAAGATAGATTAGAAATTGCATATAAAAAACGCACTAGGAACCCCCATACGAGTCACATCGTTATGAGGGTGTCCCCCAAAATGTGGCAGAGATTGACAGATGCCGAGTCGGTCCTCATTGACCTACAGAGGATAAGAGTGGCCGACCAATCTCCAGTAGTACAGTGCTCGCTTTGCTTGGGATTTGGGCATGGTAGGCGTTTTTGCCAGGAGACCCAGGCCAAATGTAGTCATTGCGGGGGATCGCACATGAAAGCAGAGTGCCCCGACTGGCTCGCGGGCACTACTCCGGCTTGCTGCAACTGTGTGCGTTCAAAGCTAGACAAGACAGATCACAATGCCTTCAGCCAGGAATGCCCCATCAGAGTAAAATGGGATGCGATAGCAAGATCGAAGGTGGCATATTGCTAAGGTGGTCCCCGGCGAAAACTCTGTTCCCCAAAAAAGGCCATACATCGTGGCACAGGCAAATCTGCAGAGAAAGGCCTTGGCCACGAACGAGATCATGCTTGAGGCAACCAAAAAGGGGGTGGCTTTCGCACTGCTCCAGGAGCCGTACATCGGGAGTTTGGGTAGAATGAAAGACTACCGCGGTGCCAGAATATACCAGCATACAGGTGATGGAGACGGCGTCATCAAGACTGCAATTGCAGTCTTCGATGGCGATATAGACGTCATCCAGTGTCCAAACTTCACCACACCCAACATCACAGTGGTGAAAATGAGGACAACTGCCTGGGAGATCGTGGCGGCCTCATTCTACCTAGAACCGAAACCAGCACCGATAGGGCCATACCTGGAGCAGCTAATAAATATAGAGAGATGTTTTGGCCGGAGCATCATCCTGGGTGGAGACGCAAATGCCAAAAACTCTTGGTGGGGTAGCTGCAAAATCGATCCAAGAGGAATCGAAATGGCCGGTGCCCTGGAAGAAATGGGTATGCAGGTGCTCAACATAGGCGACACCCCGACGTTCCACACAGTGAGGGGAACCTCACTGTATACCAGCTTTGTGGACATCACGGCATGCACGGCTGATCTTCTCGACCTGGTTGAGAACTGGAGAGTGGACGAGGGTATGACGAGCTCAGACCACAACGCCATCATATTTAAAATCAAACTCGAAAGAGCAAAGGGCTTCGACATTAGTAGAACAACAAGATTATTTAACAGTAAAAAAGCAAACTGGGAACAATTTCGTGAGAAATTGGGACAGTTGCTAGATGAAAATAACATAACTAGAACAGAATTTAACCATATCGATAATAAACCTGAATTAGAAAGTAAAGTAGAATCATATATTAATACCATAGTAGAAGCATCAAATAGTAGTATACCAAAGACAAAGCCCACTAGCAAAATAGAGTTACCTTGGTGGTCCAACGAGCTCGCCATCCTGAAAAAGGAGGTCGCCACTTGGAAGCGCAGGGTCCGCTGTGCAGCGCCGATCCGGAGGGCGAAAGTCGTCGCTGAGTACCTGAAAATAAAAGAAAAGTATGAGCAAGCAGCAAGAACCGCCTCAACAGAAAGCTGGAAAAGCTTCTGTGGTAAACAGGATAAGGAGGGACTCTGGGAAGGCATATACAGGGTTATAGGCAGGACTATGAAGAGACAGGAGGACCTGCCTCTGAAAAAGGAAGGAAGAGAGTTAAACCAACTCGAATCTGCCACATTGCTGGCAGAAATATTCTACCCCGAGGACAGGAAGGAAGAAGATAATGAGGAGCACACGCGTATCAGGACATTAGCTGAACAAATAAACGAGATAGGCCATGGTGAAGAACATGACCCACCGTTTACTCAGGAAGAGCTTTACTCCACCATACGTAGCTTCAACCCTAAGAAAGCCCCCGGGGCAGATGGCCTCACAGCAGATATCTGCCAGCAATCCGTAAGCCATGATCCGGAGCTCTTCCTATCACTGGCAAACAAATGCCTAGAGCTGGGTTACTTCCCCAGGATATGGAAGGAAGCCACTGTGGTAATCCTGAGGAAACCCGGAAAGGAGAACTACACAGCCCCTAAATCATATAGGCCGATAGGACTGTTGCCAGTGATGGGGAAAGTCCTGGAAAAAATGCTCATTGGACGAGTGAAATGGCATATCATACCCGGACTCAGCACACGCCAATATGGTTTTATGCCACAAAAAAGCACCGAAGACTCCCTCTATGACTTGCTGAAACTAATACGAGACAAGTTAAAAGACAAAAAACTGATTGTCATGATATCGCTTGACATAGAGGGAGCCTTCGATAGTGCATGGTGGCCGGCCATTAGAACTAGGTTGGCGGAAGCGAAATGTCCGGTCAATATAAGAAGAATGGTAGACAGTTACCTGGAACACAGGCGGGTCCGGATAAGGTACGCAGGACAGGAGGTAACAAGGAATACTAACAAAGGCTGTGTTCAAGGATCGATAGGGGGCCCGATTCTCTGGAATCTTCTACTCGACCCCCTACTCAAAGGCCTGGAACATAGGGGAGACTACTGCCAAGCCTTCGCCGATGACGTAGTACTGGTTTTCGATGGGGACTCCGCAACAGAGGTCCAGCGTCGTGCCAATGACGCTCTCGAGTATGTTCACCAGTGGGGAATCAGCAATAAGCTGAGTTTCGCACCACACAAGACGAACGCTATGGTCGTCACGCGTAAACTCAAGTATGACACCCCACTGCTGAGCATGGGCGGGGTCGACATTGGCATGTCGCGGGAAATCAAAATCTTGGGGCTGACTATAGACGACAAGCTGACCTTCAACACCCATTCATCCAATGTATGTAGAAAAGCTCTTAACTTCTACAAGCAGCTGTCGCGCGCAGCCAAGATCAGTTGGGGTCTCCATCCGGAAGTTATACGCACCATCTACACAGCAGTGGTCGAACCTACGATCATGTATGCGGCAAGTGCGTGGGCACCAGCAGCCGAAAAGCTCATGTTACGCAAACAGTTAAACGCGGTCCAAAGGGGATTTGCACAGAAACTGTGCAAATCGTATCGCACAGTCTCCTTAAACTCGGCACTGGTGCTGGCTGGGATACTACCCCTTGATCTCCGAATACAAGAGGCAGCGGCCCTTTATGCGGCAAGGAGGGGGGTACCCCAGCCAGCGCTAGGAGACAAGGAAATTGAGCAACGCACCGCGTTTGGCAGAATCCCGCACCCGGCCAAACATATAAGCCTGCAGTTCATATGCCTGGCAGACCAGGAGCAATTCAACAACCACTGCACGCAAACAGTGCGTATATTCACGGACGGCAGCAAGATCGAAGGCAAGGTCGGAGCATCATTTATTTATTTATTTATTTATTTATTTATTTATTAGACCAGAAATAGTAAACATGTAACACAATTACACACATGTACATTGTCTCATTGGAGCAATGATGTTGAAACCAAGAGCCAAAAATTGAAGCTGTCGCCCCACTGTACCGTCTACCAGGCGGAACTGCTGGCTATATGCAAAGCCACACGGGAAATTTTGCTGAGTTCAAAAAATAGTTTCGGCATTTACAGCGACTCCAGGTCGTCGCTAGAAACGGTCACAAACCACCGCTCTCTCCACCCCCTCGCAGTCGAAACCCGTGAAAACCTGCGACAGTGCGCGGAACAAGCCAAAAAAGTTGATCTCTTTTGGATCAAGGCGCACGCAGGACTAGAAGGTAACGAGAGAGCAGACCAACTGGCTAAGGAAGCCGCCCTAAAAACAAAAACAAGGCCAGATTACGACCAATGCCCGATCTCATTCGTCAAGCAGCAGATCCGAGTGGATACGCTTGACGATTGGAATCGGAGATACAGATCCGAGAGCACAGCCGGCGTTACAAAGATATTTTTCCCGGATGCTATCCAAGCATATAAACAAATAAAAGATATAAAACCGACAGGAATACTGACACAAGTACTGACAGGGCACGGTGGGTTTTCCGAATACTTGAACAGGTTCAAGTGTAAGGAAAGCCCATCGTGCATATGTGATGACGACAAACATGAGACTGTGTTACATATACTGACAGACTGCCCTGCCTATTGCCTAGAGAGATTTGAGATCGAACAGGAACTAGGTATCCAAATAACTGCGGAAAATGTAAACGCATTAATAACAAGCAAGGGAACTAGGGCCAAGTTCGTTGGGTTTTGTATAAAACTAGCCCATAAGGCTATTACTAGGAACAAGTAAACGTAATCATGCTTAGGATTCATATTTGTCTACAATATATAACAGTAGCATAACACAGATAGTTGAAAATGTCCGAAACTGTAAACCTAACGAATATTGTGTATAGCTTGATGTGTCTGTATGTAACTGTGTGTGACTGTGTAATACTGTGATATCAGGAATGTATTTAAATGTATTGAAATGGATTGAAATGTATTGAAATGGATTGTAATGTATTGAAATGTATTGAAATGTGATATAGAGATAAGTAGATTTAAGGATAAATGCATATAATGTATAATTGAACTGAGTTGACCCAAAAATGTAAAAACAAAAAACTGTAATAATGATAATAATGTGTGTAATATAGATAAGATTGTACTTTTATAAAATTAAACGAAATGACAGAAATAAAAATAGTAACCAAGGTCTCGGATATTGTCCGAGGAAATATTAGCTCGCAGACTCCGCCTTGCGCGGAGAGGTAGGCGCCATAAAAAAATAAAAAAAAAAAAAAAAACCTAACCTAACCTAACCTAACCTAACCTAACCTAACCTAACCTAACCTAACCTAACCTAACCTAACCTAACCTAACCTAACCTAACCTAACCTAACCTAACCTAACCTAACCTAACCTAACCTAACCTAACCTAACCTAACCTAACCTAACCTAACCTAACCTAACGTAACCCGTTATAACTTTGCATCCAGGTGACGCATTCGGAAGCTGTTTTCAGCTGAATCGATCTCGAATAGGTTCCATCCTACTATCTGACTGTTCTAAATTGACATTTACGCGAAAAAATTTTTTTTCGTCTGGGACTTAGAAAAAATTTCAATATTTTCCTTAAGAAAACCTAATTTAATTTTTATCTCAATATTTTCTCAACAAATTCAACTCAGATTTAATTTTAATATATACTTACCTGCCTTACCTGTATTCTGGTGCGCGTTCCGCGTGCCCGAGTCCCGTTCGGTAGTTGTAATTCCCGGTTTTCACGAAATTTTCAGTCGAAAATCACGTTTTTTGACTGAAACTCAAAATTTTTGTTCTGAAATAATTCCAAAAGCTGCATAGGTCGCTAGCCCGCGCGGAGACGCGTCTTTCGACACCTCGCACGTGCGCCTAGCTAATATAAAAAGGCTTCATTTTTTAAATCAAATAAATTCACCAATAGACGAAATCCACCTTAGGAACACAGCAATTTCATCAAATCGTTATAACTTTGCATCCAGGTGACGCATTCGGAAGCTGTTTTCAGCTGAATCGATCTCGAATAGGTTCCATCCTACTATCTGACTGTTCTAAATTGACATTTACGCGAAAAAATTTTTTTTCGTCTGGGACTTAGAAAAAATTTCAATATTTTCCTTAAGAAAACCTAATTTAATTTTTATCTCAATATTTTCTCAACAAATTCAACTCAGATTTAATTTTAATATATACTTACCTGCCTTACCTGTATTCTGGTGCGCGTTCCGCGTGCCCGAGTCCCGTTCGGTAGTTGTAATTCCCGGTTTTCACGAAATTTTCAGTCGAAAATCACGTTTTTTGACTGAAACTCAAAATTTTTGTTCTGAAATAATTCCAAAAGCTGCATAGGTCGCTAGCCCGCGCGGAGACGCGTCTTTCGACACCTCGCACGTGCGCCTAGCTAATATAAAAAGGCGAAAAATCCCACCCTGTCTTCACTGGCCAGGTAAACTTTCCAGTTTTTGGCAAAAACTATTTTCCTTTTTAGCTCTTAAAGCTTCTCTTATACCTTTCGGCAATAGGAAAAATTGAAATTGGCGGATTCAAAGGCCTGTTGTCGTCACCTTGAACGCTTTTAAATCACTGACTTATTTTAACCTGACCAAGTCCTAGCTTTAGGGCTTGTATTTACTTATTTTACTATTTTATTATTAGCTATTTTGTTTGATCCCCCCTTTACAGGGATTTTATTAGTGTCCTCCGACAATAGAGTTTACTAACCTTTGACTTCCATAATGTTTGGAATAAGGACACCCGTCAAGATACCTAAAGCCTCGGAGGGGAGTTCAGACCCGGAGAGGCCCAAACTGGCACAGGCTGGTCCGTCGGTTAGGCGCAGTGTGGGGGAGTGGGAGGCTGACAGGCCAAAGTCTGTGCAGCCTCTCAAAACACCAACTCCACCAAAAAAGGCTCCGGTGATCACTCCGACCAAACTGAAACTCAAAGGATCACTTTCACTCTCATCCAAGTTGGAAGGACCGAAGCAGCCGAAGGGAACTGAGGAGAGCTCGCCGCGGGAAGCGCAACCCGTGAGGTATTTAAATAGGACCACGGAGGCAAAGGCGTGTCTTTCCAAGGCGAAGATACAGCTTCTCAGTTCTCGGAACCTGAAAAAGGAAATCAAGGATGAGTTGACTAAAGCTGTGGAGAGATTGTACCAGCTAGTGAAGGAGGCAGAGGTTGAAAGGGGAAAGGGAGTTGAGGAAACAGTCGTTCCAGAAAAGATCCGAGAAGACTCGAGGCCGACCTCGGATGAATCGACAGAGCTCATGAAGCAGCTCATGGCGAACCTCCAACAACATGAGCAAGCGTTGGAGGAATGCAAGTTGCATACACGGGCTCTGTCGGAGCGTCTGCAGGAGGCCCCTCGCTACGTCGCAGGCCAGAGTCCAACTTTCGCAGAGATGGCCGCTGGCACAAAGCACTACATCCAAAAGCCTCTTCACTCGGTGGTCGTATCATCTGTTAATGATCAGGACACCGGTGAAGAGGTTGTTGAGAAGCTCAGGACGGCGGTCGATGCCAGGAATGAAGGCACTAGAGTGGAACGGCTGCGAAAGGCGAGGGACCAGAAAGTGGTGGTCGGCTTCAGGACCAGAGAGGAGCTGACTAAGGTGACGGACCGAATAAGAAGGGCGGGCGGTCTGGTAGTGGAGGAAGTCAAAAATAAGGACCCACTAGTCATCATCAAAGACGTCCTCTCCTGTCACTCTGATGTGGAGGTTGCCCAAGCCCTGCAGCGGCAGAACGCCCACCTGATTGGGGACATACCTACGGAGGATTTGAGGTTGGGGGTGAAGTACCGTCGTAGGACGAGGAACCCCCACATGTGCCACGTCATCCTGCAGGTGTCCCCCGCTCTGTGGCAGAGGCTGACGCACGCGGGTCGAGTGCACATCGACTTGCAGCGGGTGCGTGTGCTGGACCAGTCGCCACTGATTCAGTGCACCCGCTGTCTGCGCTTCGGCCACAGCCGTAAATTGTGCACGGAACCCGCCGATCTCTGCACACATTGTGGGGACCCCCACATGAGGGTGGACTGCCCCTCACGGCTAGCCGCGGAGCCACCAAAGTGCCGGAATTGCGTTTCCGCAAAGTTGGGTAACACCGAGCACAACGCCTTCGACGGTGAGTGCCCAACTCGTCTCAAGTGGGACGCATTGGCCCGAGCCTCAGTGGCATATTGCTAAAGTTGTCCCTACGACCACCACCAAGTACAAAATGATCCAGACCAACCTGCAACGGAGTCAGCTAGCAACGAATGAGCTCTTGCTAGAAGCTGACAAGCGTAAAGTCTCTGTTGCAATGCTCCAGGAGCCTTATGTGGGTGGGGTGCGAAGGATGAAGAGTTACCGGGGCGTAAGGGTCTTTCAGAGCTCTGAGGGAGGAGAAGGGACTGTAAAGGCGGCAATAGCTGTCTTTGACAAAGACTTAGATATCCTACAGTACCCGCAACTCACCACAAACAACATCGTTGTGGTGGGAATCCAAACTAGAGCCTGGAAGATCACGCTAGTATCCTTCTACTTTGAGCCGGATAAGCCCATTGAGCCATACCTGGAGCATCTAAAACGGATAGAGCGAGAAACGGGCCCCGACAGGTTGGTTATTGGAGGAGACGCAAACGCGAAAAGTACTTGGTGGGGTAGCAGCAACGAAGATGCAAGAGGCGAGCAAATGTGTGGAGTACTAGGGGAAGTGGGGCTACAGATCCTCAACACCGGGGACATCCCGACTTTTGACACTGTGAGGGGTGGGGTGAGGTACTGTAGCCACGTGGACGTGACAGCCTGTTCGGCGGACATGCTCGACCTGGTGGACGGCTGGCGGATCGAGGAGGGTCTCACGAGTTCCGACCACAACGGCATGGCGTTTAATATTCACCTACAAAAATCAAAAGGAATTGCAATAGAACGGACCACTAGGGTATATAACACACGGAAAGCTAACTGGAGGCAGTTTCATGAGAAACTGTCTCAAATTATGCTGGAAAAAAATTTAACCCTAGTGGATTTGTCAAACGTACACACCATAGACCAATTAGAATTAAAGATAAACACATACTCTCAAGCTGTTACCGACACATGTAGAGACACAATACCACACAAAAAGAACACAGAAACAATTACCATGCCGTGGTGGTCTGAGGAACTCGCGGAGATGAAGAGGTTGGTCGCCACCAAGAAAGTGAGAGTTAGGAACGCAGCGCCGGTCCGAAGAGCGATGGTTGTTCACCTGTACCTGGAAGCAAAGGAAGAGTATGAGGCAGCAGCAGCGAAAGCCCAAACGGAGAGCTGGAAGGACTTCTGTGGGAAACAGGACAGAGAGGGAGTCTGGGAAGGGATATATAGAGTAATGGGAAGGATAGCGAAGAGAGAGGAAGATCTGCCACTGCGGAGGGAAGGAGAGACACTGGACGCGAAAGGCTCAGTGAGGCTGTTGGCCGAGACTTTCTATCCCGAGGACCGAGAGGAAGAAGACAACGTGGATCATCGCCAAACCCGACAACTGGCAGATATGGTAAATGCATGGAGTCATGATGAACGACATGACCCACCGTTTACCCAAAGCGAGCTTAGCAGATCTGTGATGTCGTTCAACCCTAAAAAGGCCCCAGGAGCCGACGGCTTCACAGCCGACATCTGCTCTCAGGCCATAAATTGTGACCCTGACTACTTCTTGGCACTACTGAACAAATGCCTGGCGCACCACCACTTCCCGAAGATCTGGAAGGAAGCTACGGTGGTTGTGCTCAGAAAGCCGGGCAAGGATTCGTACACTGTACCAAAATCGTACAGGCCGATTGGGCTTTTGCCTGTCCTTGGGAAAGTGTACGAAAAGATGCTGGTTGCTCGTCTCAAATTCTATTTGCTACCTAGGATTAGTACTCGCCAATACGGCTTTATGCCCCAAAAAAGCACGGAAGACTCTCTCTATACCCTCGTGCAATACATCCGCGCAAAGCTGGCACAGAAGAGGATCATCACGCTTGTGTCGCTGGATATCGAGGGAGCTTTCGACAGTGCGTGGTGGCCCGCTATTAAGGTACGATTGGCTGAGGAAAAGTGTCCTGTAAATTTGAGACGGGTAGTCAGCAGCTACCTCAGTGACAGGGTGGTCACCGTGAGGTACGCCGGGGAGGAGAGCAGGAGACAGACCAGCAAAGGATGCGTCCAGGGATCCATCGGGGGGCCCATTTTTTGGAATTTGCTGCTCGACCCGCTCCTGAAACAGCTGGAGAGCAGAGGCGACTACTGCCAGGCGTTTGCCGACGATGTGGTGTTGTTGTTTGACGGCGATACGGCACAAGAAATTGAGGGACAAGCCAATGTCGCTCTTGAACATGTTCGTGCGTGGGGTGTCAGAAATCGGCTGAAATTCGCGCCGCACAAAACCTGTGCGATGGTGCTAACGCGGAGGCTGAAGTATGACACGCCACGCCTGAGTATGGGGGGGATCGACATTGGAATGTCCCAAGATGTTAAAATATTAGGGCTCGTCATAGATGCCAAACTCACCTTCAACAACCACATAGCTGTCGTCTGTAAGAAGGCGATAGCTATGTACAAACAGCTGGCCAGGGCAGCCCGGGTCAGTTGGGGACTGAATCCAGAGGTGATAAGGGCTATATACACCGCAGCAGTAGAGCCGACTGTGCTGTACGCCGCAAGCGCATGGGCACCAGCCGCCAATAAGTTGGGGGTCAAGAAACAGCTCAACACCATCCAAAGAGGATTTGCCCAGAAACTGTGTAGAGCCTACCGCACAGTCTCTCTGAACTCGGCACTGGTTCTGGCTGGGATACTCCCACTCGACCTCCGTATCCGGGAAGCGGCTGCGCTCTACGGAGCCAAGAGGGGAGTGCCCCAGCACATACTGGGAGACAGAGAGGTTGAGCGGATGGCCCCAGCGATAGAGGCCCCACACCCCGCGGAGCAAATCAGTCTGGAGTTTGGAAGCCTGGTAGACGAGGAACAATATAAAAACCATAGTGATTTTGACGTGCGTGTCTTCACCGACGGCAGCAAGATTGAGGGCAAAGTCGGAGCGGCGCTATCTTTGTGGAATAGCACCACCGAAACAAAGGCCCTCAAGCTCGCCTTGCCGTCCTACTGCACCGTCTATCAGGCTGAACTCCTGGCTATACAAAGAGCGGTAAGGGAAGTGCACAAGCGCAGTGAAGCCACGTTCGGCATCTTCAGCGACTCTATGGCGGCCCTTCAGTCGGTGATCAACGTAAGTTCCCCCCACCCCTTGGCCGTGGAAACCAGAGACACCATACGACGCTGTAAGCTCCAGAACAAGAGTGTCTCCTTGTTCTGGATCAAGGCCCACGCTGGTTTGGAGGGAAACGAGAGAGCCGACCAGCTCGCGAAAGAAGCCGCCCTGGGGTCGAAGAAGAGGCCGGACTACGATCTGTGTCCCGTATCATTCGTCAAGCGAAGAATCCGGTCGGAGACGCTTGACGAATGGAACGGGAGATATAAGTCAGGTGACACGGCTTCGGGCACTAAGCATTTCTTCCCTGACGCGGTGGTAGCGTACGGTGTGGTACGGAAGATGGCCCCCACGAGCATAACCACGCAAATCCTGACGGGACACGGTGGGTTCTCTGCATACCTGAAACGCTTCAAGTGTAAAGAGAATCCATCGTGCGTCTGTGAGCCTGGCGTGGAAGAAACCGTGTTGCACATATTGCTCGAGTGCCCAATCACCGCAAAAATGCGATATGAAATAGAGCAGCAACTCGCCGTTGCATTGGTTGCCCAAAATCTACCAAATTTAATGGAAGGGAAGAATAGAAAAGTATTTTTAAATTACTGTAGTAGAATAGGAAAATTAGTCATAAATAGAAATAAAACAGCTTAAGAAAATATATGATACTTAATATATAATAAGTATATACTTAAAGTATCATAATAAACAAAAACAGAAAAAAAAAAAAAAAAAAAAAAAAAAAAAAAAATGTATATATAGTGATAATAACTCATAGATTTGGTACGGTATATATAGGTAAATATAGTTGATCTAGCTTAGATATAATGATATAAGTAGTATAAACATAGCATAGAATAGATAGGAAAAATGATATTGTTGTTGGCTGTCTAGTGAAGGAAAACTCTCCATAACTACGTGTTGGAATTTTAATTATTTTAGATTAACAACTCTAAAAGCAAAACAAGGGCTCTGATTATGTCAGAGGACACCAGACATGGGCAGGAGTGGGTTTTAGCCGGTAAGAGTCCGGCACTGCCCAGACTGGCTCACCAGTGAGTCAGTCTGGGCGTCCATGAGGATTTCCCACTCCTGCTGAAAAAAAAAAAAAAACCTAACCTAACCTAACCTAACCTAACCTAACCTTTTTTTTTTTTTTTTTTTTTTATCGCTGAGAAATGCATTACGCATCCCCGCTCGTGGGGGACGAGTCGGGGTATGTGGGACTCCTGTCGGTAATGACAGTATACCCACTAAAACTCAGCGGTGTTCCCACATCGCCGTGATGGGAGGGCCATGGGAAACCGGCTCAGCCTTTACTTCCACAACCCTCCCGGCGCATGCCCGCCTAGCTGGCGGGCCCCGCATGCCCCCCAGGCTGGGGGGCTACGGAAATGGCCGGAAACACCTGGCCATTCCCGTCCGACATTGGTGGAAGCCTGTGCAATACAGACAAGGGTGCCCCCGCACCCGTTGCCTGCTGGCCTCCACCTGGGAGGAGTCGGAGATGACTTTCAAACTGACGTCTTCTTCGACCTCTCCTCCGCCTTCGGAGCGGCGCCGCGTCAGGATCGTCTTCCCGCACGCGCTCCGCCGCCTCCTTCTGGGACATGACGTGTTCGCAGAAGGAGGCGACTGCCGCCCAGGACCTCTCATCCCTCAGCATGGCGTTAACCAAGCCGGGGAGTGAGAGGTCCTGTCCGATCACCGCGATGAGACTACAGCGCGGCTCGGACCACGAAGGGCACACCTCGAGGGTGTGCTGCGCCGCGTCCTCCGCTGCGCCACAGTGGTGGCACGACGGCGTCTCCTCTCGTCCAATCCGGTGCAGGTACGATCCAAAACAACCGTGTCCGGACAGCACCTGCACCAGACGGAAGGAGAGGAACCCATGCGACCGCTCGAGCCAGTCTCGCAGGACTGGCCCAATCGCGTCCAGGGTTCGGCGCCCGAAGGCTGCGATGGCGAGGTCCTCCGTCCAATGGACAACGATGGCGTCCTTCGCCTCCCGTCGGACCGCCTCCCGCTCTTCCGGGGCTGGGCATTCTCCTCTCGCCCTCCGCCCTGCCGTCCATTCATATACTCTGGCGAGCACCCACGCCTCAAGTTCCCAAGGAGGGGTGCTGGCCAGAGCACATGCTGCCGCAAAGCCCACGGTGCGGTGGGCCCGCGCCACCCGCTGAGCTATGGCCCTTTGGGGCGCCCGCAAGGCGGCGGCGTTCTCTCTCCTTTGGAGCGATTCCTCCCAGATAGGAGCCCCGTAGAGGGCCATACTCCTCAAGATGCCGGCGTAAAGTTGCCGGCATCGCGCGCTAGGCCCCCCCAAGTTAGGAAGTAGCCACGAGAGCGCGCCTGCGGTCTTCAGCAGGCGCGACGACAGCCCGCTAAAATGTGGACCGAAGCGCCACCTGCTGTCGAGTACAAGACCCAGATATTTCATCTGGGCCTTCACCTCAATTCTGACGCCCTCCACGAAGATGTGGGCGTCAGGTGGGGGGCGCTGGCGAGGGCCGTGGAAGAACACGGCCTCGGTCTTGTGCAGCGCCACCGTTAAACCTAGGCGGCGAATCCTCCCTGCGACCAAGGATCCGCCCGCCGAGGCCAAGTTGGCCGCCTCCCTAAAACTCTCCCCACGGGCGGTGAGGAGAGTGTCATCCGCATAGCAGACGACACTCGTGCCTCGGAGGAGAGTTCCCCGCAAGAGCCAATCATAGCCGACGTTCCAGAGTAGAGGTCCTAAGACTGACCCCTGTGGAACGCCAGCCTCAACGGCGTACCGCCGGACTTGGCCTGTCCTATTTACCAGGAGGATTGTCCGATCCTCCAGGTAGTCGGCCAGCAGCCTGCGCATGTATCGAGGCACTCCGTGGTATCGGAGCGCCTCTAGAATGGTGGAGTGGGGAACAGAGTTGAAGGCATTCGCTATGTCGAATGACACAGCCAACAATCCGTCCCCCGCTTCCATTGCCTCCTTCACCTGGCCCTTAAGGCAGGCCAGCGCATCCACCGTGGAACGCTCAGCCCGAAAACCGAACTGAGCGTCCGACAAGTCCGGCCCGACACTCCGCAGATGGCTCTTTAGGCGGGCAGCGATTATCCCCTCGAACATTTTGCTGACCTCATCGAGCAGAACGATGGGCCGGTATGCCGAGGGGGAGTCTGCTGGGCGGCCCTCCTTGCGAAGGAGGCACAACTGCCCCTCCTTCCACGGTTTCGGGAACCTTCCAGACGCAAGGCATGCGCTGAAGAGGTCCCGAAACCTCTCCTCCATTTGAGTGGCAGCGATCGCCACCACTCTTGCCGGAACACCGTCGGGGCCCGGAGCTGTCTTCTTGGCGCGGATACGAAGAATCGCCGTGTCAAGTTCCTACTCCGTGACAGGAGGGGCCTCCTCTTCTTCCTCAGCTGGCGGATCCATGCCCCGCGGTGGGCCCATCATTGGTGGGGTGAAGTTGTCCCTGCACGGGAAAAGGGACTGAACCACCCCATCCAGAAATGAGGGCTCCAGGGTCTCGGCCACCGGGGGACCAAAGGGGCGCAGTTTGTTGCGTGCCGCCTTATATGGTCTCCCGTAGGGGTCGTTGTCGAGACCCTCCAGCAGCTCCGCTCTCGACGAGTCTCTGGCGGCGGTGATAGCCCGATCGAGGACCATTTTTGCCTCCATGTATACCTCATAGAGGTGGTCCTCGTCGGCCTGGTCCCGTTGACGCCGCCGCCGCCTTCGCGTGTAGGTTCTTCTTGCCTCCACACACGCTGCACGAAGCCCCGCTAGTTCCACCGACCACCAGTACACGGCGCGTTTGGGCAGCGGTCGGCGAGACCGAGGCATGCTGGAGTTGCAGACCTCGGTCAGAGACTCCCTCAGTTGCCCCGCCACGGTGTCCACATCCAGGCCGGCGGAAGGCGGTGAACCTAACCTAACCTAACCTAACCTAACCTAACCTAACCTAACCTTTTTTTTTTTTTTTTTTTTTTTTTTTTTTTTTTTATCGCTGAGAAATGCATTACGCATCCCCGCTCGTGGGGGACGAGTCGGGGTATGTGGGACTCCTGTCGGTAATGACAGTATACCCACTAAAACTCAGCGGTGTTCCCACATCGCCGTGATGGGAGGGCCATGGGAAACCGGCTCAGCCTTTACTTCCACAACCCTCCCGGCGCATGCCCGCCTAGCTGGCGGGCCCCGCATGCCCCCCAGGCTGGGGGGCTACGGAAATGGCCGGGAACACCTGGCCATTCCCGTCCGACATTGGTGGAAGCCTGTGCAATACAGACAAGGGTGCCCCCGCACCCGTTGCCTGCTGGCCTCCACCTGGGAGGAGTCGGAGATGACTTTCAAACTGACGTCTTCTTCGACCCCTCCTCCGCCTTCGGAGCGGCGCCGCGTCAGGATCGTCTTCCCGCACGCGCTCCGCCGCCTCCTTCTGGGACATGACGTGTTCGCAGAAGGAGGCGACTGCCGCCCAGGACCTCTCATCCCTCAGCATGGCGTTAACCAAGCCGGGGAGTGAGAGGTCCTGTCCGATCACCGCGATGAGACTACAGCGCAGCTCGGACCACGAAGGGCACACCTCGAGGGTGTGCTGCGCCGCGTCCTCCGCCGCGCCACAGTGGTGGCACGACGGCGTCTCCTCTCGTCCAATCCGGTGCAGGTACGATCCGAAACAACCGTGTCCGGACAGCACCTGCACCAGACGGAAGGAGAGGAACCCATGCGACCGCTCGAGCCAGTCTCGCAGGACTGGCCCAATCGCGTGGAGGGTTCGGCGCCCGAAGGCTGCGATGGCGAGGTCCTCCGTCCAATGGACAACGATGGCGTCCTTCGCCTCCCGTCGGACCGCCTCCCGCTCTTCCGGGGCTGGGCATTCTCCTCTCGCCCTCCGCCCTGCCGTCCATTCATATACTCTGGCGAGCACCCACGCCTCAAGTTCCCAAGGAGGGGTGCTGGCCAGAGCACATGCTGCCGCAAAGCCCACGGTGCGGTGGGCCCGCGCCACCCGCTGAGCTATGGCCCTTTGGGGCGCCCGCATGGCGGCGGCGTTCTCTCTCCTTTGGAGCGATTCCTCCCAGATAGGAGCCCCGTAGAGGGCCATACTCCTCAAGATGCCGGCGTAAAGTTGCCGGCATCGCGCGCTAGGCCCCCCCAAGTTAGGAAGCAGCCACGAGAGCGCGCCTGCGGTCTTCAGCAGGCGCGACGACAGCCCGCTAAAATGTGGACCGAACCGCCACCTGCTGTCGAGTACAAGACCCAGATATTTCATCTGGGCCTTCACCTCAATTCTGACGCCCTCCACGAAGATGTGGGCGTCAGGTGGGGGGCGCTGGCGAGGGCCGTGGAAGAACACGGCCTCGGTCTTGTGCAGCGCCACCGTTAAACCTAGGCGGCGAATCCTCCCTGCGACCAAGGATCCGCCCGCCGAGGCCAAGTTGGCCGCCTCCCTGAAACTCTCCCCACGGGCGGTGAGGAGAGTGTCATCCGCATAGCAGACGACACTCGTGCCTCGGAGGAGAGTTCCCCGCAAGAGCCAATCATAGCCGACGTTCCAAAGGAGAGGTCCTAAGACTGACCCCTGTGGAACGCCAGCCTCAACGGCGTACCGCCGGACTTGGCCAGTCCTATTTACCAGGAGGATTGCCCGATCCTCCAGGTAGTCGGCCAGCAGCCTGCGCATGTATCGAGGCACTCCGTGGTATCGGAGCGCCTCTAGAATGGTGGAGTGGGGAACAGAGTTGAAGGCATTCGCTATGTCGAATGACACAGCCAACAATCCGTCCCCCGCTTCCATTGCCTCCTTCACCTGGCCCTTAAGGCAGGCCAGCGCATCCACCGTGGAACGCTCAGCCCGAAAACCGAACTGAGCATCCGACAAGTCCGGCCCGATACTCCGCAGATGGCTCTTTAGGCGGGCAGCGATTATCCCCTCGAACATTTTGCTGACCTCATCGAGCAGAACGATGGGCCGGTATGCCGAGGGGGAGTCTGCTGGGCGGCCCTCCTTGCGAAGGAGGCACAACTGCCCCTCCTTCCACGGTTTCGGGAACCTTCCAGACGCAAGGCATGCGCTGAAGAGGTCCCGAAACCTTTCCTCCATTTGAGTGGCAGCGATCGCCACCACTCTTGCCGGAACACCGTCGGGGCCCGGAGCCGTCTTCTTGGCGCGGATACGAAGAATCGCCGTGTCAAGTTCCGACTCCGTGACAGGAGGGGCCTCCTCTTCTTCCTCAGCTGGCGGATCTATCCCCCGCGGTGGGCCCATCATTGGTGGGGTGAAGTTGTCCCTGCACGGGAAAAGGGACTGAACCACCCCATCCAGAAATGAGGGCTCCAGGGTCTCGGCCACCGGGAGACCAAAGGGGCGCAGTTTGTTGCGTGCCGCCTTATATGGTCTCCCGTAGGGGTCGTTGTCGAGACCCTCCAGCAGCTCCGCTCTCGACGAGTCTCTGGCGGCGGTGATAGCCCGATCGAGGACCATTTTTGCCTCCATGTATACGTCATAGAGGTGGTCCTCGTCGGCCTGGTCCCGTCGACGCCGCCGCCGTCTCCGCGTGTAGGTCCTCCTGGCCTCCACACACGCTGCTCGAAGCCCCGCCAGCTCCACCGACCACCAGTACACGGCGCGTTTGGGCAGTGGTCGGCGAGACCGAGGCATGCTGGAGTTGCATACCTCGGTCAGAGACTCCCTCAGGTGCTCCGCTACGGTGTCCACATCCAGGCCGGCAGAAGGCGGCGAAAGCCAGTCCTGGACAAAAGCCGCCTCCACAGCTGCTTCCCTGTCGAGGCGGGCGAGAGCCCACCGTGGGAACGGTGATCGCACCGAGAAGGGCTGCGTCTCTCCGGGGCCACTGGTGGAGATGTCGAACCGCACGTAGCGGTGGTCCGACATAGTCTCCACCAGGTCCACCCGCCAGTTCAACACGCGCGAGGCCAACGCAGGGGTGGCGAAAGTGACGTCCACTATTGAGCCACCCTGCCGCCGCACGCATGTCTGGACGCTTCCTCTGTTCAAGAGAGAGAGTCCAGAGGAGGCTGCCCACATCTCCACTGCCCGCCCACGTGCGTCGGTGGCCGGGTTGCCCCAGGTCACCGACTTGGCATTCAGGTCTCCCAGCACGGAGACCTGACGCGGCGCCGCCCTGCCGACCACGGCGGCCAAGACTCCGAGATAGTTCTCAAAGTCCTGAAGAGGGCGGTTTGGGGAGAAATAGACGCCCACAAGGGCCATGTCTCCCCACGCGGCGGCCACGTATCCCGGTCCCCTCTCTAATAGCGAGAGGGGAGGGGAGTCTGTGGAAGACCGCGCCGCTAATGCCACCGAGTCGTCCTCGTCACCCAGCCAGCTGCCGGGGATATAGTAAGGCTCGGCGACCACCGCTACGTTCACCGACCACTCGGCCATGACCTGCACCACCAGGTCCTGGGCCGCTCTGCAGTGATTGGTGTTCGTCTGGAGGATACGGTAGTTGGCAACCATTATTCCGACATCGTACCTGTCCCCTCAGCTACCGCCGCTGGAGCTACAGCGGCGACTACAACGGCGGCGGTGGCAGGGCGAACCTGCGCCGGCACTATGCCTTTCTTCACAGGGGGGCTTGCAGCTCCTGCCCGTCATCCTGTGGTCCGCGGGGCGGCCACTGGCAGCACACGCCGCGCAGTGTGGTGCGGTAGCGGCGTGGCAAGCGGCACTCTTGTGTCCCTCCTGTCCACATTGGAAGCACGTGTCTCCCCAGTCGAACTTGGACGGACACGTGGCTCGGGTGTGGCCGAACGCGAAGCACTTGAAGCAGCGAACAGGCTGGTCTTCAAGCGGCCGGACCACAGCCGTGCTGAACCCTACAAGCAGCCGTCCCTTGGTTGCAGCAAGGACGGCCCCAGCCGCGGCGACTGGGCACTCAACGCGGATGACGCCCATGCCGCGGCGGCCGGGCCTGATGGCTCCACCCTTCACCGCGCCAGCGTCGCAGCCTCCAGCCGCCGCGACGGCCGCCACCACATCCTCTTTGGTGACCGAATCATCCAGATCGGCCACCTCCAACGCTGCGGTCTTAACGGGCCTGATGACCGTTGCCGCATCCGCAATGACCTCTTTCAACTTTGTTGCGAAGAGGTCCGCATTTGCGCCGCGCTGATCCCCCGAGAACTCGAAAATTCGGGCCCCGGTTAGGGTTAGGCGGCACGTGATGTTGCTAATCCCCAGCCGAGAGGGATCAGCATTGGTACGAGCCCGTCTTAGGACGGACTCATACGTCTCGCCCTTTCCCACGGCCTCTGGGGTGATGGTCACCACGACGGCCGCGGTTTTGGGAGGAACCAGCTTTCTCCCGCCGGTTGGGGCCCCTTTGGCTGCAGGACTAGTCGCAGCGGGCTTGGGGGCCGACTTTTTCTCCTTTTTTCCCTTTCCTCTCCTGGCCACTTCCGTCCACGACTGGTTGGACGGGGTGTTGGAGGGAAGAAGGGCGTCTTCCTCCTGCGAGTTCTGGGGAGCTGCTGCTGGAGTAGCAGACGACCCAGACGCTCTCTCCGCGCTTGTGGTGGGTGTATAAGGAGCCGCCAATGACTTCTTGCCCTTTCCTTTGCCCTTCGATACTGGGTCTGCTAGAGGCGCAGGTTCCGGCTCCCTCGGTGGTGGACTCTTGTCCGCCGCTAGCGGCGGGCGGAGCCGCCTTTCCGGCAAGAGCCGGTCCTCAATGCCTGCGAAGCAGGCTCTGATGAAGGCCCTCTCCTCCATGACAACCCCGCGGATTGTTGCCTCAAGGCTGGCAGGGGAGGAGAAGCAGCCTCCTTCCACCGGACCTGGGGCAGATTGGGCAGGGGTGGCCGTGGCCTCAGCTAGCTTCTGGTGTAGCTGGCTGACCTCTGTCTGCAGGCGATCCACTTTTGCCTGCAGCTGCCGTGTCTCGTCCGTGGCCGTCCGCTTCACCAGTTCCAAAACGATGCCGTGCATGCTGGCGGCCCGGCATTTGAGGGCCTTCTGGAAGGTCCCCTTCAAATTCGAAGACTTTGAGGCGACCTCCAGGACCTCCTCCTTATCCTCTTGCGCCATTCGCTCTAGTTCTGCCAGGGAGTGGTCAGCATACAGTACCTTGGATGCACCATAGCCGGCCCTCGATCTGGCAACTTGCGCCTGCTGCTCCTTGGCGGCGACCCTCTCCTCCAGGTCTAGTTGGAGTTGCGCCCTTTTTGTTAGGTGTAACTGGCGCTCGGCGTCCACCAAGCCCACATCGTGGGTAGAAGGCGCAGTAGAAGCCGAAGCCTTTTTAGATTTCGACTTCTTCTTCGCCCCACCTCGAGTCGACTCCGAGGAGCCCTCGGACCTCTTCCGCTTGAAGCGGTCGCTTTCGGCCCCCGACGTGTCCATAATGGAGTCATCGGAGTCCGCAACTCACCTGGCCTACTGAAAAAGCTGGCCGCAGATGGTGCGCGGTCAGCTTCCGTTGCCAAAGCGCCGCCAGCGTGGCTCTGAGAAGAGCCTTTGGATTGGCCCTGAGAAGGGCCGTTGGGTTGGCCCTGAGAAGGGCCGTTGGGTTGGCCCTGAGAAGGGCCGTTGGGTTGGCCCTGAGAAGGGCCGTTTGAATCGTCCTGGGAGGAGCGATTCGACATAAAACGCCCAGAGGCGTCACGCGTGGGTTTGCTCGACATATTCGCAGACGACCGCATTTTTGTCTGCGAATCACAGCGCACTTTAGCCGCCGGTCTGCCACTCCGTTACGGTGGTCAGACACGGCGTTGCCCGGGGGAAACTGCGAGGAAGTATGCGCTGTGGGGGATCCCCCACCTAACCTAACCTTTTTTTTTTTTTTTTTTTTTTTTTTTTTTTTTTTTTTTTTTTTTTATCGCTGAGAAATGCATTACGCATCCCCGCTCGTGGGGGACGAGTCGGGGTATGTGGGACTCCTGTCGGTAATGACAGTATACCCACTAAAACTCAGCGGTGTTCCCACATCGCCGTGATGGGAGGGCCATGGGAATCCGGCTCAGCCTTTACTTCCACAACCCTCCCGGCGCATGCCCGCCTAACTGGCGGGCCCCGCATGCCCCCCAGGCTGGGAGGCTACGGAAATGGCCGGGAACACCTGGCCATTCCCGTCCGACACTGGTGGAAGCCTGTGCAATACAGGCAAGGGTGCCCCCGCACCCATTGCCTGCTGGCCTCCACCTGGGAGGAGTCGGAGATGACTTTCAAACTGACGTCTTCTTCGACCCCTCCTCCGCCTTCGGAGCGGCGCCGCGTCAGGATCGTCCTCCCGCACGCGCTCCGCCGCCTCCTTCTGGGACATGACGTGTTCGCAGAAGGAGGCGACTGCCGCCCAGGACCTCTCATCCCTCAGCATGGCGTTAATCAAGCCGGGGAGTGAGAGGTCCGGTCCGATCACCGCGATGAGACTACAGCGCGGCTCGGACCACGACGGGCATACCTCGAGGGTGTGCTGCGCCGCGTCCTCCGTCGCGCCACAGTGGTGGCACGACGGCGTCTCCTCTCGTCCGATCCGGTGCAGGTACGATCCGAAACAACCGTGTCCGGACAGCACCTGCACCAGACGGAAGGAGAGGAACCCGTGCGACCGCTCGAGCCAGTCTCTCAGGACTGGCCCAATCGCATCGAGAGTTCGGCGCCCGAAGGCTGCGATGGCGAGGTCCTCCGTCCAATGGACAACGATGGCATCCCTCGCCTCCCGTCGGACCGCCTCCCGCTCTTCCGGGGCTGGGCGTTCTCCTCCCGCCCTCCGCCCTGCCGTCCATTCATATACTCTGGCGAGCACCCACGCCTCAAGTTCCCAAGGAGGGGTGCTGGCCAGAGCACATGCTGCCGCAAAGCCCACAGTGCGGTGGGCCCGCGCCACCCGCTGAGCTATGGCCCTTTGGGGCGCCCGCAAGGCGGCGGCGTTCTCTCTCCTTTGGAGCGATTCCTCCCAGATAGGAGCCCCGTAGAGGGCCATACTCCTCAAGATGCCGGCCACCTAACCTAACCTAACCTAACCTAACCCAACCTAACCTAACCTAACCTTAGTAATTCCACGCCCGCATCTGTAGTTGAACGACCCTTTGTAAAACCAAACTGTTTCCGATGAAGTAAATTATGTGCATTGAAATGTCCCAACATTTGTTTTAAAATTAATTTTTCAAAGATTTTGCTCAATGTGGGTAATATCGTAATAGGCCGAAAATTTGTAGGATCAGTTGTGCTGCCAGATTTGAACAGTGGAATCACTTTGCTAAGTTTCATCAGATCAGGAAATACACCAGATGCAATACAAGAGTAAAAAACGATTGCTAAAAAGGGTGAAATAACATCAATTATTGAGGACACGGTATGTACTGATAATCCCCAAAGGTTAGCAGTTTTTTTTACATCAAGATTTTTAAAAGATTCTATAATGTCTTTAGCAGTAATAATTGTGAATTCAAAAAGTTTGTCACATTCTGGTACACATTCTTTAAGTATTGAGTAAGCAGAAGTGGAGGACGACGATGACAGAGTTTTGGTTGTTAGAATGGGAATATTAGTGAAGAAATTTTCAAACTCAGTTGCCACCTCCACGTCTGCCTTAATATCTACATCGTTGATTTTTAGATGGAAGTCACGATTCCGTACTGTCGTTCTTACCGTTTCTGAATTAATTATATTCCAATTTGTTTTAATTTTATTTCCAGAAGATTTTATTTTATTAACAATTATTAGAGAGCCACCACGTATCATATTAACTCTGCTGAATGAGCTGGCAACCTGGTGGTCGTTAAAGCTGAACATGAACTGGTGGACTTTCAACCAATTTTCAGTTACACACAGGATATCAATATTACTACAGTTCATGAACAACTCCAATTCTAATTCCTTACCTATCACACCCTGTATATTTTGATGAACAATTTTTAGAGTATTATTATTACATTTATTTAGATTACTACAATTTGATGGGTGAGATATCAAAGAACTTTTTTTAACATTTTGATGATTTAAACCAGTATTTAAATTTTCTTTATTTTCTAAGCAAGAGGTTTCCTCTATTGTCCTAATTTCTAATTTAAATGATAATTAATGTCATTAGTTGTTGCCAAATTATTGGCAGAATTATTTAAAATGTTGTTGCATTGCTCAAAAGAAGCAAGTTGTTTAGCCAAATTTTTGGCTGAATTAATATAAAATCATTTTTAAAAAAGGTCTCTGACCATGTCAGAGGGACACTTAGAGAGGCAGGAGTGGGTTTTAGCCGGTAAGAGTCCGGCACTACCCAGACTGGCTCACCAGTGAGTCAGTCTGGGCGTCCATGAGGATTTCCCACTCCTGCCAAAAAAAAAAAAACCTAAGCTAACCTAACCTGAGCATTAACCGATATTACATCGCACTGTCAACGCGTAACAAATTCGCCATAATTAGACGCGTTCAGCTACGAGCACAAAAAAGTTATGTGGAAATGTGCAATGACAAATCACCAGGATTCGTGTAGCAAGTTTCTACATCTACAATAATCGAGAGAGTCGCGGCAAAGGCCAATCCAACGACACCGAGATCAGAATATTTGGAGCAGAGATCTGGGATTCTGCGAAAACCGCCAAAATACGAGGTTTTTTGTGAATTTGTGAAAAACAACCTCACTTTTTCTACACGTGCTTCTACGACACGAGGCGTGACGTACGGACAGCATCCCAGCCCTTACTGAAGACTCCGAAGCCAGCCGAGGAATCTGCATGCAGACCAGCCACCAGCGTGACGACTCCACGGCTTATCACAAGGTTAACCCCGAGAGAACTCCTCAACCCTTAGTCCCACCCCCCCAGAGTTTGGGTTCATCAGACTCGGTACTTACCAGAGTAGGTAGGACCTTGCCAGTCACAAAGGGTCCCTCCTAACTTTTACCTCCCCACCACCTCAACCGCCCCTCACTACCGTACTTCTCCCACCACCTAACCTCCACCTCAGACTTGAGTAAGGGTAACCGCTCCCAATTTCCTAACCCCCCCCAAACGTATCCCTACGAAAGCCCCTTTCCCACCCTTTTCCTCACCCCTCGTCAATAGTCTACCCACGAAACCCTCCCACTGCCCCCCCTCAGGGCTACTTCACCCCCTCGCAAGCTAACTTCGCAGCCGTTGGAACTAGAAAGCAGAGTTTGGGCTCATTTGAAAGGGCACAAAAAGTTTTTCAATCTGGCCCCATCAGAAATCCAAAATTCGGCGCCACTGAGGACCACCATCAGCGCACACACAGGGCTCAGAACATCGAGCTCTAACAGTACTAATTATTTGTATACTTTTAAAAGGGGGCATGCTGCAGCTATTCTTAGCTGCAGCATGCCCCCTTTTTTGGCGCTCATGGTGGTCCTGCTGAAGGGAGCGTGACCACCTTCAAAGTAGTTTCTCGAAAACTACTAAGGTATCAATTTTGTTGTTCGAGCACTAATTAGTACCAATTGGGTAGGTACTCAATGGTGCCGATTCCCTTGTTCACAAACTAAACTAAATTTAAGTTCAGTGCATATTTTTCTTTTTATTTCATTAAGAAAAGGACAGAAGATAAATTTTAGTTTAGTCCTGTCAAATTAATCAGCGCTTGACGTAAATTGACGTAATTTTAGTCGGCAAGTTTTTAATCACGTCTAAACTTGTATGGAGAGTGACAGGCGCTGATTAATTTGACAGGACTAAACTAAAATTTATCTTCTGTCCTTTTCTTAATCACTACATAGTATAAAACAAAGTCGCTTTCTCTGTCCTTATATCCCTATGTATGCTTAAATCTTTAAAACTACGCAACGGATTTTGATGCGGTTTTTTTTAATAGATAGAGTGATTGAAGAGGAAGGTTTATATGTATAATAACCCGGATTATACCCGTGTGAAGCCGGGGCGGGTCGCTAGTGAAATATAAAGAAAAAGATGCACTGAACTTAAATTTAGCTTAGTTTGTGAACAAGGGAATCGGCACCATTATTTACTAAATATAGGAGCGATTGGCGTTGGTGGTCCTACGAGGCCACAGACATTATAATTATTATATACCTACTAGCTTTTGCCCGCGGCTTCGCCCACGTGGATGTCGGAAAATATCCCACGGGAACGTACTATCGGGCGGTACCGGGATTACATACCTAGTAGTCCAGGAAAAGGTTATTGACTCCTACCGCTGCGCTTCAACCATAATTATTTTGTTACGCGTAATTTTGAATCTGTGATCTTTTAAACCACTCATTTAAATGACATGATTTCAAGGCATATTTTAACCTAAATTAAATGCCCAATTTAAATTACATATTTTATTGGATAAAGATTAATACTTAATTGTTACTATAAATTTTAATATTTAATAAACATTTAATTAAACTAAAAATTTAATTGTTATTTCCGAAGCTTTTTTGACCTGTATACGGTCAAAAAAGCTTCGAAAATAACAATTAAATTTTAATCAAATTCTAAAAGATAATAATGGTTATTTTGGGTTATCCTTAGAAGATAGACATATTATTATGCCATCGCGGACTTTTTTGTTGGGACTTTTTAAGATCTTCAATCCTGTAGAACATAAGTTTGATGTATCTCCAACGGTTTACGTGGCGCACGCCAGTAAAGCTCCCAGTCGGCATGATTTTTTCCGACATTTGCGATATTAATCGTCATATTTTAGCCAATTTACACAAACTTTAATGAATTAAGTATACACTAAAACCTTCCGCAAGAATCACTCCGTCCATTGGTGAAAACAGTTTGATAATCCGTTCGGTAGTTTTTGAGTTTATCGCGTTCAGACAGACAGACGCGGCGGGGAACTTAGTTTTTACCCGACTACGGCAAAGCCAAAAGGAAGGGTATGTTTGTATGTATGTATGTATGTTTGTTTTTACGTGTGTTCCACCGTAGCGCCTAAACTACTAAACCGATTTTGATGAATGAGGTATCAATAGATTCGTAATAATGGTCCGGGTGACATAGGCTATATAATTTTTCCCTAAATTTAATTTGGTGGACTTTACACGTAAATTTCTAACCTCGAAAAAAAATAAAATGGGATGATCATGACATGTTTGGTATCAAAAGAAAGGTCTTGACGAGCACATTACAAATATGTATATAATATTATATTTTCAAAGTAAACAAATATGTTTAAATCGTTAAAAACAAGCAAAAGTGTGACTGCGCTACGTAGTATCGCAAGATGTTACCAACGTGCAGTTAATCAAATCTTAATAAGTAGTACCGATTTGTAATTCCACTCTTATGAAGAAAAACAAGTGCAACGAAATATTTATATTTTGGATTTCTTCGAAGCTCGATATCGTTATATGGTGTTGGCGTCGAAATAAATCGCTCTATGGTTTCGTTCAAAGCACTATACACTGCTATCGGAATTTAAAATAGGTTAATTACTGAACTATTGTATTACTCTACTCTTATTTACGTTTATCAAGTGTAAAAACGGAAAAGTATAAAATAAAAAAATAAAGTTTAAAAAACTGTAACCCGACTACGGGAAAAAAAAATGATCTAAAAAGTACGAAACAAGCAAATATTTCAGACAGAAATCAAGACATAGGTACAAAAATGGTCAAGGTAAAGCCGTCGTCGCATGCCATTATAATTTTGTAGGTGTTCTTGACACCAACATGGTATACAGGCATGCGACCACGGCTTTACCTTGACCATTTTTGTACCTATGTCACAAGACTAAAAAAGGAACAGACTGCAAGCTTCATACTAACGCTTTGCGCGAGATCACTACTACACGCACAGCTTTGTGTGCGTGCAGTGTCACAGACAAGGCGCGCGGGGGGTGCACCGGCGCCCGCTAGAGGCAAACTGGTTTGAGCCGGCTAGTGATGGGTAACTCATCATTTTTACATGAGGTTGAGGGAGTACCTCATTTTACCTCGCGAGGTCCTCACGAGGTACCCCCACGAGGTAGTCGGGTTACAGTTTTTTAAACTTTTATAATATGTAAGGATAAGGATTTATAAATTCATTAGCCCAAATTCACCCATCATAGAATTTACGCCTTTTAGGTTCACAGATGGGATTTATACGAGTAGGAGGCCGGCTAGGTGCTTCGGCTGTCGTTTAACAGCAAACACCCTACTCTACTCCATTCTTCTCACCATTTAACAAAATTTATCTTTGAGCGGATACACCTACATTACGCGTTGATCCATAGCTACTCCTCGCTAGCGTCAGCAAGAGTGAAAAACAAACAGAAAAAAAAAGCAAAATGAAACAGCAAAGTTAACGAGCGATATTTTATTTAAAACTCGTATTATCACATCAGAACTTAAAAGTTAACCGGGTAGGGCCGCCCGTGGGACAGGGCGTGGCGCTAGCCGGACAGGTCGCCGTGGTCGAACAGGTCCTGGTCGTATAGCGCGGCGCGCACCGTGCGGCCGCCGAAGTAGCGGCCGTGCAGCGCCGCCGCCGCCGACACCGCCTCTGTAACGCGCAGTAGCACAGGCATGAAGACTTGTTGGGCCAATTCAGTGAGTGTAACGTAGTCAGATCTAAGAGTTACGCAAGAGAATTATACAGGGTGTAAGGGACAGCCCTCCGCAGACTGATGGGGTGAATTCAGTATATCATACTAAGATGACCGGTACCTACATGAAATTATTTCAGGAACGTAATATTTGGAGCATTGTGAACAGTTTAACCGGCAAAATTACGCAATGTATTGAACACGTTTTACTTATAACTTTTCGAACAAATCCTTCAACATTGGCCAACACTTTCATGACTGAATTTAATTCTAATATCAAAAAATTAAACAACTATTGCGATGTGCCTCTTTTAGACAAACTTACGTACGAGATAATTCCTGATAGGTCGATAAGAGTGCAACCTGCACGAGAAGATAAGATTGAACGGATCATCAAGCAAATGAACGATAGGAAAAGTCCGGGTTACGACGGGATACGTGCCAAAGATGTTAAGTATACTTCAGCTAAACGAATCCCAGTTATTACACATTTAATTAATCGCTGCTTGCAGACTGGCACGTATCCCGACCTTTTAAAAATAGGGGTGCAATACACAAAAAGGGCTCACGCGATGACGTCAATAATTATCGACCTATCATTATATTGTCTTGTATAGATAAGATCATAGAACGTTTAATTGGAAATGAGATAAATAACTTTTTGCAGATACACGGAATAATCAACAATGATGAATCAATTTGGATTTCATAAAAATAAGAGTATGACACAATTATTACGAGAATTTACCGATGAAGTCAATAAAAACAGGTCTTGACACTTTTTATAGATTTTAGCAAAGCATTCGATATGCTTCGTTGTGATACACTTTTTGATAAGTTGTCACAAAGTGGGTGTGCGTTACTTCAGCGGAATTTTGTCGCTCTTCAGGATTTCGGCTTGACAGATAATTAGTACCCCATCTCGTGTAAATGTGCCCGAAATTTAGAATTTGTGCGTCCAGCCGATCCAAAGATATTCACGAAAAACAGATTCCGCTAGAGTAACGTTACCCCAGCGGAATGTTTTTTAACCGGTGGTCATAGCTGAGTACAAACTAGCTACTTAGATAGATCATATTTTGTGCTTAAAAAAATGAAATTTGTGCGTCTTGAGGTTTCAGAGTTATTCAAGATGCCGCTGGGGTAACGTTTAGCAAATTGCTGTACCTCTCAAACGGCATGACACACAACTACGTTTTTTTTTACTACGGTGGGTCTTAATTTGTGCTTATGCTGTGCACTTTTATTTTTTCTATAATCGACACCGTTGAAAAATAAGAATTTTTTTCAAAAACCCTAAAATTCATTTATATTTGTCCTAATCTAACATATACATCATCTAATCCTATTGCAGGTGGGGTGAGGTATGGGTCATGTCTAACATAACCCATGTACCAAACTATGGTCATGGTATGAGAGCAGCATCCAATGGTCCTCTTGCCGATATTGCATGTACAATAATAATGAGCTAATGGTCGACAACCATTTGCTGCCCCATCTAATGCAATGTACACATAGTATTTTTTGGCTTGGATGTGGCGAGATTGTAATCGTCCTCTTATAATCCACAAGTCTTCCCCTTCAAGTTCCCTGACTATTTCGAGAGGAATCCCACCACCGAGCTCAATGATAAAAGCTCCGTCTGATTGAAGGTGCTCTCCGTAATAACTTTTTGCTTGTTTGAGCTGATATACACCAAGGCTGAATAATATTAAATCTTCTGTTGGAAAATCATTAAAATCTGCCATATCCGCTGCCATGGGTTGGAACTGTGCTCGCCTTCGGTTTAAATTGTGTCTATTCACAAGATCTCCCAGTGTATTGGGCATGTTTATTCTTTGACCTATTATTTGAAGGATATCAGTAGCATGAACGTTATCCACTATCAAAACGTGATAGGCATTTATTAATGCGGCAGCAATTCTAAAATAATCCATCATATTGTGCAGTGTTATATCAATGTTGACGTGTCTCAGTAGCCGGAAGTCTCTTTTAAATCGGCCATTAACGACTTCCACGACCCATCGACAAATAGTAACAAGTCGCGACTTATTAGCTTGTTCTGTCGTAAGTTGCGTTTCCCCAGGGAGCTTCGTCTCGGGCATCTTAGCGGTGTATCCATGTCCTTCATGGGTGGAAATTGCATCTCTGAAGCCACGGTCCAAAATCAATACGTCCCCATTTCGTTAAAACCATTGAAATAATCCGTCGCCATGATCATTTTCATTTTGTACAAAATTAAGCATTATTTGCGCATCTGAAGAAATAGCAGCGTGTGGACCAGAAACTTCTATGATGTGCCCCTCACAACAGACAGACAGAAACGGCTTTATAAGTTTCTGAACTTGTGGCTGCTATAGGATTTCCTTTGAAAAAAGTAGTTTGAACTCTTTTGAATATATATGTAAGTGCCATCTACAATTGTTATGGCTTTTCTTTCGTCGGTAGGACTCTCCGGTTTCCAAAAATTCTTTCAGGAATCATAAGGTTCCTCCGTGCTACATTTTCCCGGGTCATATGGTCAAAGCCTAAGTGAATAGGAACAAAGTCCTGCAGTAGTGCTTCTCTGCCAGTATGGAGCATTCGCGAGTAAGTGGCTTCGCTGATTTTAAAAATCGATGCTAGCCGTGCATTTGATTCGCCGGTTCGGAGTTTTGCTAACAAAGCTGCTAGAATAGTTCTTTTGTTTCTTCTTTGATTTTTCCGTACCTCAAAAGAAAAAACGTAACCCTTATATGATCACACGTGTCTATCTGTCTGTCCGTCTGTCACAGCCAATTTGCTCCGAATCTAACTGACAGATTAATATTTGGTACGCGTAATTAGAGATAGATTTAGACCCCGATAATCAACGGAAAGTGCCATACTGTGTCTTAAGCATACCGTCAGATACTATAATGACCGTAAGACCCCGGTATACACGTGTTTTCTCGACTTGTCCAGGGCCTTTGATTTGGTGGAGTATGATCTCTTGTGGGAAAAACTTGAGAGTATCAACCTACCACCAGAACTTGTTACCATTCTCAAGTATTGGTATACGCACCAAGTCAACAGCGTCAGATGGTCGGGAGCAATGTCGGAGCCATACCGATTACAATGCGGTGTAAGGCAGGGTGGACTGACCTCACCACTTCACCCTCGTTATTCAACCTTTACATCGACGCGCTGATCGTCGCGCTGAGCAGTCAGCATGTCGGCTATCATGTAGACGACGTGTGTATCAACAATTTAAGCTATGCAGACGACATGGTTCTGCTGAGCGCGTCGATTTGTGGCTTAAGGAGGTTGATAGCGACATGTGCGGATTACGCTGTTAAACATGGACTTTTGTATAATATTAAGAAGTCAGTACATGGTCTCTGAGGCCAGCGGTGCTATATGCCCGACTATGTACCACCATACGTCTAAATAGTGTACCCTTAGACAGGGTGACTCAATTTAAATAAGTACCTAGGACATATAGTCACGGCTGACCTCAGGGATCATGCTGACTTGGAACGGGAGCGGAGGGCTTTATCTAAAAGAGCTAATATGCTGGCCCGCAGGTTCGAGCGTTACTCGGATGGCGTGAAAGTAACTCTTTTCCGAGCATATTGTGCACGTCCATGTACACCTGCAGCCTGTGGGCCTGTGGTAATGACAAGCAGAAAAGCTACAGCACCCCCTGCATTCAATTTAACAACGCTTTCAGAGCGACATTGGGTCTGCCTCGGCAGCGCTTCGGGTATGTTTGCATGGGCACGCACGGACTGTTTTCATGGGACCATGCGGAAGCGCTGCGCGTCTCTTGTGCGCAGAGTGCGGGCCAGCTCTAATATCGTTGTGAATATGATAGCAAATAAATAGGTTGGACTGTCCTTATGTGCGACACTGCAATGACAGACAAGTTACATACAGTGTCGCACGTAAAAGACTATTGAAATGATTAAGAGCTAATTAATTAATTTTGACTGCCTCGTTGGTCTAGTGGTCGCAAGCGCTACTGCTGAGCATGAGGTCCTGGGTTCGATTCCCGGGTCGGGCAGTGTTATTGGGTTTTTGTATCTAGAATTTCTTAGTAGCAGCCCGGAGTCTGGATTTGTGCCCGGTTGATGGCAATAGGCTCGCCCCCTTTTACATGGGACTTAAAGATTACTGGCGAAATGTGGGTGTACCTACTACAGGTACACCTCTGCCCAACCGTTCGGGGAAACAAGGCGTGATGTTATGTTATGTAATTAATTATGATTGCATGTAATTTGAATTTAACGTATCCAATTTATGTGTTGATGTTGTTTATATTGTACTAGCTTTTGCCCGCGGCTTCGCCCGCGTGGATGTCGGAAAATATCCCACAGGAACGTACTACCGATACCGGGATTACAAACCTAATAGCCGAGGAAAAGGTCATTGACTCCTACCGCTGTGCCCGCGTTGCTGACAACCATAATTATTTTCTTATGCGTAATTTTGAATCTGTGATATCTTTTAAACCATTCATTTAAATGAAATAATGTGAAGGCATATTTAAATCTAATTTAAATGCTCAATTTAAGTAACATAGTTTATTGGATAAGGATTAATATAGATAGATAGATAGATAGAATATTCTGTATTATGTACACCATATAAATTACAGACATAAATATAGAAATTTTACATTGGGTGACACAATGGGCGGTCTTATCGCTAAAAGTGATCTTTTACAGATAACCTTTGGATGGATTTAAATGGAAAAGGAGAGACAATACTGCAGGTAGTCAGTGGTGTACCATTTACATATACAACAGATACACATACATAAAGCATATGATTACTTATATAAATATGTATATATTAGATAGATAATAGATATACATAAGATTATAAACATGAAACAAGAGCAAGGAACTATATGTAATGACGATGTTTAAGGAGAGAGAAAGTGTTTTTTTACCAGAATTTTAAATGTGGACAAAGATTGAGCACGCCTTATCGACACGGGCAAGACATTCCATAACCGTACTGCTTGAACCTTAAAAGATTTGTCATAAAAGCCGGTGGAATGCATCGGCATCTCTAGTCTCAAATTTTCCGATGATCTCAGATATCTATTGTGTGTCATGAAGGAACTTGAAACGTTCTTTAAGATAAAAGGGGGTTGTAGGATTGAACAGAATACTGTAGAGCTGAAATAAGATATGAGAATTCCGGCGAAGACGTATGGGAAGCCACTTGAGCATTGTACGAAATTCAGAAATGTGATCATATTTGCGCAGGCCAAATATAAATCTTATGCAAAAGTTTTGAAGTCGCTCAAGCTTATCTAATTGTGCCTCAGTGAGGTCAAGATAACTGACATCAGCGTAGTCAAGGATGGGAAGTAAAAGGGATTGTGCAAGCGCAGTCTTAGTGGCAGTCGGAAGAAAGTTTCGAAGTCGTCTCAAGGACTTACCAGATGCAAAAATTTTGCGACTTACGTCCTGTAGCTGGGGACCCCAAGAAAGATGTTTGTCAATCCAAACCCCAAGGTTTTTAACCTTTTCGCTTACTGGAATAGCAGTTCCGTTAAATTGAACTTGGGGAAGCTGCGACCAGGTTATCTTGGGGGTCATCCTTGAGCTGCCAATAACAATGACCTGAGTCTTCGATGGATTAACCTGCAACCCATGCGCCTCACTCCACTCGCAAATTGAACCCAAATCCTTGTTTATTATATTAATTGCATCATCCAAATCCGAAACAGCAGCTTGTTTATATATTTGCAAATCATCTGCATAAAGGTGGTAGAAAGGAATAAGTTTTTTGGAAATAGAGTTTATAAAAATTGCGAAGAGTAAAGGAGATAAAACGCCACCCTGAGGTACACCGGCAGCAGTATAACACCAAGAAAAACAAGACTCTTCTATGCATATACGTTGCCGGCGGCCATACAGGTAACTACGAAACCAGTCAATCGCCGTTGGAGATACGTTAAGCGAGCGAAGTATGCTAAGCAGGATATCGAAATCGACAGTATTAAACGCGTTACTGAAATCCAGTAGGTAAGCAAAGAACCGTCAGATTTCCTCCTTCCATGCCTAACCGTATGTCATCAGTGACGTTAACTAGGGCTGTAGTGGTGCTGTGACCAGGACGAAAACCGGATTGGAAAGGATTCAGCAGACTATTTTTACAAAGAAAAGCACTAAGCTGATTGTGGACAAGGCGTTCTAAGACTGGAGAGAAAAGGCAAGATAGAGATAGGACGTATTCGGAAAAGGAAGTAGGATTAGATTTTTTGGGTAAACGAGTGATTTTTGCCTCTTTCCACATCGATGGAAAAACACCATAGGTTATTGAGTAATTCAGGATATAGCATAGGATGGGAAGGATTTCGTCGAGGACAGGGAGTATCATTTTCCGACTTACGCAATCAGTACCAACTGCGTTAGATGTGATTGAAACTACGCTCTTCTTAACATCACAATCAGAGAATTGACTAAAAATAAATGGGGGATGGTCCGGAGTTGGAAGGTTCGAAAGATAGTTTATTGTAGCTGCCTTCATGGTCCCATTATAGTGGGTCGAAGATGAGAAGTGTTTATTCAGTAAATCTTTAAGTTTTTAGGAATCGATTCTTGGCGCGATTTTCCAACTCCCAAGGATTTAAGAAATTTCCAGACTTTAGCTGGATCTCTGTTTTCAATATAATACTGTAGTGATCATCAATCCACTACGTAGTCCGCTCCGCTTGTAAACTTTGGATCGCGTCCTACATGTGACGTCAAATGGCGTGATCCTTTGTCTCGACGCGCAAGCTCCGCCTTCCTTCGAGAATGTACCGGAGAAATCAACAAGGCGCGGGCGCATAGCAGCCCGCGGCCGGCCGGGACTCTTCAGTTGGTTGTCGACACGCGCACGCGCTTTCTTAGCTAACTTTGTATTCATTCTCGCCCGCTTTAGTTTACTTACAATTTTGTATTTTGCAATTAGATTATAGTGTTAAAAATAGTTCATAAATTCATTAGTTTAAAAGTGTAATAAAGTCGTTTAATTTTGTTCTTGTCAGTATAATTAGTGCACCGTAAATTCACCTTTCTGCCTATCATAATCACTCATTATCGCCTGCATCGCGTAAGCACCTTACACTACAGTCCCTGGTGAAATTCCGGGATAGCGACAGCTGCCACTTACATACCTCTTCAATACCAGTCAAAATAGCTTCGGAAATGACAATGAAATTTTTATCAAATTCTGAAAGATAAAAATGGTTATTGTGGATTATCCTTAGAAGATAAACATGTTATTGCGGACTTTTTAGTTGAACTTTTTAAGATGCACAATACTGTAGAACATACATTTTATGTAACTTGTATGATTTCCGCGGCGCACGCCAACAAAGTTCCCAGTTGGCATGATTTTTTCCGACATCTTCAACAATAATCGTCAAATTTCAGCCAATTTACACAAAACCTTAATATAACATAACAACACGCCTTGTTTCCGGTTGGGTAGAGTGGAATAGTTACTTTGGTGATCCGCTCCTATTGGTCTTAGCGTGATAATATAATATAACCGATGGGCTATCTAACACTGAAAGAATTTTTCAAATCGGACCAGTAATAACTGAGATTAGCGCGTTCAAGCAAACAAACTCTTTAGTTTTATATATTAAAAAAATAAAAAGTAAAATAATAATAATAAAAAGTATATTTTTAAATGTTTCTATATTTTTTATATTCTAATATTTAAAAATGTAATTTATAAGTATTTTAATGAAATAAAGGAAATAAAAGTAAAATAATAATAATAAAAAGTAATGGAATACCTCTCCACTCCTCTAGCACCTCAGGACATGTTGCCCCCTTGTCGCTACGACATCTTGTGCTAGCGACCGTTTTCAGGGGCCCATTATTGAGTGTGCAAGTCACCCCCTGCCATTTTATCCGTGTGCATTTAAAACATTGATCAGGCAGGGGCCATAGTCTTTCCATAGTCCTAGATAACCAGTTCACTTTAGCCATCCAAACCCATAACCCAATATCTTTGTTTCCATATCCTGCAATAGTCCTACACCAACCGGGGGTTGTCCTTGGATGCACTTACGTAGTGCGGATAGGGATAATCGTCGGTTGGTGCCTCATTTCATTAAAAATGTCTAACGGGCCTCTGCGAGTTGGCTTCGGCCCCTCGTACGCCTTCCAAAGGTCCGGGACCCCAGGGTTCCGAGAATAGTTAAAAACAAAAAATAAAAAGTAAAATAATAATAATAAAAAGTAAGTAATTAATAGTAATAATAATACCCCACCGCCGTATCTCTACGTTGACGTCGTGGTGGGGCTTGCGCGCTCCGAACTCTAGGCTTGTGCCGGTAGAGTTTACTTTGCCGGAACAGGTCTAGGATGAGGAGCCAGACCAAGAGAGATACAAAAACCCGCAGGGCAGCTTGTGGCGAGCTGATGGGCAGTAGCGACCCCACGGACCCTATCTCCCGGAAGAAGTCTTGTTCCTCACCTCTGGCTTGCCTTTATTGGCCGGCTGGAGTGAACACTGACGAGGAACAGAGCTCCCATCTCATTCTTGCCTTAATTGGCTGGCTTGAGTGGAGATTCGCAAGAGCAAACGTGCTTGGAGGAAGGAAGTATTCCAGTAAGTGCTCGTAGGGATCTTGACCATCTTCCGGGCTCTGGGATTGTTCTGAAAGCCGTGGAATACCTCTCCACTCCTCTAGCACCTCAGGACATGTTGCCCCCTTGTCGCTACGACACTTTGTGCTAGCGACCGTTTTCGGGGACCCATTATTGAGTGTGCAAGTCACCCCCTGCCATTTTATCCGTGTGCATTTAAAACATTGATCAGGCAGGGGCCATAGTCTTTCCATAGTCCTAGATAACCAGTTCACTTTAGCCATCCAAACCCATAACCCAATATCTTTGTTTCCATATCCTACAATAGTCCTACACCAACCGGGGGTTGTCCTTGGATGCACTTACGTAGTGCGGATAGGGATAAACATCGGTTGGTGCCTCATTACATTAAAAATGTTTAACGGGCCTCTACGAGTTGGCTTCGGCCCCTCGTACGCCTTCCAAAGGTCCGGGACCCCAGGGTCCCGAGAATAGTTAAAAACTAAAAATAAATAATAATATAGATGTATACAAAATATATGAGATAAATATATGATATATATTAGAGCAGTGGTGGCCCAGTGGTAACGGCCGCGACTTACGAGTTGTAGGTCGTAGGTTCGAACCCAGACAGGCGCTTTACTTTGTGTAAATTATTTCATCACCACTGCTCTCAAAACGGTGAAGGAAAACATCGTGAGGAAACCGGCATGTCCTAGAACCGAAAAATTCGAAGACATGTGACATCTACCAACCCGCACTGGGCCCGCGTGGTGGATTACAGCCCACTCCCTCTTACAGAGAGGAGGCCTGTGTCCCAGCAGTGGGAACATTTATAGGCTGATGATGATGATGATACAAAATATCGCAAAACTTTTTTTTTTCTGTTTTAGCAGCTTAGAATAGCACACTGTTAGATATAACTTTTAATATGTTGTGGAAAATGTCGTAGGTTATTATATTTGTAACTCTCGTATATTTGTATAACTTAGTATATTTAAGATTTTAATGTATAATTGTTTATTTTCCCGAACAAATTAAATAAATATTTTTTACAAAAAAAAAAAAAACAACCGACTTCCAAAAAACTACTACAAAGTGAAAAATAACTTAAATTTTTTCTCGCTTTTTGGTGAGTCAATTTGTAATTTGTCTAAGTAACATTAGCCTTTGTCAACTGCTCATCACCTTTTACAAAATATTGCTTTTCCCGATGCAGGGACGTTCATCATTGAGGAGTTCTCCTGGTACTTCACCATCAGCTCCACTTCTCCATATGCATTGTGACGAGCATAAATTGCATTGCAACCATATTAAAGTAATCGAATCGTAACCCGTAAAATACTTATTATTGAGTAGTTCCGGTAGCTATTTGTGGTCTTCATCATCAGTTCCACTTAACCAAATGGTGCTTTCCAAGAGCAACTGCACGAGTTACTATAAAAAATACCCAAATCGCTATAGGTTTGCCTATAATATTTGAAGAGTTCCCTCGATTTTTCTGGGATGCCATCATCAGATCCTGGTTTCCCTATCATGGTACAACCCCTGGGATATCTCCTTTCCAACAAAAAAAAAATCATCAAAATCGGTTCATGAACGACGAAGTTATCCGCGAACACACAAAAAAAAATTTTGTAGGTACATCTAAATGGTCGAAGTTTGAAGTCGGTTAAAAAATTAAATTTTAAAAGAGTTAAGGTGGAGTTTCATGCCCATTCTTCTCCATACGAAAACTACCTTTTGGAAGGGGTGACTCAATTCTATTTTTTGTACATTTTGACGTTCAAAAGTGTCTTTTAAGTGCCTAATTGAAATAAATTGTTTGACTTTGACTAGCCGTTCACGCGTGATGCCGAGACCAAGGGAAATAGGGATTCATGTTTATACATACAAATATACAGTGGATTTTTGAAACGAAACTGTAGTACCTTTACCGTTATAGCTACAGGAACATGGTCTTAGGAGACTGTCCTAAACTTTTTGAGACATTTTGTACTGCATTAACAGATTTTGAAAACCGTAGTTGGGATGAATTTATCCCAAAAACAAACTTAACTTTGTAGTTGAAAAAGATGTTCTCCCATACGGAATGTATGGGAAAACATGTTTTTGCGACTGCAAAGTTGGTCGATTATTACTCGTTAACTTGTAGAGCCTACTTAGCTGTGATAGTTTTCCTTTTAATTTCGTTATATAAACTACTGCTGCGATTTTTTTCACACATCCAAACCAACCATTTAGCGGGCAGGGGGGGGGGGGGACACTTGACTCTAACAAAAATTAGCACTTTAAAGCTTAATATTTCGCAAACGGATCCCTGAATCCAAAAATGGTTGCAACATACTCATGTTTTTGAAGGACCTGTCCAATGATACCCCACACAATGGGACATAAAAAAAAAACATTTTTTATGTGTAGGGGAGGTAGGTACATTAAAAAAAAACTTGATTTTATTTTACCGCTTTGTCGGCGTAATTAATATATACACCCATGCTAAATTACAGCTTTCTAGTACTAAGGGTCTCGGAGCTAGACCGCGGACAGAGAAACAGACAGACGGACATGACGAAACTATAAGGGTTCCTTGTTTACTACGAACCCTAAAAAAAGACCGTAAGCAAGAAAATGGTAGGTTTTCACAAAAACTTTTCTTGATGCCAATCGATCCTATTTCTCGTAAGGATCAAAAAACCGGCCAAGTGCGTGTCGGACCACGCACAATGATGTGCTGTAGTTGGGATGAATTTATCTCAAGAACAAACTTAACATTGTAGTGTAAAACATGTTCCCCCATACATTCCAACTGCAAATTTAAGTTTGTACGCACAATATTGAGAGATTTACCATGTTATTTTATGACCATAGACTTCTTATAGGTTTTCCTATAATGTATGAGTCATGGGGTCTCAACTCGAACAAATTATAATTAGTTTAGATAAAAAAATCATAGATGGCAGCATAGGTAACAATGATGAAATTAACAATCACTAAAAAGCGATAAACGGCAGATTTTGGCATAAGTAAGATTAGTAAAAATCAAAACTTCCTTGTTTAATGCTGATGTATATAATTAAACTCATAAATCATGTATTTTCAACAAAAAAGGCAAATTAAACCTTTTACTTCAAATCGAACTCATAGAATGATAAAGTTAGTCATTTTGTTCAGAGCTCTTTGCAATAGATGGCGTTATACTCAATTTGTCATCACATGATCTGTTATTATTATACATTTAGTAGGAAAATGAAAATCAAACAATTTTTGAAGTGAAAACTTCTTTAGGCGCGTTGGGCATATATTTGAGATGGGAAAAGCAATTGAACTCGCGACACTGTTACCGATATCTCATTTTTGTAAACGCGATTTTGCTCTTTATTAATATGAATTACGGATCAAAGTTCGATGAAAGTATTTTTAACCGACTTCCAAAAAGGAGGAGGTTATATGTTCGTCGCGTATGTTTGTTTTTTTTTTTTATGTATGTCCACCGATTTCTCCGTCAATTGCGGACCGATTTTGAAAATTCTTTTTTTGTTTGAAAGGGTGTGCTCTCGAATTGGTCCCATATAAATTTTATTAACTTTGCTTTGATAGTTTTTGAGTTAGCTACAAAAAACGTATTTTTTTCCCACTTAGTATGTAGATGATATGATAAGTTTCTGTCACTGGTAGCAGGTAGTGGTATTCGAATGTGTGTGGGGTAGGTACCACAACTAAAAAGTGAAAAATAAAAACTTTTTACAAAAAAAAAACAACCGACCTCCAAAAAAAACACTACAAAGTGAAAAATAACTTTAATTTCGGAAGTCGGTGGCAAAAAACGAAACTACAAAACCCAAGACACCGACTTCCGAAATTCAAGTTATTTTTCACTTTGTAGTGTTTTTTTTGGAGGTCGGTTGTTTTTTTTTGTAAAAAGTTTTTACTTTAAAGGTTTTGGTTTTTTTTTTTTTAAACGCGAATTTGATCTTTATTTAAATAAGATAATGTTCTATACAAGTATTTTTATTCCACCAAGATCTTTTTTAAGTTTTCACTTCTGTCGGCACTCCCGGAGTGCCATTGTTTTTTTTTATAATATATTACCTATCTACTTTACATAGAAATATAATAACTCAAAGAAATCTATTAACATGTTTTTGGCAAGTACCTACCTATTTAATTATAATTTTTTCATTTTACTGATACCTTTCTAAAACTTTCTATAAAAACCGGCCAAATGCGAGTCGGACTCGCGCACGAAGGGTTCCGTACCAATATCTATAAAAACGGCAAAAAAATTCGCTTGTTGTATAGCCCCCTTAAATATTTATTTTATTCTGTTTTTGGAACGAAGTTCCTTATCGCGCGTTGTGAAAGGAGGCTAGACGGAAAAAATTAAGACCAAAAGTTGGAACGACACTTTTTACCCGACTACGGCAAAGCCAAAAGGATGGGTTATGATTTTAGCAGTCTATGTATGTATGTTTGTATGTATGTATGTATGTATGTTTGTTTTTACGTGTGTTCCACCGTAGCGCCTAAACTACTAAACCGATTTTGATGAATGAGGTATCAATAGATTCGTAATAATGGTCCGGGTGACATAGGCTATATAATTTTTCCCTAAATTTAATTTGGTGGACTTTACACGTAAATTTCTAACCTCGAAAAAAATTAAAATGGGATGATCCTGACATGTTTGGTATCAAAAGAAAGGTCTTGACGAGCACATTACAAATATGTATATAATATTATATTTTCAAAGTAAACAAATATGTTTAAATCGTTAAAAACAAGCAAAAGTGAGACTGCGCTACGTAGTATCGCAAGATGTTACCAACGTGCAGTTAATCAAATCTTAATAAGTAGTACCGATTTGTAATTCCACTCTTATGAAGAAAAACAAGTACAACGAAATATTTATATTTTGGATTTCTTCGAAGCTCGATATCGTTATATGGTGTTGGCGTCGAAATAAATCGCTCTATGGTTTCGTTCAAAGCACTATACACTGCTATCGGAATTTAAAATAGGTTAATTACTGAACTATTGTATTACTCTACTCTTATTTACGTTTATCAAGTGTAAAAACGGAAAAGTATAAAATAAAAAAATAAAGTTTAAAAAACTGTAACCCGAATATGGGAAAAAAAAATGATCTAAAAAGTACGAAACAAGCAAATATTTCAGACAGAAATCAAGACATAGGTACAAAAATGGTCAAGGTAAAGCCGTCGTCGCATGCCATTATAATTATGTAGGTGTTCTTGACACCAACATGGTATACAGGCATGCGACCACGGCTTTACCTTGACCATTTTTGTACCTATGTCTTGATTTCTGTCTGAAATATTTGCTTGCTTCGTACTTTTTAGATCATTTTTTTTTTCCCGTAGTCGGGTTACAGTTTTTTAAACTTTATTTTTTTATTTTCTTTTTGAAGTGAAAACTTCTTTAGCATCGTTGTGATTTGAAACTCGATGAAACGAAAAAGCGACAGTAAAAGAGACACATAAATTCATAAGACTTCACGTGGGAGAAAATGAGATAGGAAGCATTATAGTGTGTGGGGGGGGTGTGTCTGAGGGGAGTGTGTCTGAGGGTGTGTCTGGGGCTGTGTGGGGGTGTGTCTGGGGTTGTGTCTGGGGGTGTGTCTGGGGGTGTGTGTTGGGGTGTGTGTGGGGGTGTGTCTGAGGGTGTGTGTGGGGTGTCTGAGGGTGTGTGTGGGGGTGTGTCTGAGGGTGTGTGTGGGGATGTGTCTGAGGGTGTGTGGGGGTGTGTCTGGGGGTGTGTCTGGGGTTGTGTGGGGGTGTGTCTGGGGTTGTGTGGGGGTGTGTCTGGGGTTGTGTGGGGGTGTGCTTATACAATACGAGATCAGCATAAACTGGAAATTTATAGCTTGATGTGTAGCCGTGTGTACAACGCTGAGGCCCAAGCAAACTCCCACTATGCCTTGGTAAACACGAGTGGAGGGGGTACGAAGCAGAGCGTAAAGAGAACCACGAACATAAGAACACACACAGACACACGCCCACACCCCCCACACACACAGACACCCCCACAAACACACCCCCACATACACCCACACACACCCCCACACGCACCCTCAGACACACCCCCACACACCCTCAGACACCCCCACACACAACCCCACACACCCTTTGACACACCCCCACACACACCGTCAGACACACCCCCAGACACACCCCAACACAACCCCAGACACACACCCCCACACACACCCCTCACACAGTCCCAGACACACCCCCACACACCCTCAGACACACCCCCACACACCCCCAGACACACCCACACACACCCTCAGACACACCCCCACACACACCCTCAGACACCCCACACTCACACTCAGACACACCCCCACACAACCCCAGACACACCCCCACACACACCCCCACACACACCCTCAGACACCCCACACTCACACACACCCCCACACAACCCCAGACACACCCCCACACAACCCCAGACACACCCCAACACACACCCCCACACACCCCCAGACACACCCCCACACACAGCCCCAGATACACCCCCACACACAGCCTCAGACACACCCCCACACACGCCCTCAGACAACCCCACACACACCCTCAGACACACACCCCCACACATGCCCTCAGACAACCCCACACACACCCTCAGACACACACCCCCCCCAAAATAAAAAAGTGTCGTTACAACTTTTGGTCTTAATTTTTTCCGTCTAGCCCCCTTGCACAACGCGCGATAAGGAACTTCGTTCCAAAAATCCTAGCAGTAGTATTTATAACGAAATTAAAAGGAAAACTATCTATCTATCACAATTCACAGCTAAGTAGGCTCTATAAATTAACGAGTAATAATCAACGCGGTTTTGCGGTTGCAAAAATATGTTCTCCCATACATTCCGTATGAGAGAACATGTTTTTCAACTACAAAGCTAAGTTTGTTCTTGGGATAAATTCATCCCAACTACGGAACCCTTCATTGTGCGTGGTTCGACATGCACTTGGCCGGTTTTTATTTAATGTTTCTAAAAACATTTAGCCGACGTTCACACGGACGTAATAAAATCGCGGCGGGATTTTATTACGCACTGGATTTTCAACTCTCGGTGTTAAGCCGAGCGTTGAGAATCTAACGCGTTGAGACGCACTCTCGTCCCAGCGCGTTGAAAAAACACTCTGTTGGATTTTCAACTCTCGGTGCTAAGCATAGCGTTGAAATTCCAGTGTGCGATAAATGTCGCCGCTATTTTATTACGTCCGTGCGTACGTCGGCTTACTGTCAAAATGAGTTCGGACGAAGAAGGCGTGATTTCAGTTTTAGCAATAGTAGATTTGGTAACGAGGAGAAGAAAATCTAGATTTAAGAAAGCATTGAAATGCTAAAAAACACTTAAAGAGACATTCGCTGCAGCGTGAAAATTGCTAGTTCACTCACACAAATGAAACTATTCCGCCAACTCTGTTGTTGTTGTATTGTTATTACACTTGTCCTTGAACGCACTGTGCGATGTGCGATGTAGATAATCTTAAGTATCTAAGTCGACTCCTAGATGGCGTTAAAACTACAGTGCACAGTTAATATAATGGAGGAAAAAAAATTAGCCAGTTCATTAGCCAGCTTTAGGGAGGTTCATTTCTTTGTATGGGATTGGGTATCTGTACGTAGTATTATATTATCTGTGGTATGAGTATTTATTTCAGAATTTTAGGCTCAGTAGTTTTGGATATTATGGTCAATTTTTGTACAATCTCACGAAAATTACGACGGGTTGACAGTTTATAAAAATGGATTTGTCAGCCCGTCGCGCGTCGTTGTTTTGTCCAAAATTCAGGTTTGTGTTTTAATTGCTTAGGCGCAAATAACATGGTAACTTCGTGTCGTTTGCCCACAAGATGTAGAATTTGCAAAAAGAAACATCAATTTTCATCAACTTTCTTAATTATCTTTAAAAGTATTTTTGAATTATTTAAAAAATATTTGATCTGTTCAACCGTGAACATGCAACAACAGCATCGCACCGTCAGCGCTAAGAAGTGACCTACTGAGATCTTCGCCTCATCGGCTCGATACATATATACACACATCTAAATAAGTATCGATGTGTATGGACCATAAAATTAGTATATAATTAAGTTAATTACTGTAATAAACTAGTCATCAAGCTGGAGTCGAGTGTGATTTATCTCCTATACTTCCTCTTACTGTGGCCAAGACACCCTTAGCCATCATCGATCCTATGAGTCTGTGGGATCGGCAGTAAGAAAACCATTTCCTGTGTACATTGCACGACGTACACAAACCCCTATTCCTTCCCAAATTCCGTCTGTTACCGTAGGTCTCCTCGTAACAGACTTCCCGCACGTGTAACCAACGTAACTCACGTTTGGTATGGTTTGTATGGTAAGGGTAAGGGTGTTAGGATAACTAGGGTGCTAGGTCAATTTAAACGGCTAGGTTTTAGTCATTAGGGTCGTAGGTAGCTATTCGGTACCAGGCTCGATTGCCTTAAACATAGCCACACTGTACGCATTTGGGATAAGGCCGTACTAAGTTAAGTCCTGGTGCGTACATTTGGTCCTTCGAGCAATTTTTTAGGGAAACCAGGGTAGGTTACTAATCGGTATTTTAACATTGTAACATTTATAAAATAATAATATTAAAAAAGTTCTTCTTTTTGACTTGCGCTAATACTGACTGACTGACGTTTAGACGTACTTCAAACTAGCGTACACAACAAGCGCTTGGTTGTTGTATGTAAAAAGACTGACATACTTGCACGCCATTTGTACGATAGCGGATCGGAAATCGGCACCGACAATTGGGTTCACCAATATTCAGAGAAATCGCACTTATTGTATCAAAGGGCAATTAGGTCACGGTTTTAACAAACAATACTATTAGGGACAGTTAGGGAAAATGGACATACAAGAAATAAACGAAGTCATAAAAAGCCAAGAAGCAGATTACAATGAACTAAGACAAATATTCACCAACATCAAGAAAGACTCAGCATCAAGGAAAACTCTAAAATATATCACGGAGAGAAGAACTCGACTCACAGAAATATATACTAGAACGTCAAAAAACCACTCACGACTAGAAAACCAAGATGTGTTGTGTGATCACAAATACATCACGACCAATTATTTTGGTTCTATAACTACACATTATACGCAGGCTATTGAATACCTGTTGAAGTGTGAGAAGAGACTACAGGTGGTAAACCAACTGTATGAACCAGAAGATATAGAACCAGAAGAGGAAGAAGGCGTCAGCTCACCCAAACTATTTATTCAATTATTTCGGATTAACCAGATGCAGAAAAAGTTACACTCGGCTACTCAATCGATGACTGGAGAGAAAGCGAGTTGGTATTTAGAATCTGTAATGACGAATTTACAGAAACAGTGGCAAGAAATTGAAGAAACACATGTACTCATTCTAATGGAAGATAGTACGTTGGAACATAGCTATTTTCAAGAAAAGATGTTTGAACAAACACAAACGGAATTCGATCTTGTGATGGAAAAGTTAGTTGCAATAGTAGGTCGAAAATCGACACACAACAACCATAATACCTCGGTTAAGTTACCAAAAATAATAATACCAACATTTAGTGGAAGTTATGAGTCATGGAATTCTTTTTATGATTTATTCTTGAAAATAGTACACGAAGAAAAATATTTAAGTGACACAGAAAAAATGCAGTATTTAAAAACGCATGTTCAAGGTGACGCCGCTAAGCTGATCAAGCATTTAACAGTTTGTGATGCTAATTACATAACTGCATGGAATCTGTTAACAAGACGATACAAAAATGAAAGAATAATCATTACTAAGCATATCGACATCATTCTAAGTATGTCGAAAATAAAGAAAAGTAATGCCTCGGACTTAAGAAATCTGCATGATACATTCAACGAAAACCTGGAAGCATTGAAAAATCAGAACATCAACATTTCATCTTGGGACCCTATTTTGACAAGAATACTTAGTAGAATATGGGACTCCGAAACTGATGAAAAATACGAACATCAGTTAAAAGAGCCTAATAAATTACAAGAATTGTCAGCAATGATGCAATTCTTAGAAAAAAGATTTAAGTGTCTGGAAACTTCAAGCTCGTTGAGGGAAGAATCTGTAGCTCACAAATGGCGCCATGAGTCACCAAGTTCGATAACCAAACAATTAGATAAACGCGTATGCTGGTTTTGCCAAAATCACGAACACAGCATTTACCAATGTACTAGTTTTAAAATGCTGTCAGTGCAAGATCGCAATAAAATCGTACACGAAAAACAGATGTGTAAAAATTGTTTGACTCATGAAACGTCAATACCATGTTACAGCAATAAAAGTTGCGGATACTGTGGGAAAAGAGGTCATCATTCCTATTTACACCAAAACAACAATAATATTACCATAAAACACGCAAATAATGAACCAAAAAGGTTCGGCTTGTCGACCCCATCGACATGTAAATCCATGACGAGAACTGTATCTAACGTGTCTACTATTAACAAAACGAATATACCAAAAACTACACTACTAGCAACGGCCCTAATAAAAACTCACTCGTCGGATGGGACATCACATTTACTAAGGGTGTTATGTGATCAAGGTTCAGAGGCATCATTCTGCACAGAAGAGGTTGCCCAACTATTGTCATACCCACGTGTGAAAATACATACCGAAGTGGTCGGGATTGCTGACGAGAAACCTAAGACATCGAAAAACTCCATCAATGTCATGCTACAGCCTAGATTTCCGAGTGAATATAGGTTACCTGTCTCACTTATAATACTACCAAAACTAACTGGTTGTTTACCAGAGAAAAATTTACCAGAACTAGAATCAGATTGTTTACAACACAAACTATTTGCCGATCCTACGTACTACAAAAGAGGACCAATAGATATGATATTGGGGGCACAAGAATATAGTAACTTACTACTAAATGGGTTACACAAGGTGCAAGACGGAATAATCGCTCAAAATACCGAATTTGGGTGGATTCTATCCGGTATTTGCGGCGCTACTACCATTACTAACACAGTTATTAGTATGATGACACGTACTGCAGAAGTTCAACAACTAAACAGATTTTGGGAATTAGAAGAAATTCCTGAAAAGTACCAATTATCCAACGAGGATCAGATTTGTGAAAATTACTACCGAGAAACTACTATAAGAAATCCAGATGGAACATACACAGTGAAACTCCCATTCAAGAATTCCGACTTAGATTACGGGAATTCGCGCAAAAAAGCTATTGCAAGACTATTACAATTAGAACGCAAGTTTGATAAAAACGATAATTTACGAAAAAAATACCAAGACTTCCTCAATGAGTACTTAGAAATGGGCCATATGAGGAAAGTTACTAGAACTGACTATTACCAAGGTAAATACTACATACCACATCAACCAGTAATCAGGGAAGATTCACTAACTACTAAGCTACGAGTAGTATTTGATGCGTCAAGCAAGTCAAGTACTAATATGAGTCTAAACGATAATATGTTTACGGGACCAAGACTACAGCAAGATTTGGCAGTTATATTATTACGTTGGCGTAAACACAAAATAGCATTTATGGCGGACATCGAAAAAATGTACCGATACATAAATGTTAACGAACAAGACTGCACATACCAACGAATAGTATGGAGGAAGTCTCCGAAACATGCTATCGACGAATACGAATTAACTACTGTAACGTATGGAACTGCAGCTGCCCCATACTTAGCGATTAAGACACTGCAACAACTCGCTATTGATGAGAAGGCGAACTACCCAATAGCCAGCCAAAAAACTCTCCAGGATTTTTACGTGGACGATGTATTGTCAGGAGATGCTAGTGTTGAGTCAGCAAAAATGTTACAAGAAAGCTTAATAAAAATGCTACGGAAAGGCGGATTTAATTTACGAAAATGGTCGTCAAACAGTACTGAATTGTTAGAAAATATACCTAATGAAAGCAAGGACGACCAAGTGATGAAGATACCGCTAGATGAAGCTAGAAAATCATTAGGGGTATTATGGTCACCATTAGAGGATAGGTTCGGTTTTCAGATTACTATTAATCACAATGAAAAACCAACAAAACGTTTTATTTTATCGGAAATCGCTAAGATATTTGATCCTCTGGGATGGTTAGCACCTGTCATCATAAATATGAAACTCATGATTCAGGAACTTTGGACAAATGGCTTAGAGTGGGATCAGCCCGTAGAGGAAACTATTAAAACAAGATGGATTGAACTACAAAAACAACTAAAAACAATTGAGAAGATTTTCATCCCAAGATGGTGTCATTTTTCAAATAATTCGAAAGTCGAGCTGTATGGGTACAGTGATGCTTCTGAAAAAGCCTACGGTGCAGTGATTTACTGTCGGATACAAAATAATAATATATTTAACGTAACCCTTCTACAAGCTAAATCAAAGGTAGCGCCAAAAAAGCAAAAAACTACATTACCAAAATTAGAGTTATGTGCTGCAGTATTATTAGCCCAACTGATGGAAAAAGTTGTCACGGGAATGGAAATGCCAATCGCGAATATCTATTGTTGGACGGATTCAATGATTACTCTCGGCTCGATCAAAGGTGAAGCTGAGCGATGGAAGACGTTCGTAGCTAACAGGGTATCCGAAATACAAAGAATATTACCACAAGCTAAATGGAATTATGTGAATACATTACAAAATCCAGCAGACCTAATTACAAGAGGAGTTTCGCCAAATAAATTACAAGATTTATCTCTGTGGTGGAATGGACCAGAATGGTTAAAAAGTGATAACATTCCTAGTACAAAAACTGTACCAGAGATATGTGAGGAGATTAAACGATGTTATCATATAACTATTATACCAAAGAACGAAATCTGGATAAGGTTTTCAAGCTTCCAAAGGATGATACGAGTATTATCTTATTGCTACAGATTCGTAAATAAACAAGAACACACAAAACCATTAAGTTGTTTGGAAATTAATTTAACAACTAAAAAAGTCCTTTTTCTAGTACAACAAGAGGTATTTTCTGAGGAGTACAAAACCATTAAAGTTGGACAATCATTGAAGAAAGGAAACAGGTTATCATGCCTTGATCCGTTCATTGATAATGAGGGTTTACTGCGAGTGGGAGGAAGACTTCAAAACTCCAGTCTACCATATGATCAAAAACACCCAATTCTGTTATCTCATGACCATCATGTAACACTAATTATAGTTCGTGATGCCCATTTAACCACATTACATGGAGGTAATAGTTTGACCTTAGCGTACATACGACAGAAATATTGGATACTTGGAGGAAAGCGAACAGTGAAGATTAGCATTAGAAAATGTGTAAAGTGTACTAGATACAAATCATCTACCGCCTCACAAAAAATGGGCTCATTACCAAAACCAAGAGTGACGGAATCGTACCCATTCAGTCACACAGGCGTGGATTATGCTGGACCAATATCAGTGAGAACCATGAAAGGTAGGGGCCACAAATCATACAAAGGCTACATTGCGATATTTGTTTGCCTATCCACGAAAGCGGTACATTTGGAGCTGGTAGGCGACTTATCAACAGAAACGTTTATAGCAGCACTACGAAGGTTTATGGCACGCAGAGGTCCAGTATCACACATGTACAGTGACAACGCGACGAATTTCGTAGGCACTGCCAATTACTTGTATAAAAAAATGTTAGACATAACCCAGTCTGACGACTTTCAAAATACGTTGACGAACATTGGAACACAATGGCACTTTATTCCTCCATTATCTCCCCACTTCGGAGGGATTTGGGAAGCAGGAGTAAAATCTATGAAACACCATTTGCGTAGAGTGATAGGAGAGCAAACACTCACTTATGAAGAAATGAGCACATTTTTACAACAAACTGAAGCATGTTTAAACTCAAGACCTTTATGTGCACTAAGTGAAGATATAAACGACAATATCGTGTTAACACCTAGTCATTTCTTAATAGGAAGAGAAGCAGTAGGGGTACCAGACCCGCTATCGGAAACTAATACAGACCACATAAACAGATGGAAACAGATCCAAAAAATGAAAAAGGATTTCTGGAAAAGCTGGACTACAGATTATTTACACCAACTACAACAGAGGTACAAATGGAAAACTAATCAAGGAAACTTGTCAATTGGAACTCTAGTAATTATAAAAGACGAAAAAGTTTCTCCTAGCAAATGGCCGCTTGCAAAAATAAAGGAAATACATACGGGTAACGACGATTTAACCCGAGTGGTGACACTACAAAAATCGACAGGAACAATTCAAAAACGGTCAATCCACACATTAATACCATTGCCAATCGGTACGAATATGTGTAGTGATAGTAATAGTAATGAACCTGTGCATGCAATACTAACTAATACCGCTACAATCCGAAGAAATAATAAAACTAATCAACCCAAACGATGTAATAAAATATCCAAATGGTTCACGTTGCTTTTCATCATTTTACAAATGTTGGGTTCAGCAAAATCAACCACAACGACATACTCGTTAAAAACAGTACAACCAGGATTTTATGTTGAACAAATAGGAACGGCAAGCGTTGACAGAGGAATATTCAGGATAGAAATAAATTATGAAAAACAACATCTAGAGCAAGACTTTGTCAAAATAAAGACAATGACGTCACAATTTAGTCAACTATGTACAAATGTAGAAAAAATAACAAATTCCGCATTTTGCAAGCAATTACATCACCATTTGTTAGAAGAAGAATCCAAATTTGAGCGAACAAAAGAATATTTGACAGAAGTGAACCAAACTAGAAAGAAAAGGGGTATATTGGGACAGTTACTCACGTCGATCTTCGGAGTGAATGATGAGGCATACCGAGATATAGAGTCTTTAAATTCAAACCAAAAACAATTAATTGAAGCTGCCAATCATCAAACCAAATTTATGATATCAACAATCTCACAAGTCAACAAAACTGAAGAAAGAATAAAACAGAAACTCATAGGATTTCAGAATAAACTAAACCAAGTTATAGGTTACATGGAAAGTTACAACCATTGGTTCAGTACAGTCGATCACAACAGTGTAAACATACGCATTATGCAGACTTACCAATTAGCATGTAATTACATGGAAGAAATCATGGATTACTATAACGGATTGTTAGAAATATACTTAACCAAGGCAACAGTATATAGTGTTTTAACACCAAAGAACGTCAGTGACCTAATATCATCAGCAAACAAAAAGCTACCTCCTAATTTAAAAATCGTTCAACAACAGTTACTGGACACCAAGATATCTGAAAACCATACTCATATAAAAGTCTACTCCTATTTTCCTATACAAGAGATAACCAAATATACATTAATGTATATTACACCAGTTCCAAAGATACACTCTGATAAATCTGCTCAAAGTCTAGAAGTACCTAAATCTTACATAGGGTTAGATTACAACAACGAACGATATTTTGACTTAAACTATGAGGAGTTCAAACGCTGTTTAGAATGGACCAACCATTTTATTTGCTTTCCTGGGGCCGTGAAAAACATGCAATTAAATGAAAATTGCATTGTTGATCAATTGTTTAAAAACCAAACACATACGAAATGTCCTACCAAAACGTTCTATTTATCAAATGAAATAATATGGAAACAACTTCACATGCCAAACACTTGGTTATTCATTGTAAGAGATCGGGTTACCACTTCAATACTTTGTGATGGACAAAGAGAAGAGCTTGAACTTCAAAATGTTGGTGTAATACGAATCGCAGATAACTGCGTCATTAAAACAACAAATAACATACTAACTGCCAAAAGAGTTGTTTCAGTACCGATTGTAACATCATACTCAAAACAAATAGATTTTCCCATTAACACGCATGTGATGACCAAATCCATGCTAAACATTACGAAAGAAGAAGTTATAGATAACTCAAAAGAGATTTTTCAACATTTAATTAATAAAGAAAGTGCCTTACAAACCGAATTAGATAGTACTGTTTGGAGTCAAATTACGTCTAACACATACTTAACAACTACATTATCTTGTGTATTCATGTTTTTAATCTTTATATTTTTAGTGTGCTACGGTCCAGCAATACTGAGATGGATTGGAGCCACAATGCAGCACAAGACCACAAGAACAGGTACCGAGCCAGCTAAGCAACCAGCAAGAGAATCAAACCTGCTCGCTATCAACGGAACATCTACCCAACGAACAACAGGCCAACCACCTATCACAACGGAACCGATATACAGTTTACCACACCAACACGAAACTATCGAGCTATACCAACTGGAGTCCAGGTCCTGAGAGGCGCCAGAATGTTCAACCGTGAACATGCAACAACAGCATCGCACCGTCAGCGCTAAGAAGTGACCTACTGAGATCTTCGCCTCATCGGCTCGATACATATATACACACATCTAAATAAGTATCGATGTGTATGGACCATAAAATTAGTATATAATTAAGTTAATTACTGTAATAAACTAGTCATCAAGCTGGAGTCGAGTGTGATTTATCTCCTATACTTCCTCTTACTGTGGCCAAGACACCCTTAGCCATCATCGATCCTATGAGTCTGTGGGATCGGCAGTAAGAAAACCATTTCCTGTGTACATTGCACGACGTACACAAACCCCTATTCCTTCCCAAATTCCGTCTGTTACCGTAGGTCTCCTCGTAACAGACTTCCCGCACGTGTAACCAACGTAACTCACGTTTGGTATGGTTTGTATGGTAAGGGTAAGGGTGTTAGGATAACTAGGGTGCTAGGTCAATTTAAACGGCTAGGTTTTAGTCATTAGGGTCGTAGGTAGCTATTCGGTACCAGGCTCGATTGCCTTAAACATAGCCACACTGTACGCATTTGGGATAAGGCCGTACTAAGTTAAGTCCTGGTGCGTACATGATCTTTGCAACAAATCCTTTTATTTGATGTCACATTAGTATTTTTTTTTTTTTAATTTTCTTATTTGCCCCCCAAATTCAAAATTCATTTATTTACATTACATCCAATTTCAATTTAATTGGTCTATGAGATTCGAAGCAAGCAAATTGGCAGCGACAGACGGACAGACAGACACTAGTGATCCTATAAGGGTTCCGTTTTTTCCTTTGAGGTACGGAATCCTTAAAACTCTATAGCACTAGAAAAGTCAGAAATCACAAAAAAACTTTTTTCAATGCACACAAATGGGACAGCCAAAAGTTACACCATATTTCAGGTTTGTACCTGCATTTACCATAATTCTATAGATTATAATGATTGTTTTTCTCTTTACAAGAGCACAACAAGAGTCACTCACCGTCGGGCTCGTTGAACTGCACGAAGATCTTGACATCGGCGTGCGCGGGGTCGTCGTCTTCGGACTGGCGCTCGTTGTAGATGATGAGGCGCTCCACCTTGCCCCACTTGGAGCACTCCTCCGTGATCTCGTGGTGCAGCGCCTCGTCCACCTCGGCGGCCGACACCATGTTGCACAGCAGCACCGTGCGCGACGCGCGCCGCCGCATGAGGCGCTGCATCACCAGGTGGCGCGCCGACTGCCCCGAGATGGACAGCGACTCCTGCTGCTGCAGCGTGTCGGGCGACGTGTCCAGCAGCTTGCGCTGCAGCGCCGCCTGCTGCCCCGCGCCCGCGTCGGGCGGCGCGGGCGCGGGCGGCGGGCTGGCGGGCCCGGGCGGGATCACCACGCCGGGCGGCGGCAGCGCGGGCAGCGCCAGGCCGGGCAGGCCGGGCAGGCCGGGCAGCGCCGCCGGCAGCGCGGGCAGCGCGGCCGCCAGCGAGGGCAGCGCGGCCGCGGGCGACACGCCCAGCGCGTTGAGCTTGGTGAGGCCGAGCGCGACGGCGTTGCTGGCCACGGCGTCCATGGCCTGTATCTTGGCGGTGGCGGCGGCCGCGGCCACGGCGGCGGCGGTGGGCATGGCGGAGGGCTGCGGCGGGCCCGCCAGCGCGTTGGGCGGCGTGATGGCGCGGCCCACGCGTAGGTACTGGCCGCCCAGGTCGAACAGGTTCATGGAGGCGATGGCTTCGAGCGCGGCCGCCAGCGTGGCGTACTCTATGAACCCGTAGCCCTTGTGCTTGTGCGCCGACGCGCCGTACGCCAGTTTGCAGTACGTGATCGGCCCGAACGCCTCGAACACGCTGCGGGCAGTCGGACGAGAACGGTCAGGGACGTTCGAGCATTACTCGCTGAGATATGGACGCCGAGTCAAATATACTCACTTTTTAATGTCATCTTCGGTCAGCTCCGGGTGGATGGAGGCGACGTAGATACGGTTGTACTGCTTGGCCTCCTCTTGTATCTCGTCGATGACGGCCTGCGCCTGCGGCATGTTGGAGGGCCGGCCGACCACCTTGATGTTCCGGCCGCCCAGCATGACGCCGTTCATCTGCTCGAGGCTGAGCTGCGCCGCCTCGGGGATCTCGTACTCCACGAAGGCGAACCCTTTGTGCTTCTGCGTGACGGGGTCCCACGACATGTTGATCGACTTTATCGGCCCAAAGGGAAGGAATGCCTGTCGTATCGTGTCCTCCTTCAACTCAAATGATATGGAGCCCACATATACTCTGATGAAAAACACACGATATTAGGATGACATGGGGACAGTGTTTTTGTATAAATATGTAAACCACCAAACTCAGATCTTTTCAGCATGATAGATCACAGACTCGACCTGCTCGTGGCGGGAGCCTCCAACGTATCGCTCTCATCACAGTGCGGTGCGTGCGTGTGTGCGCGCATGTCGGCGTGTAGTGTACCTGCACATGAGGGCGAGGGCCTGCTGCCGCTGCACCTGCGTGCGCTGCGAGGCCATCTGTTGCTGCTGATGCGCCAGCGTCTGCTTCATCAGCACCATCTTGATGCTCTGCTCCATGGCGTACTTCTTGGCGCGCGCCACCGCCTCCGCCTGCTCCGACGACAGGCGCGGCAGCGAGCCGCCCAGGATGGCCGGCAGCGTGGAGCACTTGGCGCCCGGACCTGCGGGACACGAACGCGTTACACACGGCACACGCGCAGCGTGGAGCGTCGCCCTGCGGCCTAGAGCCTCACCTGTGAACACATCTCCGACCTGTTGCAAGTCGTAGATCGGCGCCGAGAGGAAGCCACCTGTAAAACCAAATCTGTGTCAGTCAGTGCCGATTGCGTACAGATGCCAACCAGTAGTGGACGCAGGCACTCGCGCTCGCACACATCGCTGACACTCCGCGTGCGCGCCCGTCCACCCGCCGCGAGCATGCGCCGCCCGCCGCGCCTCGCACTCGCCCGCTCTCGCACTCTATCGCTCTCTCGCTCGCGCGGCGGGCGCGGCGCGGCGGCGCGGGCGGGCGCGCTCGCTACGCGCGGGCACGCGGGGTACAATGCGGTATAATGAAGTAGGTACATTGTGAGACCGGCGAGGAGCAGCCGGCGCCGCAGCCGCAGCCGACGCGTCACCGGCACGCCTAAGCGTATAGCAAAAACCTAACTTATATCTAGCCTGAAACAGAAAGCAGAAACACTGATCACTGAGGACGGTTTCGAAACGAGACAACGAATTTGAAACGGTTTGGCGGCGAAGGGGCGGGCCGGCGCGGCGGAGCGGTGCGCGGCGACGGCGGCGCCAACCGGCGCAGCGAGCCGCGCAGCCCGCCCGCGCCGGCCACGCGCAGTGCTGTGGACTACTCACCGGGCAGGCCGGGCAAGCCGGGCAGCGCTCCGGGCAGGCCGGGCAGCGCTCCGGGCAGGCCGGGCAAGCCGACTAGGCCGGCGGGTAAGCCGGGCAGTGGCGCGGCGGGCGGCGCCATGACGCCCGGCGGCAGTGGAGGCTGCAGCGCTCCCGGCGAGCCGCCCTGCAACTGTCGACACATCGTATATCGAAACATAAAAAAGAAAAATATGATTTGCATGCCCATGTGATAGTAGAATATGGAGGATTGTGAGAAAACTTAAAGCCTACACTCCTGGAATTGCACACCCTTAAATATAATACTTACACACTCACTGTTTTTGTTTAAACTATGACATTGATTAACACATTTAAGTCCATCCTTAAAAAGATAATAATTAACACACACACCGCATCACATAAAGGAATGTAAATCAATATTGAGAATTGAGATTGTATGTTATTTTCTTTATACTTTTATTAATGTATGTTATGAAATACAATCCTGCGCTAGCAGAACCAGTAAAATTATTAACTTTGTTTAGTGTTTGAATTTGAGACCTGCTGTGGTCATATGAGTACCCAGCTTTTGGCCCGGGGGGGGGGGGAAGAATCAGAAATTTCTTAAGCCAGATTCCCTGCACATGTTTTATTACCCTATACTCCATTTGACATTTAAACAAACTCTTTTTACAGTCCGTTCAACCGATTTTGAGTTCTATACGGTAGGCATAAGGAGGGCATTAAAAGCAAAAAACCGGCCAAGTGCGTGTCGGACCACGCACAGTGAAGGGTTCCGTAGTTGGGATGAATTTATCCCAAAAACAAACTTAACTTTGTAGTTGATAAACATGTTCTCCCATACGGAATGTATGGGAAAACATGTTTTTACAACTGCAAAGTTAAGTTGGTCGATTATTACTCGATAACTAGTAAAGCCTACTTAGCTGTGATAGTTTTCCTTTTAATTTCGTTATATAAACTACTGCTGCGATTTTTTTCACACATCCAAACCAACCATTTAGCGGGCAGGGGGGGGGGGACACTTGACTCTAACAAAAATTAGCACTTTAAAGCTTAATATTTTGCAAACGGATCTCTGAATCCAAAAATGGTTTTCACAAACTCATAATGTTTTTATAACACCTTTCCAATGATATCCCATACGATGGGATAAAAAAATAAAATATAAAACATCACCACTTTACGTGTATGGGAGGTACCCTAAAAAAAATGTTTTTCATAATTTTGTTTTACCACTTTGTCGGCGTAATTAATATGTATACCTATGTCAAATTACAGCTTTCTAGTACTAAGGGTCTCGGGCTAGACCGCGGACAGACAGACAGACTGACAGACAGACATGACGAAACTATAAGGCTTCCTTGTTTACTACGGAACCCTAAAAAGTGGTTACAATACCAACTGTTTACTACAGCTGCCATTTGTCATGCCACCAACACAATAGAATTCAAAATCGGTTGAACGGACTGTAAAAAAAGGTTTAGTTAAATGTGTAATCTTATTTCAAATGGAGTATAGGTAGATGTCAAATAAACTGTCTCCTTGCTTGCTGTGTTCACATGTTTTGCATGACTCCTGAAAGGCAGCGCAGTTTAAAAAAAACCGGTCAAGAGCGAGTCGGACTCGCGCACCAAGGGTTCCGTACCTACCCGTTATACCGCCATCATGGTATCATTTTTATTGGTAAAAAGATATGGGCAAATTTAGATTTTCGCGAAAACTTGTAAGTACCAAAAGGAGACTGAAACGATTACATACACTCTTGGGCTTGAATAGTAATGAGATGTAAATAGTGTGATTTTATAGATTCATACATACATTAGTGTATTGCAGTGACTAGTTGCTATCCCACAATTGACATAGCGATCCATAGTTTCAACGGGTCCCGTGGTTTAGGCCCCCAGTGGTCGAGGCACCTGTGGCCGACGCCCCCAATTCGATTAATTTAATTTCTTAATTTTTTTTGTGCTTTTTCACTTAGTACAGTAAATGAGAAAAGTGTTTCACCATTATAATAAAGCATTTTTCCTTGCTAACCAAAGTTATCTATCAAATAGCAGAGAGAATAGATCGCCACTTAACCTTATCCTCACACTCCTTTTTACCCATTAAAAGCATATTTATTATGTAAGTACAGTGGACAAAACTTAAGCATGCTCAGATGCTTCATACTGAAAACCAAAAACAGCGAGCAGTGTCCTGTGAGCAGATGAAAATAACACAAGAAAGCATGAAAAAACTATTGCCAATTTGACTGAACAGTATGAAAACAAAAAAATTACCACGATCATGTTTTTAGAACAAAGCCGCCCATATGTGGCAAGCCGTCCAAAAATTAATTAAATTAAACTTACTTAGTGAAAAGAGATGATATTGCTTGTACATAATTTTTAAGTTTTAATTTTTATATTTGTTTAAGTTTTTACAGTTGATTATTTTAATGCTTACAAAATTTCAAAACATTTCATATCGATGCTTGAAAGGCAACATTGACTAAGCGACATGGGTTCCCATGTTGCTTAGTCAATGTTGCCTTTCAAGCGTCGACATGTAAAAAATTTGTTACTCTATGAGTATGTTTGTTTTTAAGCCTGATTATTTTACTATGTTATTGCTATTGAAACTGACTATTATAATAAAATTTGGTAAAATTATTCTCATTTGTTTAAGGTTTCACAGTTGATTATGTTAAAGATTATGTTTAATTATTATTGTTACAAAGATAAATTCACTATGTAAAAAGTTAGTTGCTCTGCAATAATTTTTAAGACTATTTAAAATCACCATCTTTATTTTATTACATTTGAGACTAATTATTATAATTAAGTTAAATTATTCTCTTGATGATGAAAACTGTGATTTGTATATTTTTTTTACTAGATTTCTCAATAGGTACTCAATATCTTAATGAGATAAATAAATAATGATCAGTATGTTTGATCAAAAATTGCTTTGAATTCAATTAATCGAATCGGGGGCGTCGGCCACAGGTGCCTCGACCACTGGCCTAAGCCACGGACCCGTTTCAACAATATCCAATCCACAAAGCGGCGGTAAAATCCATTATAATAATTCCAAGTCAATCATGTGAGCGATCTTCGGTGTCCAGTGTGAAAGCAAGGGTCGTACAAGGTAGGCAGGGTCAGAATCCGTAAAAATCAAAGCAGTGATCGTTGAAAATGAAAACTAATTGGGAAAGCACTCAAAAACACATCCGAAAACATGAAATAAGTGACAGCTGTATAGTTCTAGTAGGGATGGGCGTTGCGACAACGAACCGTTTACAAAGACCGTTTTGTGATGATGAAATCGTTTTACGTCATGAGTTCAACTTTCAAACAGTCTTCATTGCACAAACCAGTTTTCGAATTACTTGATGCGATTTTTACTAAGAAAATACAGTCAGGTACAATAATTCAACTATCTATCACACTAGTAAAACAGTCATTCCAATAAAAAGTGAACTCTTAAAAAGTGAACTCTTAAAAAGTGAACTCTTAAAAAGTGAACTCTTAAAAAGTGAACTCTTAAAAAGTGAACTCTTTGAAATGAAATACAGTCAGTAATGCCGCATTCCGACTTACGCCAAAAGTGATAATATCGCGAATCCGACCACCAAAGTCACAATTAATACTAAATAACCCTCATACTTTGTGACTATTAAAGGTTGGATTCGCGATATTATCACTTTTAGCGTAACTCGGAATGCGGCCCATGTAATGTATTACCAGTTGTCAATGCTGTCGTTCGTGATGCGAAAAAACCATTTCATACATTTCAAATCGTTGATAGTTTTAAGAAACTGCGCGCGACGAAAACGCAATTCTATTCCATGATGGATAAGTTTCGTCCTTTAACTGTTTTCTGCAACCGTTTTCGTCGTCGGGAAAACGGTTTCGGTCGCCAAAAATTCGAGAATGACTTAAAAGATATACCTACCAAATCAAATAACACTACAGAATAAAACTAATATCTGTAATTGAGTACATACCTGGTGGAGATGGACATTACCGGATGCACTGCAAACTGAACAACATGTGGGAACTATTTGACGATATGGCCAAAAAAGTATCAAGATCAACATTCAAGGCAATTACATGTCATTTATTGATGTAGGTACATAGGAAGATGATTGAAATGTAAATAATTATTTATAATCAAATGTTTTATTAACAAATTAATATACCTATGAGTAAAGAGATAAGTACCCTAACTATTATAGAAATTGAACATACACTTTCCGTACATTTTTCTTGGCCCATAATACAGTGTGAGTCTTCATAATGTGCACATATCGAAATGAGGAAATCTATGCTTAATTTTAACGACAGAAAAAATATTTAAAAAATCTAAATATTGTTTTTTATACTTTTTACGAAATTAAAAAAAAAATTGTAACAAAACTGTGTAACTTTTAAACTGAATCAGCTATCGCGATGAAACAAACTCCATAATAATTGAAAGTAAGTAGCCGTCCACATAAAATTAAAATTGAGAAAAAAACTACCCTCAATTGAAAATAAACATGTTTTTTTAGTAAAAATCTGTATTTTTTTCTTCAATTTTTAATTGTAAAATTTATAAATAAGATAATAATAAAAAGAGAGCAAAAAAAAAATTTTGTTTTAAAAATTTTTTTGTAAATTTTTTTTTTTTTTTTTAAACTAAAAAAAAAAATTACCATTTTTTCTGTCGATAAAATTAAGCATAGACTCCCTCATTTCGATATGTGCACATTATGAAGACTCACACTGTATAGTCTAAAAGTGGAATACTCCTTAGTGAAATGTATAGCGCCTACTAGAAAGAATACATCTTGGCGGTGACACGTTGATTATTGTTTTCTGCAGTCTTTATAGTACTTTTTTTTATTTAGTGTACAATTTCGTACATTTCTCATACACATTTTTGACATTAGACAGAAGTTCGTACAATGTCATGTCACCGCTAGAAAGTATGACACCATTTTTGAGATGGGACTAAACCATTGATTTCACGACACCTCATTTTTGTAAACGCGATTGTGCTCTTTATTTAGATAAGGTTTCGGACCAATGTTCCATAAAAGTATTTTTCTTGCACCAAGGCGATCTTTCACTTCTGTCGTCGGCACTCCCGGAGTGCCATGGCCATTTTTTTTTAGTATTTTCCCTTTATTTGTGCTGTAAGACCTTGCTTTTTGCCAAATTTCGTGATTCTAGGTCAACGGGAACTACCATATAGGTTTTCGACCCAAAACCTTTAGGGTACTTCCGGTTGACACACTTTTGGTTAAAAGCAAGGTATTACAGCACAAGTAAAGGGAAAGTACCAAAAAATAAAAAAGTTGAAAATTAAGGTAAGTTTTGGTACTTACAAGTTTTCGCAAAAATCTAAGTTTGCCCATCTTTTTATCGTATTGACTCAGGACCTTGATTTTTATACACCTAATAGGGACTATAGACCTCAGTATCTGGTATAAATTTCAACTTGCTAGGTCCACCCGTTCCTGAGAAAATCGATGATGACACACGGACAAATAGACAAGACAAGAGTGATCTTAAAGGGTTCCGTTTTTTACCTTTTGAGGTACGGAACTCTAAAAGTGTATGCATAATATATTTTTATTGTAAAGTAAGTCTTAAAGTGAGTCTAACATAAATTTTATTGACAACAGTAGGTACAATACGTAGGCATACAAAATCCTCCTGGGTATGCCCATGGCTGTGGTAATATCAAATTGACTTGCTTGGGAGTGTGGCATGGAGAACACACTAGACAGGCTATAGCAATGACATAATATGGCTATAGACGGAAACATCTGCAATGGCAGTAGCTCTACAACTGGCAGATGCTGGTTGTTGGTTTTTAGGTGGTATTTTTTTAAGAACGTTAGGGAATTTGTTTGTCTGGAAGTGAAGGGACAGTACAAGTAACATATATTGCTTCATATTACAGGTTATGTAGTGATTTCCAGAATTTGCAACGAATCCCTGTTGGGTAGACCTGTCAGACGAAATAATAAGTAACGACAGAATTTTTTCTTACCAATTCCATATTTGTTTTAATAGCTGTTATGAGTGACGTAAGCCACAATAAACACTAATTTATAAACATACAATTAATCCATTAGCAAGTATTTGTGTAAGCTTTCTTCCAATACCACGCAAAGACACGCCGCACAACTTGCATGAATTACCGCTCGCTTGCCAGTGCCACTGACAGTGACACTTACTAACCAGTGCTGCCCAGATGACTATGTCAATTTCCCCTAATTCTTTTCAAAATCCCCCGAAAATTAGCTTTTAAATAAATAAATAAAACCCCAAAACAGTTTATATAGAATCGCTTCAGCAGTTTCTATTGCCATTCGGTTGCGTAATTTGTCTTCTAAAATATTTACTTGCGAAAATGCTCTTTCCACAATTGCATTCGAAAATCGCCGAAGTCTGGCAAACGAAAGTAGATAATCGAATTATTTGCAAAGTTTTTACATGGCAATGACCGTGCGTTCGCACTGGCGAAACATTTACAACGAAACATGTTGGAATCTCTATTTTCTGTCAATTTTTCATACAAAGTTTGACAGGCACTAGAGATTTCAACATGTTTTGTTGTGATGTTTCGCCAGTGTGAACGCATATTGATATCAACCTCAATTTGCTAAAACAAGATGAAGTGATGTTGGTGTCTTGTTGTGATCTTGATATAACATTTACTAGATCAAAAATTATAAAACAGTGACTCTAATGAATCTTTTCACATGGAACTTTTAGATTCAGATTTTGATTATGGTAGTGAATTTTAACCATTATTGAATAAAGTTTTTTTTTTTAAATTAAATTGCTGCATATTACGTAAAGTTGTATTTTTATTCAGACGCAGTAAACAGATTTTTTGAAATGTCAAGAAACGTCTCTTTGATTTGGAACGTAATAGGTAGCATGATTTTAAACAAATGATTGGAAAGTATCAAATTAGGTTATTCCAGGTATGTCATACAAATTTCGGGGTTGCAATGCTGATATTTTTAAATTTACTTTTTACTGTCGTTCGCCAGACTCAAAATATTTGTAATTGACGTAGGTACTCAAAAAAAACCACCAAAATTTCTCCCAACATAGATAGATAGATAGAATATTCTTTATTATGTACACCATAAAAATTACAGACATTAATATATAAATTTTACATTGGGTGACACAATGGGCGGTCTTATCGCTAAAAGCGATCTTTTACAGACAACCTTTGGATGGATTTAAATGGAAAAGGAGAGACAACAACAACATAATTTTTCAAAATCGAAAAAAACCCCGAATTTGCAGGGAATCCTCCCCATCTGGCAACAGTGTTATTTCACTTAGACCGACGATAAAATACAAAATACACAGGAGTGTTGCCAGATCTGTTTGTGTCTAGTGAAGTAGTCGACTATTCTGTATTAGTCGACTATTTTAGAGTCACTTTTAGAATTCTTCACATAAACGGTCCATTTATGGATAATTGTGATGATCAGACTTTTATTTTGTGATCAAAGTGATTTCAATCACGCCTCCGTCATCCGGTATGGTACCATTCTGGGGATCCTCTTTTGTTCCTAGAGCTGTTAGCACAAAAAAATGCATTACAAGCAATTTTCAATATGATTAGGACTAATTCCTGCAGGCCAGTGTATAAATCACACAACCTTCTTACAGTTGGTTCCTTGCGTTTATATGAAATCGCTAAGTTTGTTATTATTCACTTTTCTAATAATTTAAACAAATCAACGAAAAGCCACACAATATTACCTAATTAATAATGCCTGTTCCTAGGATCGAACTATTCCGACGCTGTTACGTATACATAATTATATGGCGGCACTTATTATTATTTTAATTCTAAAATGATCTATAAGAATATTCTAGCTATCTATCTATCTTGTAACATTGAAACGTTCCATTTTTAAAATAAACATTACAATTATTAAAATCTGTTCCTGATGCCGATGGGCCACTATTTTTTTGTATTTAATACGTAAAAAAATGAATAAATGATAATAAAATTAAAATCTTAAAACTAGGCTTCTTTTAAGCGTTTGTTTACTTACCTAAAACATTTAATTATACAGTAGCAGTCACACTTCTATTTAAATGTATTTCAAAATATGGTAACACTTACGAACATATATTAAGTAAGATTATGCGCACACGAGCAACCCCCGTCGCCGCGACAGCACATCTGTCCCTTTTGCACGTTCGAAGTGAGAAAAAGAGAGATGCACTGTCGCGGCAACAAAAGCTGCTCGTGCGTGCCTAGTCTTATGGGTATTCCCCTGGGAAATTTCCCCAAATCATAGATAAGAGAGCTTTGTGCAAAATATTTGTGTTCTATTTAAAAGCGGAATGATATTGTGCTATTGATGTCTCTTTATACTGTAGGTATATTTGTGTTAAGCTATCTCTTTTCTTTTTCATTTATGTTTTTAATCCATTCATTCATTCATTCAGTCACTGTGAAACAATTTGTTTTGATTTCGATAACAGTTTGTCGCAACAGGATTTTCAGAAATATCTCGTATGGAGAAGTGGAAAAATATAGAAGAAAGTGATGACGACGATTAAAAATTTATTGACGATTATTGAATGTGACTACGATTTACGTAAGACTGTTTTTTTATGAAAAATAAACGTTTAGTTGAAATTTACCGATTTTTATTTAAGTATACCGATTTTTTAGATAACATATACCGAATATTGATTTTTGTGATGGGCAACACTGGATAGTACTACTTAGTCTGTGCAAAATTACATGCTCTGTGGTCTGTGCAGTGAAACTGTGAAAGTTACATTACAATTTACATGCTCTGTGTGCGGTGGATCGTCCCCACGGCTGGTAATCTCGGAACAAATATTCCTAGCATTAATAGACGTATTTGTCTATGGTGCGATCTTCCAAAGTGACAATCGCCCCGTCCCTTTCCCCTTTGTCGCCTGTGCAATCGACGCCATATTTGTTTGTTGTAAGTCTATCTATATCCCGCCAGTCTGTGGTTATCTATATCCCGCCATGACAGTTTGAGTGAAGATTCTACAATCTACATTTTAATTATCCTCTCTTTATACCTGTAATAGTGTCATTATAACGTTCAGTATGAACCACTCTTGCTATGTTGTGAATTGCGCTAGTAAACGAAAGGACGTTAGATTATTTCAATTTCCCAAACGTGAGATAGGACTCATATAGTGTAAAAGCTGTGAAGAATTGCAAAACGTGAGGGTACACGATCTGCGCAAGCGTTACGTGTGTTAAAAGCACTTTGGACAGAAGTTCATCATCTCGACCAATGCAATGTTTCGTCTGCGTGTTGGCGCCTATCCCACGCTGTTTTCCGAAACCGAAATCAGCAGCGGTACTCCTTGGTTTCAAATTATGGACACTGACTACACCACTGGTAAGTACCCCAATAATAGGTTAGTGGGTCGTCTGAATTTTCGGTCAGTGGGTCGTCTTAGTTCCACTGTGGAAATTCCCACAGAAGCCATACATTTTAAAGAAAATAAAAAGAATCTATGTCCATCTATGTTGCTCTGTCTTGAAAGTGGGACAAAGGTCAGTTGGTCGTCTTTGACCCCCTACATGCACTTAATACCCGGGACAAAATTAAATAATTGTTCACAATAAAAACTCATATTGTGAAATATTTTGTAAAGCATAAACAGAGTTATTATTTAGGGTTCTTTATGCAAAGTGTGCCAACGGGACCCTATTACCAAAGCTCCTCTGTCAGTCTGTCTGTTACAGGGCTGTATCATTTAAACCATAATAGGTAGACACTTGAAATTCAGTATGTACTACAATGGCTTCTATAACAAAAATTTCAAAATTAAATAAAGTTAAGTTAAAACTTGAGGGGTATATAAAAAACGAAAAGTATTTATTGTACGGTGGTACAGAACTCTTTGTGTGCGAGTCCGACTTACACTTGGAATCTTTTTTACTTGTTAGTCATTTTGGGCAGTTGCATATTTTAATTATTTTGTTTAGTTGATAAGCTTAAATATTTCTTTACAGACAATGCTGTTTTTGATCACACATATGCTAAGAAAAGGCAGCATGATGATCATACCTACTGTACCTTTGAACCTACAAAGAAACATAGAATGACTAAAACTGGTAAGTCACAGCTTTTATCTTTTTTCTTGGTTTTTAATAATATAACAAATCTACACTAAAATTTGTTTGTTTGTAAGTTTGTATGCAAGGGGTAATCTCCGGAACTACCAGTCGGATTTGAAAAATTCTATTTGCATTGGATAGCCCAATTCTTGCAAGAAGGTTATCTCGGGCTAGGCTTGCGGACGAAGTTGCGGGCAGAAGCTAGTACTTTTATCATTTCTGAATGTATTGTCGTATGAGGGCTATTTTGCTCAATTGCAAAGAAGCACTTCTTTGCCTAATGTTTAAATGCGATTGTTACACAAATTGAATGATAAACATGTAATTCCAGATAAAATTAAAAAGATGAAGGTAATTATTGTTTTTGAATTCAGAATGTTTCTGAAGATGTTTGTTTAGGGATACCTAGTCTGTTTGGTCTAATTACAATAATCATGCATACAGCTGTACTAAGTCATGGAAATAGTGTTGTTTATCAATATTTTAAGGTGTTCAAAAGTGAGTACTTATAACAGTCTATTTTATTACAGGTTAAGAATTGCGTGAGTGTTCAGCAAAACAGTGGCAGCTACTCTTTCATACACTGCTCAGTTTTGTAAGTATTTTGTCTGCAATGTAGTTTTCGCATCGACTGCAAGCTGTGTAACATAAAAATAAGTATATTATATAGCATGTTACTTTTTTGTTGCAGCTCATTATGCCGATGGCAAACAAGTCAGTCCAACAAAGAATACGGCAGAAATGGTATCTATTTTTGATGATTTATTTGATTCGGTCAATGGAGCCTCTCTTACAAGTAAAATTGAAGGAAGGCTATCAAAAAACTGCAAGGGATAAAATTTGTATAAAATGAAACTGGATAGTTACGCTGAAAAGCTATCAAAGGTTGTGGCAGTTATTCAAGAATAAAAATATAACTATCTTGAGACTAAGATATTTCAACTCTGATCCAATAGAAAACTTTTCTGGACAAGTCAAAGCGTACAATTTTAGAAACAATGATCCAAATTGCCACACCTTTAAGACACTTCTAATCACAAGATTTATAATCTTTCACTCCGATGGTTACAATTGTGAAGAGGATTCAGGTGAGCAACTAGTAAAACTCGAGGCCTTATTTTCAAATAAGGCCACGAAAAAAATGAAACAAACGCCGACAGTGCCTAATCACCTGGATCCTCTAACCTTCGGAGTGCAGTTCTAGAGAATATCCCCACAATCCACACAACAAATGCTTGGAAATCACACCACAACAAACAGGTATTATAAAAGAAAATAAAATAAGATCTAAGTATTCGTTTGATTTTTTGGATTGTGTGATACACAGGGATGCTGTTGAGGAATGCTTTTTAGATTTAAGTCGTCGATTAGCAGTATTTAATTGGTGCAATGTAATAAATAAGATAATTAAATAGATAACTAAAATATATAACTTGTTTTCTAACCTAAACACATCTGTACAAAGGCACAGATGTGTTTAGGTTAGTAAACAAAAGTTTGCCACCAATGCAAAAGAAAGCTTTCATAAAATATAAGACAAAATTAAGAAATAAAAATATTATAAATAATATTGAATGTTTTTTATTTTCATCACATGACTAATATTCTTTTTTCTAATACACACACACCTCAGGTGTGCTATACGTACACCTGTCTACACACAACCCAGGTAGGGTTGTGTGCGAGTTGAATTAAAGCAGAACCTCTTTTTTGGAAGTCGGTTAAAGGCTTAAAAGGCTATTTTCCAAAATATTCTGGGCTTGATAAACGTTGGCAAAAAGACTCGGTCTCATAACAACAAGAGCAACGTAATGGTTAAAATTAAAAAAAAACTAAACGTCACAATCAAAGCTCGTAAATCGTAAAGCGATTTTTCTACTAAGGGAGATTACCGTCTGAGTACTACTTAGTCTGATCGTCCCCATAGAAGAGGTTGGACATAGGCAGCTTGTGAAATCAAAATCGATATTTAAAAAAAAAAATGCTGTCGTATCCCTTTATCAAAAACCTACAAATATTGGTATGAGACTTTTTCTAATTGGACTCATATTTCAGGAGAAAATCAATAAAAAGTGTTTTCTTTGTATGAAGATCGACACTTAAACTCCCCCACCGTCTGAGTTTCGCCTTGTTTCGGGTAGTCATTTCTATAATTGGTATCTATCTACTAAATGCCACATTTTGTCCAAAGATACATGGTGCCCCAATGGTGCACTCTCTGAGATATAATCGATTTTCGTTTTATCATAAAAAAAATACAATAAGTACCATGACAACCATGAATTCTCATTATGCTTGAACCAAAATAATGTGTGTATGTGTACGTTTCTCGTTTCTTTGTAGCAATAAATTTTCATTACTATTATTCAAACAACCTTTTTACTTGGTATGTTAATCCAATTACTCTACTACTCTGCTCGTTATTATTTCTAATGACTAATTATTTATATTATTATTTATTTAGTGTGAAAGCGTAACAAACCAACGAACAAACTCACTTTCGCATTTATATTATTAGTTAGGACAATGCGCACTATTTTGGAAGTAAATGTATCTAGGTATACATACATACATTATTTTGGTATGTAGCATGGGGCCTCAACTCGAACAAATTATAATTAGTTCTGAAAAAAAAATCATGATGGCAGCATATGTAATAAATATGAAATTAAACTTCCTTAATGCTGATTTATCTATATAAACTCATAAATCATCAGTCTATTTTCAACAGAAATGATAAATGAAACCTTTTACTTCAATTCGAACTCATAGAATGATAAAGTTAATCATTTTGTTCAGAGCTCTTTGCAATAAATAGATGGCGTTGTTTTATTCAATTTGTCATCACATCTGTCGCTATTATTTTACGTTAGTAGTACCTAAATCAAACAATTTTTGAAGTGAAATAATTTTTAGGCGTGTTGGGCATTTTTAAGATGGGGAAAACAATTGAACTCGCGACACCGTTACCGACATTTTCAAATTTCTAGAGTTATGTTAGCACAAAAAAAAATATGTCCGTGACTACCGCAGGACCACCAACGCCAATCGCTTCCATATTTAGTAAATAATTAGTACCTAATTGGTACTAATTAGAGCTCGAACGACAAAATTGGTACCTTAGTAGTTTTTGAGAAACTCGACTTTGAAGGTGGTCCGGCCGTAGTCACACTCCTTTCAGCAGGACCACCATCAAATAGCTGCAGCATGCCCCCTTTTACGGCGCTCATGGTGGCACCATGAGCGCCGTAAAAGGGGGCATGCTGCAGCTATTCTAAGTATACAAATAATTAGTACCTTTAAATGTGATTCATTGCGTAAAAAAAAACAGAACTGAAACATTTGTATTTACCGAGAAATCAATAATGATAACGTTCGCGCGCTCGTTCAGCAGGACCACGACTTTGAATGTTGATTCCAAGTTTGACGAGCTTGTCGCTTTCCTCAAACCTATATAGAAAATTAGTACCTTGCAAGATAAAATTAGTGCCCAAAATTCAAAATTGGTTCTTCAGTAGTTTACGAGATATACCATGCCATTGGGTGGGGTGGTCGTAGTCACGGTGTAAAATTTTTATTTCAAGATTTCTCTATTAAAAACTCTGATTTCTTCCCAAAATACAAAAATTAGTGCTCCTAAAGAAGTTATAGCGACCAAAAATTCAGATTCCTAAGTGTTGTATTTTAAGAGTAATTAGCTTTCATTACTTTTCCATACTAAATCTCAGCGTATAACCCGACCAAATTAAGTTGTCAATAGTATTGAGCTGTTTAGGAGATGTACACTCGTGCACATAAATTTATAGATGTTGGAATAACCTATCGTTACCCATGGGTAACGATAGGTTATTCCAACATCTATAAATTTACAGGCCATGGCCTGTGTGATACCATTGTTTATGATGTGGGTAGGTAGGTAATCGACTAACATTTTTTCTGTATTGTAAGTACCTTTCTTCTGTGTTGTTACGTGAATATCATTAGAACGATAGGTATTTCTTATTTCTTTTCTACTAATTATACCTAAGTACTTTACTGCAGTAACGTGATTTAGTATGGAAAAGTAATGAAAGCTAATTACTCTTAAAATACAACACTTAGGAATCTGAATTTTTGGTCGCTATAACTTCTTTAGGAGCACTAATTTTTGTATAAATTTGGGAAGAAATCACAGAGTTTTTAATAGAGAAATCTTGAAATGAAAATTTTACACCGTGACTACGGCCACCCCACCCAATGGCATGGTATATCTCGTAAACTATTGAAGAACCAATTTTGAATTTTGGGCACTAATTTTATCTTGCAAGATACTAATTTTCTATATAGGTTTTAGGAAAGCGACAAGCTCGTCAAACTTGGAATCAACATTCAAAGTCATGGTCTTGCTGAACGAGCGCGTGAAAGTTATCATCGTTGATTTCTCGGTAAATACAAATGTTTCAGTTCTGTTTTTTTTACGCAATGAATCACATTTAAACGTACTAATTATTTGTATACTTAGAATAGCTGCAGCATGCCCCTTTTTACGGCGCTCATGGTGGTTCTGCTGAAGGGAGCGTGACTACGGCCAGACCACCTTCAAAGTCGAGTTTCTCGAAAACTACTAAGGTACCAATTCTGTCGTTCGAGCACTAATTAGTACCGATTAGGTACTAATTATTTACTAAATATGGAAGCGATTGGCGTTGGTGGTCCTGCGGTAGTCACGGACATAAAAAAAATGCATACGTGCAATTTTCAATATGGACTGGACTGATTCCTGCAGGCCAGTGTATAAATCCCACAACCTTCTCACAGTTCCTTGCATTTATATTTATGAAATCGCTAAGTTTGTTAAAACAACATAAACATAAACATAACATCACGCCTTGTTTCCCCGAAGGGTTGGGCAGAGGTGTCCCTGTAGTAGGTACACCCACATTTCGCCAGTTATGTTTAAGTCCCATGTAATAGGGGGCGAGCCTATTGCCATCAACCGGGTACAAATCCAGACTCCGAGCTGCTACTGAGAAATTTCAGATAGAAAAACCCAATAACACTTTGCCCGACCCGGGAATCGAACCCAGGACCTCATGCTCAGCAGTAGCGCTTGCGACCACTAGACCAACGAGGCAGTTAAAACAAAATCATTCACTTTTTGAACTTAATAATAATACAAATAAACGAAAAGCCACACAATATTTATTAAAAATGCCTGTTCCTAGGATCGAACTATTCCGACGCAGTTGCGTGTATATGGCGCCACTTATTTATAATTCAATTCCAAATTTTATAACTGATCTTCCTTACAGAAAATTCTGCGCAGTACTAAAAAAATGGCTCATTTCACATAGTTATTATTCAATAGGTGAATTTCTAAAAAAAACTTCTTGTCGATCCTATCATTACAGGAATGCATTGTAGAACAGACTAGAATATATTCAAATCTATGATTGTAGATGTATTTTTGTCCTATTATTTTGTGTTGTGCCAAATGTATCATATATGTATATATTTTTAATTACTTAGTTATGTTGTGTAAATTGAGGATTAAGTAATTTACTTTAATTTCATGTCTAAACAACATTTTCAACTTTAGTTGGAGATAATTGCTTTTTAGCCTTACCATAATATTTGCATGCCAAATATGGCGAAATGTGTCATCGCACAAGAATACTTAATTAACACCTTTGTAACCGCATTTAAGCAAATAAATGACTTTGCCTGTGACATCTCATTTTTGTAACCGCGATTGTGCTCTTTATTTATATTACGTTACGGATCAATGTTCTATGCAAGTATTTGTACTTTAAAGGTTTTGGAAGTATTTTTTTTTTGTAAACGCGATTGTGATCTTTATTTAGATGAGATTACGGACCAATGTTCTATACACGTATTTTTCTTCCACCAAGATCTTGTTCAAGCTTTCACTCCCAGAGTGCCACTGTTTTTTTTTATAATCTATTATTACCTACTTTACGTAGAAATATAATATTTGAAAGAAATCTATTAACATGTTTTTACCCACCTACTTATTTTTTTTTTCATTTTACTGATACCTTTCTATAAAAAACCGGCCAAGTGCGAGTCGGACTCGCGCAGGAAGGGTTTCGCCCTATTATCTATAAAAACGGCAAAAAAATCAAGTTTGTTGCATGGGGGCTCCCATAACTAAACTATCACTAAAAGTCCTTACTTTTTACTATGAGAATCTAAAAGCTATTCTGCAAAATAAATTCTCTTTTAAAAATAATTTTGACATATCTAAATCGAATTTGACAATCGCGACTCCCCACGTGATACCTTACCACGTGAATCTTTTTAGAACCGGAGGCGCGCAGTGGGGGCAGCCTCGATGTGTTTTATAAGAAATTTTTCACTTTTCGTAGGAAAAAAAAAAATTACCTTTGTGTAGAGTGTTAGGGGTTTAAGGATTTTAAAAAGAGGGTTCGAAATTTTCATTATTTTTGCGATTGGATACACCGTTTTCGAGATATAAGCAAAAGAAAAAAAAAAAAGTTTCAGTACTGTTTTTGCATCTGAAGTCGAGGTGTTGGTGTGAATTTAAAGTTCATGACAACCAATTTTATTCCACACGTTTTTAGTCGCGATTAAAAATAGTCATATTTAGTTAGAAAATCTAAATTTTAGGTGAAAAACGTCAAATTCAGAATAGCAAAATTGCCATTTTCACTAAAGTAATATCTCAGTACTCAGTACCATCTTCAAAACATAGTTAAGTTGTGTCACTTGTGTTGTTGTGTTTTAGAAACTATTCCGCTAACTCGAGATATTTTTTTGTTGAAAGTATTATTATCACACTTGTCCTTGAACGCACCGTGCGATGTGCGATATAGAGAATCTGTATCTAAGTCGACGTTGATGACGTTGTAAGACTACTGTGTTTGGTAATTTGTGAGTCGCTGATGCTGCCATCTGTTAATAAAATAGAGGAAAAAAAATAACCAGTTCAATAGCCATACTTAAAGGGAGGTGTCATATCTTTGTATGGGATTGGGTATCTGTACGTAGTATTATATTATCTGTGGTTCAAGCATAATGAAAATTCATGTTTGTCATGGTATTTTTGTCATGCTTTTGTATTTTTTATGATAAAACGAAATTCGATTATGTGAATATTTCACACGTTAGGCGGGGTGGCGCGACGGAGCGCGTAGAAATTCGTAACTGCCGCCAAGCAAAGGTGCTGTCATCGGCGGATGTCTGCGGTACTAACGTCGGGCGTCGACCAATAGCGAGACGACATCAGCGCGCCACCACCGCGAACCAATCAGGGCCGAGGATTTAAGGGAAGAAAGAATAACGAAGGGTGTTGTTTGGCTAAAATAAAATTTTGGAGGGATTCTTTTGGGGAATGACATTTGACAGAAGAAAAAAAGAAATTAGAGGGAACAGTGTGAGATATTCTGATTTATCAAAAAGCTAAGTATTTTCCCTAATTATGTTCTCATTTTATTCGTTTAAATGTGATATTCGCTGTTAAGGGCAATTTGTGTTTTATTTCTTGGGGATAGCTTTGTCGTAGCTTACTGGAGTTTTATTTGAATTGTAGGGTGATCAGATTACATTATTTAAAGAGATTCCAATAACTTTATCTTAATTACTTATATTACTGTACATGCTAATACTACGAGTACGTAATTAAAAACGGGTTTGACGCATTTGGTGCACATCTCAACTTGTACACCATGCTCAAATGGTGAACTTAGCAACTGGTGCACTTCTCATATGGCACACTTCGCAACTGGTGCACTTCTCAATTGGTGCACTTCGCAAAAGGACCACTTTTTAAGATGAGTGGAGATTTGGATTTTTTTTCTAAAAATGAATCTTTGGTTTTGCGTAGGTACTTTTCTTAAAAATACAATCAACAAAATATAAATTAACTCTACATAATCACTTTAACATTTTTACTTTTTCAAAAAAAAAAAAAATGTTACTCGGAAATAATAAAAATATAATTATGTAAGAAAAAATTAGATTTACAGCAAAAAGTTATCATAATAAAGACATGATATAATATCATATTATATCAATAACCTTTATAATATTATAATTTAAACTGTACTTCTTTTAGTTATAGTTATTTCCTTTATTTCATTAAAATACTTATAAATTACATTTTTAAATATTAGAATATAAAAAATATAGGAACATTTAAAAATATAAAAAATAGTAGCTCACCGGTATCGGGAACAGGGTCCAAGCTACCGGCGGTCAGGGCTCCAGAGAGAGGAACCTCCTGACAATGCGAGCCGTGTCCAGGAGTACCGCTTTCTGAATCAAGCCCTTGATCCAGCTGCCCAACGAGAGCCTCCTTAGGTGTTGGTCGAGGCTCTTGGCAATTAAGCCATTGGCTGATACGACTATCGGCACAATGATCGCTGAGTCCACATCCCACATGTCGACAATCTCGTGAGCCAAGTCAAGATACTTGATTTGTTTGTCTTTCTCGGCTTTCACGAGGTTCCCGTCATGCGGGACTGTTATGTCAATAATCATTGTGCGCCGCTCTACTCGATCCACCACCACTATATCAGGTTTATTGGCAACAATAGTCCTGTCAGTGATGATGGATCGATCCCAGTACAATGTGATATTTCCATTTTCGAGAACTGGGTCGGGCACATACCTGTAGTATGGCACTTCCGATTCCACAAGGCCGTATTTCAGAGCAAGTTGCTGATGGATAATCCTGGCTACAAGGTTGTGTCTATGCAAGTACTCTTCGTTAGCTAGACGAGAACACCCGGAGAAAATGTGTCGGATTGATTCTCCCGGACGGTGGCATGCCCGACAGATGTCAACCGTGCCATCCTTCACAATAAATCTCCGGTAATTGTTCGTCATGATAACTTCATCCATAATTGCACAGATAAAACCTTCGGTCTCCCCGAAGAGGTCACCAAAACGTAGCCAGGTCACAGACGCCAGTAAATCTACATCGGGTCCATGTAGGGCCCGGAAAAAGCGTCCATGAAGCTCCTTACTCTGCTATACCTCCCTGCGATCGTTAGTGTCAAGCACTACAGGCTTGTGCCAGTTCTCATTAGCCAAGGAGAGCGGGGTAAGACCCTTGTCCACCGCGACCACATCTCGATGCATCCTCACGTCGGCTTCTAAGAAATATTCCCTAAGACTGCATATCTCGCGATTGTGGAGGGTCTTAGCGTTTAAAAAGCCTCGACCTCCACACTTTCGCGGGATATACAGTCTCATTATCGAAGACCGTGGGTGATGCATTCGATATGCAGTCAGCAGCGTACGGACCCTCCTATCCAGGGCGTCTAGTTCGGTCTGAGTCCATTTGAGTATGCCGAAAGAGTACATCAAAACCGGCATGACCCAGCCGTTGAAGGCGCGCACCTTGTTTCCGCCTGATAGAAGACTATTAAATACTTTCTTCAGGCGGCCAAAGAAGCGCTCCTTCAACGATTGCTTCATGTCAGTAACATTGATGCCCAACGCTTCCGACATACCCAAATACTTATAGGTTTCGGATGCGGAGAGGGCTCTAAGGTTTATGGAATCCGAGAGTTGGGTTCCCACGGATTCCACAATCTTCCCTCGCTTTTGTCCACACCAAATTCCATCCTGATGGCGCTACTGAAAGTTTCAGTTACTTTCAGTAGCTCCATCAGTTGCAAATTGTTGGGGGCAAAAAGTTTTACGTCATCCATGTAGAGGAGGTGAGATATAACCTGACCACCTCTCCTCAACCGATAGCCAAGACCTGAATCCTCCAGCAGTGTGCTTAGGGGATTCAGGGCTAAGCAGAACCAGAGCGGACTCAAACTGTCTCCCTGGAATATACCTCGCTCAATCCTTATCGGCTCACTATTCCTCTGGATATTTCGACATCCTGGATAGCGAAGGACCGTCCTCCATTGCCTCATACACGACATCAGGAAGGTGCGCAGAGTTGTATCTACCTTATACAACTCCAGCACCCTCATGAGCCATGTATGTGGCACCGAGTCATAGGCCTTCTTGTAGTCTATCCAGCATGTTGACAGATCCTTTCGGGAATGGCGAACTTGTTGGCTAATGGCCATATCAATGAGGAGTTGCTCCTTAGTACCGCGGGACCCATTCCTACATCCATTTTGAGAGGCAGACATGATGGAGTTGGTGTCTATATGTTTGGTGATTTTAGCTCTCAAAATGGATGTAAGAACTTTATAGACCGTCGGTAAACACGTGATCGGCCTATAATTCTTGGGTTCCGCGGTGCTACTAGATTTATGGAGCAGGTGGGTAACACCTGTCGTTAGGAACTGGGGTAGCGAACCAGACTCTAAAGCAGTCTGGTACTGAGCCGCCAAGCGAGCGTGCGATCTTACAAACCATTTAATCCAGAAATTGTGCAGCCCGTCCGGCCCTGGAGACTTCCAGTTAGGCAACGGACGGACTGCACGAGCCACATCTTGGGTGCAGATGGTAATGGCCCCCATTTCTGGTATTGGATCGCAGGCTCGCTCGACTTCCCGAGTCCAATCACCTTCAGTGTGGCTGACAGGCACCGACCAAATGCTGCGCCAGAAAGAGCACATGGCATCATCGTCTGGCAGATGCGTGTCAGCCACACCTTGGTTCGGTCGCTCCCAAGCCCTATAAACCCACCTTTCATCGTTCTGGAAGGTGCGATTCTGAGTGTATCGATCTACTCGCCGCTTGTATCTACGAATACGGTTTGCCCATGCATACACTTTCTGCTTCAGGAAGTCGATGCGCTCTGTGACACGGGACATATAGTCCTCAGGGCTGATATCAGTCCCTGAGAACGCCCGCCTCACAAAGCGCATCACTCTAGGGCGAGTATTGCCCTCCCTGAAGCAGATTAGTTTGCCGATGAGCGCTCTGGCCTCACCAATACGGCGCTCAATTCTGCACTGCCAAGCTGGTACGGCTGGTTTTGGTCGTGTAGCTCTAGAACTATTAGCAAATTTGACGTGAGCTACACGACATGCCGCTACAGCCGCGCAGTACAAAATTGAGTGAGTATCAGTGAGGTCTTCGCAGTCATCAAAATAGTTTGATAACTGCGAATCCAGAACCGCCACCAGCGCCCTATTTTTGTTATGCATGGGCAAACGAGGTAAGCGTGGCCTAAGTTCGGGCGACATATATCGATATTCCTGAATCGCACCTTCCAAAGCACTCCTCAATTCCTCATTGCATTGGATACTTACGATTGTAGCCCTGTCGTCACTCCCCTCGTCAGCTTGGCTTGTGTTGGACCGTGGTGTTCCTACAACAGTCTGCGACGGGAGAGCGACGACATGGCTACTCTGCATTTCAACTCGTAGGCGATCAAGTGCAGTGTCGTCCAGCATATGATTGCGCTGGATAACCCGCACCTGATCCGATAGTCGTTGTGCCGAAACGTTGACAGCTGGCTCAAGCACCTGAAAAAGAGAGAGCATCCGAACACGGTACGCGGTCAGATTATTTCCCCCATCTGTAGCCCCATAGTATGAGCGCATGACGTTTTCATTGATGGAGCGTGTCCATTTCATGCGCTGCACACTTCCGCCGGGAGCTGGGACCCTATCAGAGGCCGGTGGGCCTCGAGGTCCTAAACCGTCCGGCGGCCGGCGTCCTCCCCGTCTACGAGCAGGTGGTGGCGTCGTGGGCGGAGAGAAATACTCGTCGCTCGAGCTCGACGCAACTACCGCGGCCGGTGTTGTCACAGCACTCCTAGTGGGGCTGGGTACCGGTGGCGGCGAGGCGGAGCTGAGCGACGAGTCCGGAGGTGGTGGGCGTGCTAGGCGTGCGGCCGATCTTGTCAACATTTCATCATTTCATCTTTGTGTTCTTATTTTCTGTTCATTATTGTTGTCTGGAGGTGACATCTGTCATGTCACCTCAGCTTCGGTAGTTTTTGATGGAATTCTATTGCATTTTGGTGGTATAAAATCTCTTTATTGGTATTTTTTATGATTTTCTGGTTTCAAGTTTAGTATTCAAGGGAAAATTCTTGTAGCAGTGCGTCAAAATTAATATAGTTATTAAAATTACGGAAACGAGATGTTGTGTTGACACGGGGTTGCCAGTTATTCTTATAGTTATTATTATTAATTAAATAAAAGCTTTAAATTAAATTACATAATCACTAATATAATAATTGGAGAAACGTGATTGGTGGGGCTTCAGTGGTCTTCAATGAAACTCCCGTATCGAGGTATGGTTGTTTAATTATGGATAAACTGTATTTTACAATAAATATTTGTGGAGCGTACAAGTTCGTGACGATGGTGAAATTTTTGACTAAAATAATAATTAGTGACGGTATAAGCAAAATAAAATCCGTACGGCGCCTGGCCTGTTAGAATAGCAAACACGACACACGCGCACACACACTGAACGTCTTCAATTAATGCAGGCGTAAACATCCTCCCCCCGTTGAAACTCAGAGGTTTCAACCCTTAAGTAGCTCCTCTTCGGTCGGTAACGGGCAGATGCGAACAAGAGCACGCCGTATAGTTCCTCTTTGCGTATTGATGTCGGCTACTCGTGCAACCCCATCCAGTCCTAGGAAGAGCCGGGTAATGCGTCCAAGTCTCCAACAAAGTGGTGGGATGCCATCTTCTTTAAGCAGGACCATGTCCCCAATTTTTACTGCGTCGGCGTTGGTCTTCCATTTACGGCGAAGTTGTAATTCGGCGATGTATTCGCATTGCCAGCGCCGCCAAAAATGTTGGTATATTTGCGCAGCCTGGCGTAGCGCTGCAAGCTGGTTGAGTGGCAATACTCCAAAGCAGGTTCAGGTAGCGCGGTAAGAGCCCGGCCAATGAGAAAATGCTCAGGAGTAAGGCAATGGAAATCATCAGGAGAGGCGGATAAAGGACAGAGAGGTCTACTATTTAACACAGCTTCTACCTGAGCGAAAAGAGTTTGAAGTTCCTCAAAACTTAAATGAGAATTACCCATTACTCGCCTAATATGAAATTTTGCCGAACGGATACCGGCCTCAAAAATGCCGCCAAAATGAGGAGCGTAAGCTGGTGAAAAGTAAAACTTAATGCCTTCCGAACATGCAAAATCAGATAGATCGGTTTGGTAAATCTTAAAAAAATCATTCATTTCTTTAGCTCCTGCGACAAAGTTGCGTCCATTGTCGCAGAATACCTCCGCTGGTCTGCCTCTACGTGACACAAACCTTCGGAATGTCATAACGAAAGCGTCCTTTGATAGATCGCTCACAGCTTCGAGGTGAGAAATTTTATATCGAAGGCATATAAAAAAACAAAGATAGCACTTGACTAACGAAGCACCGCGTCTCTTTCTGTTTACAATGAGGAATGGGCCAGCGAAATCAATTCCCACGGTGTGAAATGGAAAGTTTGGCGTGACACGTTGTGAGGGCAAATGTCCCATTATTGGCGCAATAGTCTTGCCCTGCAAGCGTCTGCACCTGGAGCAATTATGAAAAATGCGTCTAGCTAAATTTCTGCCGTTAATCGGCCAAACGTATTCCCTAACAACGGCCAACAATAGTTGTGGACCAGCATGTAATCCGCGTTTATGTTCGTACTCGAAGATCAATTTGGTAAAATGATGCGAAGCATGCAGGAGAACAGGGTGTTTTTTATTATAGTTATAATCAGATGAGTCTAGTTGACCACCAACTCGAATGACCTTGTCGTCACTTAAAAATGGAGTCAATGATAAAATATTTGATTTAGAACTTAAGGTCTTATTGTTGCATAGTAAATTATACTCACAGAAGAATGATTCTTGCTGTGCGAGACGACACAAATAAAGAAAAGAATCATTTAATTCATCAACAGTCAGATTGCCAAGAATTTTATCTTGATTAGTTTTTAAATTATTAATAAATCTTAGCACGTAAGCGAAAGATCGTTTTATTTTAGTTAAGCTAGAAAAATCTTTAAAGTTAATTATAGGTTCATTTTGAGTAGCAACATGAGTGGTAGTACAATTAGGTTTAGTTTCCGGTAAGTCATTAGTATTAATTTTATTAGGTTTTAAGATAGGCCAATCACTTTCAGGCTCGGTGAGGAATGGCGGGCCTGACCACCATAGCTGGGTACTGCCGAGCTTATCTGGACCGATTCCTCTAGATATGAGGTCTGCAGGATTGACAGATGTGGGCACATAGCGCCACGAGGAGGCGTCTGTTAGCTCACAGATCTCCGAAATCCTATTAGCTACAAACGTTTTCAAATTTATAAAACTAGTGTGGAGCCAGGCTAGCACTACTGACGAATCGCACCAGTGTACTTGATGCTGAACTTCATATCGCAGTGACTTCCTGACAGCCTTGCATAACCTTGCTGCCAGTAGGGCAGCGCACAATTCTAGACGAGGGATAGTTGTACTTTTAATCGGAGCTACTTTGGACTTAGAACAAAGCAAATTGACTGTTACCTCATTCGCGGCATTAACCGAACGTAAATAAATGCAAGCTCCGTATGCAAGTTGGGACGAATCACTGAATGAATGTAATTCCACAGATGCGGGTTCATTACAGAGCACACGCCGTGGAACTTCTAGAGCTAACAGAGAAGGTAAAAACTGTATAAAATTGTTCCAGTCTCTTTGAACTTCATGTGGGACTGGAGAGTCCCAAGTTAAATTATACAACCACAGTTGTTGTAACAACATTTTCATTTTAATTACACATGGACTAATCAGTCCTAAGGGATCAAAGATCTTAAAAAGAGACGATAGAAAAGATCTTTTGGTTAAATTATTGTTAGAGGAAAGTGGGCATTTGATAGGGAAATGTAACTGATCGGTTGATGGGTTCCATCCCATGCCTAGTGTACTAGTTGACTCGCTTAATAAAGAATTATCATCAGTTTGATTATTTGGATCGAACAATGATGGCAAATTAGTCTTAAACTTACGAAGATTAAAGCATCCCTTCTTCAATTCTTCAGTTACTGATTGGTGAATATAACGTAGAGTATCCTCACTTTCAGAACCAGTAATGAGATCGTCCACAAAGAAATCATGTTGAATTATATTCTTAACCATAGGATCAGAAGATTCTTCACCAATCTGCCACAGACACCGAGTACTTAAGTAGCTGGAACTTGCCATTCCGTAAGTCACAGTACCTAGCTGAAGAGTTTTGATGGGCAAAGACTCATCCTCTCTCCACAAAATAAGTTGAAGATTGCGATCCTCCTCATGGACACGAATTTGACGGTACATTTTCTCGACGTCACCCGTGAGGAGGAACTTATGTTGTCGATTTCTTATTAAGATGGAGAACAGTGAGTCCTGCATATGAGGCCCGACCATGAGGATGTCATTGACAGACTGGCCTGATGAAGTAGGAGCCGAGCCGTCGAATACGACTCTAATTTTCGTAGGTTCACTGCTGTCTTTGAAGACAGCGTGATGGCAGAGGAAGTAAGATGTAGAAGGTATATGTACAGAGGACTCTGAAAGGTGACCTAAGTCTGCGTACTCACGCATAAATTCTACGTATTGTGATTTCACATGTGGTTGTTTGCGAAATCGCCTTTCTAGATTTAACAAGCGTTTTTTAGCCAGTGAATAAGATTCACCAAGACAATCAGGTGTATCTTTTAAGGGTAAACTAACTGAGAATCTACCGGTTCCCAAACGAAGAGTGTGCGATAAAAAATGTGTTTCGCATGCCTTCTCGCAATGACTCATATGTGGTTTAGTTTGGGAAACATTTTCTAAGTCCCAGAATTTTGTCAATTCTTGATGTATTTTGTCAACAGATGACACACAAGAAACGACTGAATGATTAGAATCTATATTATTATCAATTTCCTTAAATTTATTGTTTGTGGGTAAATTAAAATACATAGGACCTGAAACCAACCAACCGAATTGAGAACTTCTCAATACAGGTGAATTAAGGCCTAGAGAGAGTTGATCACGGCCAATAATGTCCCAGAAAATATCGGCACCGATGACAACATCAACAGGTGCTGGTTGGTGGAACTGAGGGTCTGCTAAAAAGTAATCACTTGGAATATTAAGTTTTTTAAAGTCAACGGGTATCTAGGTATATTACCGGTCAACACAGGTAATACCAGAAAAGACGAAGTGACGGTGAAGTGCTTCATCAAAGATTTCAACTGAACCACGCAAGTTTCTGTAGCCTGAGTGGTGGTTTTATTTCCTATGCCAATTATATTGACATGCAAAGTGGTAGTCGGTTCTAAAAGTAGTTTTGTTTTAAGAGATTGAGTAATAAATGATGACTGACTACCGCAATCCAAAAGAGCACGAACCTTCTGTGTTTGATTATTCGTAGGATTAGCTACCTCAATATAAGCAGTAGACAATAGAACTTGATGGTTACTTTGATTTGAAAAATTTACGATAGTGTCATCAGTGAGATCGGGTGAAATGGTGACAACACTGGAAATATTTTTGTTACTAGATTGTTTATGCAAGAGTCTATTGTGCCTTGTATTGCACATGCGACACGGATGCATGCGACAATTGCGTGCAGAATGGCCAGATCTTAAACAGTTGTGACAAAGCTTCAATCTGCTTACTTCACTGATACGGTCATCCACACTCTTAGCCAAAAAAGTGGGACAATCATAAAGGCGATGATTACCATTACAAACGCCGCACGATATTTCAGAAATATTATTGTCTTCACTATTAGAAATGTATGACTGATGAGATTTTATTTTATTGTTAGAATCTATAGGCTTTGACGTTGTCTGAGTCTTAGGTTTAGAGTATGGATGGCTGCTATTGATTGACTCAAGTACATCAGCGCGATCAGTAAGAAACTTGAAAAAGTGTTGCAAATTTGGTATATTAGTATCCAACGTGCCACGGTATTCTTCCCACTTGGCTTTAGTGTGGCTGTCAAGCTTGGGGCTCATTATGTGAATGAGTAAAATATCCCAGTCACGTGAACCTAGACCAAGACTAGTTAAAGCACGTAAGTTTTTATTAATATGATCCACAAGGAATCGTAATGATTTATCAGACTCACTTGTAATTGGTTTTATGTATAATAATGAATTTATATGATGAGTTATTAATTGTCGTGCATTGTTATATCTGTCACACAATAATTTCCAAGCACACGCATAATTTGCGCTGGATACCTCTAAATTAGCAATAATGCGCGCTGCATCGCCAGTCAAGTATGAAACAAGATAATGGAATTTGTGAATGGGAGCGACGCGGTCGTTATTGTGTACTATGGATAGGAATGTGTCACGAAACTCAAGCCAACGAAAGCAAGATCCGTCGAATTTAGCAACTTGAATTTGAGGTAATTTAAAACCTATATCGTGATGATCATGATTACATGGACCTGTAGGTATCTGAGTAGAATTTAAATCCTTGTAATTACTTTCATCATGACGGTTTGAGTTATGTTTTTGTGTAACACTTTGAGCAATTGCAATGTTGGATATAAATAGTTGTTCGATAGTATCACGTTCATCAATCTCATTAGATAAATTGTCAGAGTTTAATACTTCTATCTGATTTTGCAAGTCATCAAAACGGTTGTATATAGATTCAAATTTGTTTAGTTTTAAGGTTTCTCCGCTAACTCAATGTGAGTAAGCGATTCTTTAGAGGTAACATTTGATAAAAAGTTTCTAAATTTAGTGATTTGACCTTTTATGGAACTACGTTTCACTAAAAGATCCTGTAATTCTTGAGGATTGTTTGTGCTAGATTCACCTCCATAATCCTTACCCATTGTGAACTCAAACCTTGCCAATATTGTAAATGTTAAATCGGATTGCAATAAACAATTTGATTCCAAGTAGGTTTGATTATGGAAATATACAGACACAAACTAGGTGATGATAATGTATAAAACTAAAAACTTAGCTCACGCTCCTCGCCTAACGTCACCTGAGGCCGGCCCGGCGCAGCTGTGGGTAGGGCTCCGCTCCGATCACACGGTGACACGGTCGGCGGCCCGAAGTTGCGTTACACGGAGAGATCGGCCTGGAATGTTCGGCGAGTTGGGTGATATATATGCTTAAAGTAACAGCTATAAGTCTGTTGGGAAACACGGATAAAACGATGATAATATCATAAGAAAATAGACTATTATTTTATTCGATTTGACAGTAAAAACGTTTACCAATAGATAATGGAATTTACTTTAATGAGCTGCGTATGGTGTAGGTATTGATATTATTATTTTAAGACACTACAATGACTACAGACACCAATGCACTCATAGTAGAAGCTATTCTAAATAGGTATTGGATAGATTTATTTAGGGTAAGGATATAAAAGGTAAGGGTGAGTAGGTAACAGGGAATTCACAAGGAATAATGGGCACTTAGCTGCATTGGCCGAGGCTGCGGTGCGATGCTGAATGCTGATCGTTAACCGGCGGTGGCTGCAATGGCTGGTACACCTCCAGGGAACCCAGGTATGATGGTTGATTTAGAAGAAAAGTAGCTGCGGCGCAATGACTGCACCGGCAGCGCGTGGTCACAATGATCGAACTTGATTTTCGCCAAAATTGCAGGTTTTGTCGTAGGTCGCCAGATGGTGGGGCTTCAGTGGTCTTCAATGAAACTCCCGTATCGAGGTATGGTTGTTTAATTATGGATAAACTGTATTTTACAATAAATATTTGTGGAGCGTACAAGTTCGTGACGATGGTGAAATTTTTGACTAAACTAATAATTAGTGACGGTATAAGCAAAATAAAATCCGTACGGCGCCTGGCCTGTTAGAATAGCAAACACGACACACGCGCACACACACTGAACGTCTTCAATTAATATGCAGGCGTAAACAGTGATCTTTCTTTTCTTTTTACTTTTTTTTATTTATAGCTATTTACTTAATTAATAGTAACAATTACTAAGTAAGAAACAAAAGTTTATCTATGTATATTATTTATAACCTGTGTAATATTATTATGAAATTTAATTTAAAGCTTTTATATAATTAATAATAATAACTATAACTAAAAGAAGTACAGTTTAAATTATAATATTATAAAGGTTATTGATATAATATGATATTATATCATGTCTTTATTATGATAACTTTTTGCTGTAAATCTAATTTTTCTTACGTAACTATATTTTTACTATTTCCGAGTAACATTTTATTTTTATTTTTGAAAAAATAAAAATGTTAAAGTGATCATGTAGAGTTAATTTAAAATTATTTTGTTGATTGTATTTTTAAGAAAATTACCTACGCAAAACCAAAGATTCTTTTATTTTTAGAAAAAATTTCCAAATCTCCACTCATCTTAAAAAGTGCTCCTTTTGCGAAGTGCACCAATTGAGAAGTGCACCAGTTGCGAAGTGTGCCACATGAGAAGTGCACCAGTTGCTAAGTTCACCATTTGAGCATGGTGTACAAGTTGAGAAGTGCACCAAATGCGTCAAACCCTTAAAAACACGTTGTAAACTGCTATTGTTGTTTAATTAATGTAATTGTTCTAATAGGTGTAACATTTTTCAGAAGTGGGATCGTGATCTGGAGCAGTTCCCGGGCAAACCATGAGTTCCGATGAGCGCAGCCGGTCTCGCAGCCGGTCGCACAGCCCTGTAAGATGGAGTCACCGGCGGATGGAGCGACCGCAGCAGGAGCGACCGCAGCAGGAGCACCGCAGCTGCTCCCGCGACACGTGGCGGCCGGGACGTGCGCCAGCCCGGGAATTTCGAGGCCGTTCACCACCTGGCTTCTCAAATGAACCCGGTAGGTCGTTTCCATATTATTCGGGTGTGATGGTTAAGCCGGATATAATACCGGAATTCGACCCTGAAAAACCGGAGCTACCTGCATCTCAATGGCTTAACAAGGTAGAGCAACTGGGTGCCATACACGGATGGAATGACAACATTAAAAGTTATTATATGCAGGCACGTCTTGTTGGGTTAGTGAAGTTATGGCATGGTGCACTACGAAGCTACGAGTTTACGTGGCCAGAATGGAAACAAAAAATTCTGGAAGCTTACCCTCAAAGTATAGATTATGCAGACACATTGAGGGAAATGTTAAATAGGAAAAAGTTATTTAATGAAACAATGACTCATTATTTTTATTCGAAATGTACCATGCTAACTAAGTGTGACATCATTGGTGAAAAAGCGGTGTCATGCATCATAGAAGGGTTGCCATTCCACATGAGAACTTCTGCACGGGCTGGCAACTATAAAACCCCAGGCGAGCTTTATTCCCACTTTCTGTGCATGAATGACGACAAAAGAATGAATCAAAGTCAGAGAAACGTTCCTCGAGGTCGAGATTCTGCATCGTCTTCAAAAGAAGCAATCAGAGATTCAAAAGACCGAAAGCTAGGTGTAACTTGTTTTCTTTGGAATGAGTCGGGGCACGTTGTCCGATCGTGTCCTAACAATCCTAATGCTATAAAATGCGAAATCTGTGGAAGAACCAACCATAAAAAGGAGCAGTGTTATCAAAAGGCTGTCAGCATTGTACAAATACAGGTAAATGAATGTTATTTTAAACATGTCTTAATTAATGGTTTAAAAGGTACCGCTTACTTAGACACGGGGGCTCAAGTCAACCTCATCACTCATGATTGTGTTCTAAAGCTTGGTGTTGCAATGCAACCTTGTATTGTTTTTGTCAATGGGTTTGGGGGACCACCTATTAAAGCTCACGGAAAGGTATCATTAGAGTTTGTTATAGATGAAGTAAAGGTTTGTTCAGACGCAGTTGTCGTCGATGCTGACGTGAATCGCGCCGATGTTTTTATTGGACAGCCTATTTTGAAAAATGAAAAATTCAAGCTTACAATTAGTGGTACTACCGTCTTTTTAGGATATGCAGTAAGAGACGAAAAGAAAATTGAATCGGTTGAAATAAATTATTTTCAAGTGGATACATGTGTAGATAAGGTTAACATTTTGTGCTCTACAAGCACTGTCATTCCAGCTTATTCATCCTTGTTTGTTGACACCTACAATGATGCTGAATTTGACAAGTCAACCCTACTGTTTGTAGATACTCGTACAATTGCTTATAATGGTTACAACTATAGCATTCCTGCTTCTATGAATTGTTTTCCAGTACAGGCCATTTTCATAGTCAATTATGGAAAAAAGCCAGTTTGTTTCCAGAAAGACCAAGTTATTGCTTGTGGATTGGTTACTCAGGAAATTGGCTGTTCACTTGGTCATTCTGCAGATAATTCCGTTTCGATCATGAGCATTGATACAACAAAAATCAAATGTGGATCCGGTCATCCACAGGTAGTTAAAAAGTTGTCAGAGATTTTAAAGGAATATTCAGACTGTTTTTCGATAGATACAGGAGAATTAGGCGGTACTGACAAAATAGAATTGAATATCGAACTTAACTCTGATAAGCCGGTTTGTTATCGTCCTTACAGTCCGAAAATCTGACAACCAGTCTTACCAAGGGTATCGTATTACCCAGTTACTGGGTTGTGGAGGTCAGATAGGCAGTCGCTCCAGGTAAAATACTGGTATTCAGCTGCATCCGGTTAGACTGGAAGCCAACCCCAACATAGTTGGGAAAAGGCTAGGCAGATTGATTGTTATCGTCCTTACAGGCTTTCTTTTTCAGAAAAGGCAATAGTACGAGAAAAGATTGAAGATATGATATCCAATGGTATTATTAGGGAATCGTCGTCTAATTATGCCAGTCTGATTGTGTTAGTTAGAAAAAAAAACGGAGATTATCGGTTTTGTGTGGATTTTAGAAAATTAAATAGTATCACAGTGAAAGATAAATATCCTCTGCCCATCATTGAAGAACAAATCGAGAAACTAGGTGGGAAGAAATTTTTTACGAGTCTCTGTCGCAAAGTTTCTTTCAGTAGCGGATGCCTCAATTCACAGAACTGGTTTTGTCACGCCTGAGGGCCACTATGAATTTTTGCGTATGCCCTTTGGTTTGGCCAATTCCCCAGCAATTTTCCAGTGTCTTATGGACAAGATATTTTCTTCGTTACGTGATGATAAAGTGCTTCCTTTTATAGATGATCTGTTGCTACCCACCAAAACTGAACAGGAAGGTCTCGATCTGCTTCGGATAGTTTTGGAAATAATAAGGGACGCAAAATTGACGTTAAACCTTGATAAGTGTTTTTTCTTGCAAAACAAAATAGATTACCTGGGTTACGAGATCAGCTAGCAGATATATATATAAATGATTTACCAAATTTACTGAAAAATCGACCACAAATGGTGTTATTTGCTGATGACACATCACTGATTTTTAAAGTAGACAGACGTGCACAGGAGCTTGACGACGTAAATAACGCTATGCTTACGGTCCATAATTGGTTTACTGTAAATAATTTGGTATTAAATGAGAAGAAAACTAAATGCATAAGATTCGCGTTACCGAATGTTAGAAGTAGTGAATGTCACGTTGTATTGAATAAGGAGACACTAGAATTCGTCGAAAAGACAGTTTTCCTGGGGATAACGCTTGACTCCAAACTACAGTGGGGTCCTCACTTAACATCACTTGCAGGGCGGCTAAGTTCAGCCGCTTACGCTATTTGGAAAATCCGCCAACTAACAGACGTGGATACCGCGAGATTGGTCTATTTTAGTTATTTTCATAGCATCATGTCTTACGGTATTTTGCTGTGGGGACGGGCTGCAGATATTGATTCTATCTTTATTCTGCAAAAGAGGGCCGTCAGAGCCATCTACAACCTCCGCAGACGCGAATCTCTAAGGGAATTGTTCAAGAAAATTAACATCATGACGGTACCTTGTCAGTATATATATGAAAACATTATGTATGTTCGAAAAAATCTACACCTTTTTAGTAAGATAAGTGACAGGCATAATTTTAACACTAGAAATAGGAATAAATTAGATCAACCACGTTTTAGATTGTCTAAAGTTCACACTTCTTTTATGGGGTACTGTGTAAAATGTTATAATAAAATACCACTCGATATTCTTCAACTAAATGAGAAGAAATTTAAAACATGCATTAAACGCACACTATGTAGACAAGCATATTATAAGTTGGATGATTATATCGTAGATAAAAATGATTGGCTTAATGCTGGTCCTGCTCCACAGCCACTTGGGCTCACTAGTTAAAATTTTAATATTTGGAAGAGTTGCTTTCCCTTTTTTTTTTTTAAATTTTGTTTTTGACATTACGAACTTAAATGTTTATTTTTTTATCTTACCAAGTAAATAAAAATGCTTGGCTCAATGCTGGTCCTGCTCCACAACCACAACTAATTGATTAACATTTGCAAATACTGTTGGAGCTGCTGAAGATTGTAAGACCATCTTTGCATTGTATAAACTCAATCTCTTTTGTATTATATAATTGCATAGCACACTATGTGAGCACTATGTACTAAAGAGTTACTATTTACCGGGTAATATGTCTTGCATTGACTTGAATGTGCCCTGGCGGCTGTGAGTATGTCATGCTCACTCAAATGTTTCGCTGATGGTGGCGCGTGTGTTGGATCATTTAGCTCCCTTCAAAATGGTTGAGCTGAATGGTGCTAATACATGCGTCATGTTCGTGAACGGGCGCCGTCAGTTGGGACTGGTTATCTCTTAGCTGCCAGGGCTTATTTTTTTTTTTTTAATTGTTCTTTTTTATCTTTTTATTACGGACGCTTCTCATGTGCACGTCTTTCTACATTGTTCTCACATGTATAATTTCAACATGAATGATGTAACCAATATTTTGTAACAATTTTTTATTTAAAAGAGTGTCCGTGGAGTTTCTTGCCCGTTCTTCTCCATAGGTACCTACTACGCTTTGGAATGGGCAACTAGCTTCATACCTATTTCTGACTGACCGATTCCTTGACAATTCAAAAGTGCCTGTAAATGGTTTAATTGAAATAAATGATTTGAGTTTGAGTTCAGCGAAAAAGGTATTAGACCTGGTAGTAAGAAAATTGATGTTGTGGACAATTATAAAGAACCTAAGAATGTACACGAGCTTAGGATGTTTCTAGGTCTGACTAAATATTTTCGAAAATTTGTTAAAGACTATGCGTCTGTCACGTATGATCTATATGGGTTGCTCAAAAAGAATGCAACATGGACTTGGGATCCAGCACAGCAGAGGGCTTTTGATCAACTGAAGAAGATTTTGACGACTCGACCAATACTCTCATTATTTTGTAGGAAAGGTGACATAGAAGTTCATACTGACGCAAGCAGTAAAGGTGTAGTTGGCATTCTATTTCAGGATCAGGATGGGGGTATGAAACCCATTGCATATTTCAGCCGAAAAACAAGCAAAGAAGAAGCTATGTATCATTCCTACGAATTGGAAACATTGGCTGTAGTGGAATCGTTGAGAAGATTTAGAATTTACTTAGCAGGTAATTATTTTAAGGTGGTGACAGACTGTGCAGCCGTTCGAGACACTTTCTTGAAAAAGGATCTACTACCTCGAATAGCAAGATGGTGGTTATTTATTCAGGAGTACGACATGGAAGTCGTTCATAGGCCAGGCAAGTCTCATGGGCACGTTGATGCGCTGAGCCGATTTCCGGTAGACCCTCCCTTAGTAGCAGATATCAACGTGATTGACGTATTCGATTGGTTAGTATGTCTTCAAGATCAAGATGAGAAGATTCGCATAATTCGAACAAAATTAGAATGTGGGGACAACGATCCAGATATACGCCAAAACTACAAGCTGAAAGATGGTCGAGTGTACAAGCTCGTTAAGGATGGAGAACTGAGGTTAGTAGTCCCTAAATATGGAAGGTGGAATGTCATGAGGAAGTATCATGACTGCATCGGACATCCAGGCCTGAAGCGTTGTGAGGAAATCATCAATGGTAACTTTTGGTTCCCAGGAATGACACGTTTCATTCGAAAATATGTCATGTTTAGACTGTCTTTACAAGAGAGGCCAGTACGGAAGACCTGAAGGTGAATTACACCCCATTGAAAAAGTCCCGGAGTCAATGCACACTCTGCACATTGACCATCTCGGTCCTTTCTGCAAAAGTCGAGCAGGTAACAGTTTTGTGCTAGTGGTGGTCGATTCCTTCACGAAATTCACATGGGCGGTACCAGTTAAAACTACAAAGACTCAAGAGGTAATAAAATCCTTGAATTACATTTTTTGTTTATTTGGTTATCCAAAGAGAATGATATCCGACAGTGGTACGAGTTTCAAAAGTAAACATTTCAAACAGTTTTGTTTGGATTATCAAATAAAACACATAATCAATGCTGTAGCATGTCCACGCGCAAATGGTCAAGTGGAGAGGTATAATCGTACATTACTAGATTCACTCAACACAAGCGTGGAAGATGAAAAGGATTGGGATACTCGGATTGCAAACATCTCCTGGGGAATGAATAATTTACTAAACGGTTCGACTGGATTTACACCATACAGGCTCATGTTTTCCGCGACTCGCAGCAGGTATCAAGGTATGGGAGATAACATCGTGGATAATAAGGAGACAGCTGCACGAACTAGGACTGAAGCTACAGCGAACCTAAACCAGACGGCGGAGAAAATGCGCAAATATTTTAATGCAAAGCGCAAACCCCCAACAAAATACAAGGTAAATGATTTAGTATTATGGAAAGGAGCTGCTGACCGAAATGTGAACGTTCGACGAAAACTGAAGGAAAAGTACAGCGGACCTTATAAGGTAACGAAAGTGGTAGGTAATGATAGGTACATGATTGCTTCGTTGAAAGGTGTGAAAGGGTATAAGCGATTCAGCGCCCTTGTGTCCTCGGACTCGTTAAAACATTTTCAGGGGGAGGAGGACTCTGATGCTACCTCAAATGATACTGAAGTGGACAGCACGGAGGAATTGATCGACTTGCTTGAAGGCTGAACTTTAATTAATCCTAGGAAAAATCAGGTTAATACTAATTATGATGATTAATAAAGATTAATGATTATTATGATGAGTGAAATAATGTAATGGTTTTGGGATTACACAATTTTGTCAAATATGTACCTACAAATAATTTGGACTGTGATCGGAACTATTATGATTATATTACTTGAGTGGTTTAAAAGTGGGTTTTCATGGTCCTCGGAATGCGCCACCGTCGGGTTCCCAGATAATGGCGGGAGGGGTTCACATCGGTGTCGAGTCGACGATGAAGTATCTGGGACTCGTCCTCGACAGCCGGTGGAACTTCGTAGAACATTTCCGACGTTTGGCTCCCAGACTCAGCGGGCCGGGGCTGCATTGAAGCGGCTCCTGCCCAATCTAGGGGATCCAAACGTCTCCTGCCGGAGGCTCTATGCGGGGATCGTGCTGTCCATGGCCCTTTACGGGGCACCGGTGTGGGCGCGTTCATTGAGGCTGCGGCCAGCCCGCCGGTTGAACGCGTCCCAGAGGGTCATGGCCATCCGGCTGGCCCGAGGATACCGCACGGTCTCCTGCGAGGCGGCGAGCCTCCTTGCTGGATTACCGCCATGGGATCTGGAGGCAAAGGTCCTCGCGCACGTCTGGGAGTGTCGCGAGGAGGCGAAACGCCGGGGCTTAACTCTGATGCCGCAAGAAATTGCGGCACAGCGAACAGAGCTCCGGCGGGATCTCATGGCGTCATGGAGGGTGCGATTGTCGCAACCCCGCGCTGGGCACGCCACAATCGCGGCGATAAGACCCGTCTTTGAGGAGTAGCTGGAGAGACGCCACGGCGTTCTCACCTTCCGCCTGACGCAGGTCCTCACCGGACACGGCTGCTTCGGGAGGTTCCTGTTCAGGATAAGGCGGGAGGAAACACCCGGGTGTCACCATTATGTGGATCGGCCTGAGGACACGGTGGAGCATACGGTGGAGGTCTGCCCGGCTTGGGCGGAGCAACGCCGTGTTCTCGTAGAGGCGATCGGCGGCGGTGATCTCTCGCGTCCGGCCCTGGTTCAGGCCATGGTACGGAGCGAGAGGAAATGGCAGGCCGTCACCTCCTTCTGCGAAGCGGTAATGCTCGCGAAGGAGGAGGCGGAACGCGTGAGGGAGAGGCAAATTTCGCGCCCTCACGCCCCTAACCGCCGCAGGAGGAGACGCCCGGGGCGGGAATCGCGAGCCGATTTCCGGCCACCGTAGGCGCGGGCTTGCGGACGGTGAGCAATGGGTAGCTCGCCGTCCGATAAGGACCAAGCCCGGGTCGACGGCGCGTTGTGTTCCACGCGCGCCTCAAAGAGATGTCAGCAGAATTGACGGGGCCCACTAGGGCCAATGCCTGCCGGGGGTTCGAAGAAAACCGATCGGGAAATCGTGGCCCCCGGCAACAGGGCAACCGAAGGAACACGGGTGGGTTTTAGTCAGTAAGAGTCTGACACGCCCTCCCGCTCCGCCCAGAGCGGGAGAAGTTATTTGATAATTTCCCACCCAAAAAAAAAAAAAAAAAGGAAAAATCAGGTTAATACTAATTATGATGATTAATAAAGATTAATGATTATTATGATGAGTGAAATAATGTAATGGTTTTGGGATTACACAATTTTGTCAAATATGTACCTACAAATAATTTGGACTGTGATCGGAACTATTATGATTATATTACTTGATTGGTTTAAAATTGGAATTACTGATGGAAATGTTTTGATAACGATTGTGAAATGTTATTCAAAAAAAAAACAAATAATTTATTTCGGAAAAAATATCCATATTGTGTTAGTATAAGAACTTACAAAAATATGTTAGTAGAAATAAACTCGAAAAACAACATTACAATAAAAACCAAAAAATAAATAAATTCAGATCAAAATTACAATTAAAATAATAATTAAATTAAATTATAATCAAAATTAAATCAAATTAGAATTAAAATAACATTAATACAGTCAAAACAAAATTAAAACAACATCAAATCAAAATTTAAATATCATTGAACTAAAATTTAATCAAATTAAAGTAAGTATTTCAAAATTATGGCTTGGAAAACCATAGTAATTTCGGAAACTTGTTTTGGTAAACAAGTACCTGTTTACTTTTGGAATGACTTTACTTTATGATTGATAATGGATTCACTTAAAGGACATATCTATGATGTTATTTTGTAATAGTATGGCCAAATATTGTTTTACAGCCCATAGAATTGAGTTTAATATTTTTTTTACTTTTAGGACTGGGTATACTATTTTTGAACAATTACATATAGTCTTTTGCTTTTTTCCTTTGCAGAGTCGCAAAGGCGTCAGGATGGACGAGTGTGAATATTCCACACGTTAGGCGGGGTGGCGCGACGGAGCGCGTAGAAATTCGTAGCTGCCGCCAAGCAAAGGTGCTGCCATCGGCGGATGTCTGCGGTACTAACGTCGGGCGTCGACCAATAGCGAGACGACATCAGCGCGCCACCACCGCGAACCAATCAGGGCTGAGGATTTAAGGGAAGAAAGAATAACGGAGGGTGTTGTTTGGCTAAAATATTTGGAGGGATTCTTTTGGGGAATGACATTTGACAGAAGAAAAAAAAGATATTAGAGGGAACAGTGTGAGATATTCTGATTTATCAAAAAGCTAAGTATTTTCCCTAATTATGTTCTCATTTTATTCGTTTAAATGTGATATTCGCTGTTAAGGGCAATTTGTGTTTTATTTCTTGGGGATAGCTTTGTCGTAGCTTACTGGAGTTTTATTTGAATTGTAGGGTGATCAGATTACATTATTTAAAGAGATTCCAATAACTTTATCTTAATTACTTATATTACTGTACATGCTAAAACTACGAGTACGTAATTAAAAACACGTTGTAAACTGCTATTGTTGTTTAATTAATGTAATTGTTCTAATAGGTGTAACAATTATATCTCAGAAAGTGCACCATTAGGGCACCATGTGTCTTTGGACAAAATGTGTAATTTAGTAGATAGATACCAATTATAGAAATGACTACCCGAAACAAGGCGAAACTCAGACGGTGGGGGGTTTAAGTGTCCATTTCTATACAAAGAAAACACTTTTTATCGATTTTCTTCGGAAATGTGAGTCCAATTAGAAAAAGTCTCATTCCAATATTTGTAGGTTTTTGATAGAGGAATACGATAAGTAGCATTTTTTTTTTATATCGATTTTGATTTCACGAGCTGCCTACGTCCGACCTCTTCTTCTATGGGGACGATCCACTGTGCGCCGGTTCGACACACCGTCATGTGCTGGCTAGGGACTTAGGGAGGTTCACGTTCGCGTCGCTCATTCTCAGCGGCGCGAGCCTTGCGCGTGAGACCTCCCCGACAGCCATGATTGTCTTCGCAGGCAACAGTTTTTATTAACTCGTTTTAGTAAAAAAATTCAAATAAGGTTTAAGCCAATTACATGTAAAAATTTAGAGAAATTAAATAATTCTTTGGCCAATAAATTATTGTGTTCAGAGTTTTAATAATATAGGTGACCCAAATGAGTTCTACGCCAAGTGCTTTTCATTATTAAACACGCAATTTAATGACACTTTTCCACTAAAGACTAAAAGTATTTACACAAAGTTCTTATTTAGTGATTGGGCGACTCCAGGTATTCGTAAAAGCTGGGAAAAACTATTTGAACTTTATGGCTTAAAGCAACCTAATAATATGAATAATACAAGCTTTCATAAGTATGTTGCAAAATAAATAATCAAAAACTTTTAAAGTGTTTGCAAAATAGCCAAAGCTCTTTATATTAGCAATAAAATAAAATCAGCCGATGATAAAATAAAAACTACCTGGCAAATAATAAATAATGAAACAGATAGGAAAAAACAGCGAAATACTGAATTTAATTTAGAGACTGCACATGGCCCCATTAACTCGGATATAGAAATAGCTCAAGAATTTGAAAACTTTTTACTAATATTCCCCTTATAACTACTGAGGCTTTTAAATTCCTCACCCGCGCTTTCTGCTGCCTTACTTAGACAGAATGTGAAGGCATGCCCTTTGGAGGGTTTCAGCATACAAACCCACAGGCTGTTATAAAAGCTTTTAAAGATCTTAAAATTAAATCAACAGAAAATCTCTGGGGAATGTCTGTAAAAGTCTGTAGATCTATTATCGAAACCATTGCGCCCTATTTAGCTTACATATTTAACACCAGTGTAGACCAAGGAGTCTTTCTGGATCTCATGAAACACAGTAAAGTAGTTATATTGTTCAAATCCGGTGATAGTAAAGACCCCAACAATTATAGGCCTGTGTCAATTCTGCTAGTTCTCAGTAAGGTGTTTGAATCATAGTTCATATTGACTGGAGAAAAACTGGAATTTATTAATCAAACGATTTTCCTAGGAATCACACTAGACGAGAAATTAAGAAGAAAGAAAGAAAGAAAATACATTTATTTAGCACAGACTAAAAAAGCACACAATATAATTAACAGCAGATAAAAAATAAAAATCAATTAATCAGTGTAAAGAGCGATGTAAAAAATTAGCAGGAGAGTGTGCCTCACGGCTGCGCCAAAAAGGCCCAGTTCAGCAAAAATGGCAGACAACAATAAGTGTCTGACGCTGGTTTTCAACTGGACCTGAAAGTGTGATGTGACCGTCGAAATGTATAAAATTACAATGGGGACCTCATATAACATCTCTTGCGGGGCGGTTAAGCTCGGCCGCTTATGCTGTTAGAAAGCTGTACATTTCAGGAAAACGTAAAATGACCTTTGGTGTGCCACAAGGCAGTGTATTGGGCCCACCATTGTTTTTAGTCTATATAAATGACTTTCCAAAACATGTCACTTTTCCCATGGTTCTTTTTGCCGATGACAGCACTTTAATTATTAGGCATGATGATTTAAATAGAAACTATGAAAGTGACATTAATAATGCATTACAACAATCAATTGCTTGGCTTGAACAAAATAATTTAATTATTAATTTAAATAAAACTAAAATCATGCAGTTTCGACAAAGAATTACCACTTCTGACATCAATCTATCTTTTAATAATAATATAATTGAAGAAGTAGGACATTTAAAATTTTTAGGATTGACAATAGACTAAACTGACGTGGAAAGAACATACATCGATCATCATTACAAAATTGACCAAGTTTTCCTTTGCTCTTTATAAACTCAGCAAAATAGTAAATCAGGCGGCTGTCGTAACCGCGTATTACGGCTACGTAGATTCCGTATTACGTTATGGAGTCATTTTCTGGGCAAATTCTTGTGAAAAACTTGAAATTTTTAAAGCACAAAAGAGGTGCATTAGGTCCATATGCAATCTTAAATCAACCGAAAGTTGCAAACCGCATTTTATTTCCTTAAAAATATTAACGTTACCATGTCTTTACATATACGAGACCGCTTTGTTCGTAAAGAAAAACGGGTATTTAAAAAAAGCTTCTGAACAAAGCTATCGATCCATAAGACCAACATATCGCCATGAATTATTATGCCTAAGAAGTTCTAAAACCGCCCTTATGCACAAGAGCATACTTTGCATGGCTCCAAAAATTTTTAATAAGCTACCAAATGACATAAAAGATTTAAACTTGACACAATTTAAACGTAAACTAAATAAATTTTTAATAGATAAATGCTACTATACCATTGACGAATTCCTAGTTGATAAAATTTGACCATTTTATGTATTTATGTTATGTCTACAAATTTATTACAATCTAATCTATCTTTTTGTTCTGTTTTTAATTTCTATTGATTGTTGATTTTATTGATTGTTCATTATGTTTCATGTAATTTATAACTTAATTTTAATTTCTAATATTGTAATTTAACAATGCATGCCTTTATAGGGTAGATTTTTGAGCACTATAAAATATTTTTAAGACCCTGTTGTATCACCAAAAATCGCATTAATAAAAACTTTGACTTTGAAAGATAAGGCAGTTAACAGATGTAGAAACTGCGCGTTTGGTCTATTTTAGCTACTTCCACAGCATTATGTCGTATGGCATTTTACTGTGGAGTCGGGCTGCTGACATTGAATCCACCTTTAATTTGAAAAAGAGAGCTGTCAGAGCCATTTATAATTTACGTCACCGCGAATCTCTCAGGGAACTATTATATTATGACGGTACCTTGCCAATTCATTTATGAAAATATTATGTTAGGAAAAATCCACATCTCTTTAATAAAATAAGTGATAGACATAATTTTAATACTAGAAATAAAGGTAAACTAGATCAACCATTTTTTAGATTATCTAAAGTACAGACGCCAGCACATCAAGCTACTACAATCTGTCAAATTTATTTAATAGATTTTCAACTTTATCGCAGATGTCTAAAGTTCAAAGTTGATTGGGAAAATTTGACAGTTTCGGGTAGCTTGATGTGCTGGCGTCTGTACATACATCTTTTATGGGGTACTGTGTTAAATGTTACAACAAAATACCATGTGACATATTGCAATTAAATGAAAGAAAATTTAAAACTCATATTAAAAATACACTTTGTAAACAAGCATATTACAAATTAGAGGATTATATCCAAGATAAGAGTGCTGGTCCCGCTTCTGTAGTGCGTCGGGGATGTTCGCGGATGCGCATGTAGATTGTTTCTACACAACCATGCGCAAAAGGTGCGGTGCCATGGTGCGCAGGGTGTGGAGCAGCTCCAACAGTATCCTAAGCATGATTTCAAGTCGCCTAGACTGTGTTTTCGTGGGTCGCTGTTGTGCCATCTCACATGGGCTGTCACAGCGGTGAAACACTACTATTTGTGTCAGAATATAGTTGTAAGTGTTGTTGTTGTGTTGTGTGTGTTGTTTATGTCATTTGTGAGTCATGATACTTGAATAAAGATAATTCTATTCTATTCTATTCTATAGGACAATTTAGAATCAAGACAAAATCAAAATGGTTGCTAATTTAATTGTAAAATTTATTATTTTGTATTTTATTTAGTTTTTTATCTTTAAATCAGGCACATTCATTACCCATAATTTGTTAGTATTATTTACAACTATGTTAGTATAATTAATTAAGACAAACTTATAAGTACAACTAGAAACAATAACAATAATACAACACAACTTATGGAACACTATATCTATTAAGCCATCTTCTGGAGACACCTGGCAACAATACATGTACTGCGCGTCAGGTGGCCTTCAGTCTTACTAGCAACAATGCTCAGGAGACTGCTGTCGCTGTGTCGCATCCGATGCAGTAGTGACGCAGATCTTTTACGCATGATCGCAAAGAAGTCATCTGTACGCGCTGCTGCGAACATCCCTGATGCGCTACAGAAACGTGGCAGCGACAGCAGTATCCTAAAAGCATTGTTGTATTGCACACGCAGGGCATTAAACGTTTTTTGCGTGTATCTGGCCCACAGACTGCAGGTATAAAAAGCCTGGCAATATGCCCTAAACAGATTAATTTGACAGGACTAAACTAAAATTTATCTTCTATCCTTTTCTTAATGAAATAGAAAGAAGAAGATACACTGAATTTAAATTTAGTTTAGTTTGTGAACAAGGGAATCGGCACCAATATTAAATTACCACTGCCAAACTGCACAGCAGTTTGTTGGCAGACGTAGCTCCTTTTTAGTACATCAATTCATTTTATTAATTTGTTAATTTTAACGTTCAAAAGCATACATAGGCCTATTTGAAATAAATGATTTGACTTTAGTCAACCCTATTCAATTCTGTGTTTTCGTAACCCCATACTGGGTAAGTGTTGAACAATGTCGCTTTTATATTGCATGTACCTACATATTGTCTAGGTCAACTTAGGGCGTGTGCTTATTTGCTAATAATCTTTTATTGTATGAAATTAGTATGTCTTCTGCCCAATTTTTTCTTTAAGCAACCTATTTGCAATTAGCTCTGCACATTTAATATGTATTTTCCATTGACTTAAAATGTGCAAGTTATTCCGTGCTTCCACACACCACCTTCATTAGCGCAGTAGTACATCTCGCTTTGCTTATGCTTGGTGTGACAATCAGCGGAGATGACTATTGGACTACTCCCAAGGTAATTAAGGGAATCTTGTGAGAGGCATTTGTGACAGGAGAATCGGCACCACTGTGTGACCTTAGTAGTTGGGAAGTTCGAGCCATCAAGCAGTGTTGCCAGATGTGTTGCGCTACAAGTCGCCAAATTTTTTAGCCCAAGTAGCCAAAAAAGTAAGTAAGTAAGTTTCTGTAAAGTATCCTAAGTTCGCCGACTTATAATTCTGATACCACACTTTTTGTGCGAAATAAGAAGAATTTCGTAATAAAGTTGCTAATATTAATTGGAAAAATGCCTGTTGAGACTTGAGACCTCAGTCTGTTCTCAACATTCTCGCGCGCTGGCGGCAGTGAACGAGGGGTGCGGGGACAGCGGCGAGTCAGCTGGCCTGCAGCCGAGCGCGGGCCCCTGCGCTACACCAGAGTATATAATATTATTAGCGTAAAAACGTTATTTTAAAACTACCGTGCGGTGGTGCCTATAAAAGCGGGGTGCGACCAGTGCTCGCCCCTTACTCCGTCTCCAGCAGCCGTCGTAACAACATCGTTTTCTAATATTGTATAACTCGTTATTTTTATCAGGAAGTATATTTTTTTTATGTTTAAAATTGTATTTGTTTTAAAATTATTAAAGACTAGTTTCTAGTCGTTTCTTTCGTTTTTTTTAAATAAAATTGATATTAACCGCCATTATCAGAAGTGGGATAGGCTCCATTGCCTATCTTATTCTCTGTGTTGTGCGAATATTCTTTTGAATCATGTCCGAAAGAGCTACCACTCGTAATAGAGGTAGAAATAGGCGTGATCAAAATAGTGATGCAACTGAACTCCAAGAAACCCTTGGAGCTATTCTGGCGCGCCTGACCGCGCTAGAAAACACCAGCCTACCCGCAACTAGTACCGTGTCGGCGACAACGACTCCGGATGCACGTGCCATTGTGGCGCCTGGGCAGATCATCGCGTCTTCGCCGCAGGAGCCACAACCAGCAGTGCCCGAGTCGAACAACAGCATCGTTGGCGAATCGCTTGCAAGTACTTCAACTTCACTGGATGCTACAGATCGCCTCATAGGAGCGTTGAGTGCGTTAACCAAGGTCAGATCCAACCATTATTACATTTCAAACTTTGATCCCAGCATACATGACATTGATTCTTGGTGTGAAGAGGTTGAAAGGGCACGTGACCTTAATAGATGGGACGACAACGAGTGTTTAGCCCGGATTGCTAATTGCCTGAAGGGAGATGCCCGTAGTTGGTTAAATGATTGGGTCACGAACGACCGTACCTGGTCTAACTTTAAAATCGAATTTAAACCGCTTTGCTCACGAAGAATCGATGTCGCAAATATTTTATTTGACGTCATGAGTACTAATTCCGACAAATATCCCACGTATGCAGAATATGCTAGGCGCTCCGTCTTGAGACTTAATATTGTTAGAGGGTTAAGCGATGATTTAACAGTTGCAATTGTCATACGTGGTATAACCGACGCACAAGTACGTGCTGCCGCGACTAACGCTCATTTAACGACCAAAGATCTTGTTGAATTCTTTTCTATTTATACCAAACCGAATCCCAACTCATCTGTAACCTCTGTGAAATCTTCCCAAAGTAAACAGTTTGACCGAAACTCTCGAAAACGTCCACATAATAATAAAAGTCGCGAAATAACATGTTTTTCTTGCGGTAGTGTGGGTCATGTGCAGCGCGCGTGCCCTAAACAATCGAAAACTGTTAAATCGGATGAATCGACAGAAACAATTAATAAGAAACCTAATGGGCCGTGTTCATTCTGTAAAAAGCCAGGCCATGACGCCTCTGTCTGTTTTGCTAAACAAAGATCTGAAACGCGTAATAAAAACAATGTTAATTTTTGTTTCGAGTTGAAAGGCGCGTCAACAGACAGTGACGTCACAACGGCCGTAATACAGGGTATACCTACAGACGTGCTGATAGACAGCGGATCGCGCGTTTCACTTATTTCGGAATCGGTGCTAAAATATTTTAAGTGTACCCGACTACCCACATATCAGGTATTACGTGGTATAGGTGATCAAAATATTGAGTGTAATAGCCGCGTAACGTTAGTTATAGAATTTAGCGACATCTCATTGGAGGTGGATCTTTTTGTTGTTCCCTTGAAATGCCTAAATGTGCCAGTACTAATAGGAACAGATGTTTTGAACCGCGAGGGTGTAACGTACATTCGCGCAAACAATGAGCAACGTATAACTCGAATTCCTAGTTCGATTAGTCAAAATGTATTGCTTATCAACTCAAGTGAACATTTTTCGGTTAACACGCCGCTTGTAGGTAGCGATCGTGAAAAATTAATGTCAGTCGTAAATCAGTTTAAGGAATTCTTTATTATTGGGACTGCTTTAACAACAGTCACAACTGGTAATATGCGTATTGAGTTGACGAGTGATACACCGATTTGTTATAGGCCGTACAGGCTTTCAATCGACGAAAAACTTAAAGTGCGTGATATCGTAAAAGATTTGCTAGACAAAAATATAATCCGCGAGTCCAACTCTCCGTACGCAAGCCCGATTATTCTTGTCAAGAAGAAAGACGGCAAAGATCGCATGTGCGTTGATTACCGTGCGTTGAACGCGATTACCGTGAAAGATCGCTATCCATTACCTCTGATAGAAGACCATATTGATCGCCTTGGTAAGAGCAGGTTCTTCAGCTGTTTAGATATGGCGACAGGCTTCCATCAAATAAGGTTGGATAGCGACTCTGTAGCGAAGACCGCCTTCGTGACCCCAGAAGGTCATTACGAATATTTGAAAATGCCGTTTGGTCTTGCGAACGCGCCGGTCGTATATCAACGAATAATCACAAATACGCTTAAATCACTAATAGAGTCTGGTAAAGCCCTCACATTTATTGACGACGTGTTATTATTGGCTTCTTCTATCGATGAAGCAATCGAGAATGTACGCGAGGTACTAAAAACACTTACTTCTGCGGGGTTTTCTATTAACTTAAAGAAAAGTACATTTGTGGCTACAGAGGTTGAGTACCTAGGTCGCACTATCTCTGAGGGTCAGGTTAGACCGAGCGAACAAAAAATTAAGGTTTTAATTAACTCCCCTGTGCCCACAAATGTAAAACAGGTTCGACAGCTACTCGGTTTGGCAGGGTATTTTCGTCGCTATATACCCGGCTATGCATCTAAGACAGCACCTATCGCTAGTTTAACTCGGGGTAACGTCAAATTTCACTGGGGCGAAGAACAAGAAAACTCGCGTAAATACCTAATCCGTTGTCTTACAAGTGAACCTGTGCTTGCTATTTTCGATCCGTTATTACCAACCGAGTTGCATACGGATGCGAGTTCCATCGGTTACGGCGCGGTTCTTATTCAGGTGCATGAAAATGGTAAACGGCGAGTAGTGGCGTACTTTAGTAAAACTACGCAAGGTGCCGAACCGCGATACCATTCTTATGAGCTTGAGACGCTCGCGATCATTAAAGCTTTACAAAACTTTCGCCACTATTTGTTGGGTATTTCGTTTAAAATTGTGACGGACTGTAACGCGCTTAAACTGACGGAACGTAAGAAGGATCTTTTACCACGTGTCGCGCGTTGGTGGATATACATGCAGGATTTTAACTTTACAATCGAATATAGAAAGGGCGTTATGATGCAGCACGCGGATTACCTAAGTCGAAATCCTGTTGATGTCCTCCAAATAACTAGGCCGAAAAACTGGGCACAGATTGCTCAATCTGCGGATGAGGAAACTCGCACGCTGATTGACAAAGTCAACAATAACGAGCTAGACTCTTCCCGGTATGTTGTTCGTAACGATCTGCTGTATTATAAATACACCCCCACGGGCCAGGAACCAAAGCTACTATGCTTCATTCCCAAAGGACACCGATTAAGTCTCCTAAGAGTTTTTCATGACCAGCATGAACACATATGTGCAGATAAGACCATTGACCTAATTCTGCGTCATTTCTGGTTTCCAGGGCTCCATGCCTTTGTAAGGAAATATGTAGGTCATTGTTTGATTTGTCTTTCATCCAAGAAAGTTCCTAGAGCTCCTCATTACCCGATTTCATCATGGCATAAGCCAGATACTCCATTTAACACGGTCCACATGGACGTATTAGGTCCACTACCTATTTCAAACGATAAAAAGTATGTACTGCTTATTGTAGATGCCTACTCTAAGTATTGTTTGTTTTATGCTATAAAAAGGCAAGATTCCAACGAATTAAAACAAATGTTTTCAAACGCAGTTTCCCTATTCGGTACTCCCAAACTTATTGTGTGTGATAGAGGACGAATGTTTGAGAGTGCGAGTTTTCAGGGCTGGATTACTGAAATGGGTAGCGAAATACATTTTGTAACACCTGAGATGCATTGTGAAAACGGTCAGGTCGAACGCTACTGTCGCACCTTGCTCAATATGTTACGCATAGAGGCTTCTAAGCCAGAAAGTAAATGGTCCGATTCCTTGTGGAAAATGCAGCTTGTTATAAACTGCACTAAACACAAGACCACTCAGATCTCACCTTTACAATTGCTTATTGGTGTTGAGGCAGTCACGCCCGTCATAAGATCACTTGTTCGCGATGTCGCTGTTGATGACGTGCGACCGAATCGCGATGGGTTAAGAGAGTTACAAAGACAGCGCGCTAGCGAACTGCTTGACCAGAATAGACGCAAACAAGATGAGTACGTTAATAGAAACCGGAAGGTCAAGCATACGTTTAATCTAAATGATAACGTATTTGTAATAAAAACTTCTCAAGTTACAGGCAAGCTGGACTCGGGGATGCGAGGGCCATACCGTGTGGCGAAAATCCTTCCCCACGATCGATACGAACTACAGCTGCTAAGTGGTTCGTATGGCAAAATCACTCAGGCTGCCGCTGAGCACATGGTTGCTTGGCGAGGAGAGTGGACCCCCGAGTCGTGTGCCACGTTTTTTGATAGTAAGTAGATCTTTGTATTTATTTACTTTTCTATCTAAAGGATGCATGATCATGTACTGTATCAAATGTGTTTGATTACATGGACTAAAATAGTCATGTGTACATGCGTGGTGATTGTAAGGGCATTGAGCGATGGCTCTGCCGAGACGTGCTAACTGGGTGCCTCCGTCTGTTTACTTACAAGGGCATTGAGCTATGGCTCTGCCGAGACGTGCTAACTTGGTGCCTCCGTCTCAGTTTATTTATGAGGGCATTGAGATATGTCTCTGCCAAGACGAGCTAACTGGGTGCCTCCGTCTGTTTAAAAGGGCATTGAGTTATAGTGTAATTCTGCCGAATGAGACGTGCTAACTTGGTGCCTCCGTCTCGGTTTATTTATAAGGGCATTGAGATATGTCTCTGCCAAGACGAGCTAACTGGGTGCCTCCGTCTAGATGTGTTGTATTTAATTACAACAAACATACTTCAGATTGAGTAATAAGGATGTTACTAATAAGTGTCATTCTTTCATTTTTAGCTGAAGAGGAAAGTCTCGCAGCACCATCTACCAGTGCAACTAGCTGCGAAGACTATTCAAGTCGTGGAGATGCAGACACACACCAGGGTCCATCTATTACTGATGCAGCTATTGAAGACATGAGCCCTTCGCATCGCCCGAGTCCACTTGCCGAAGATCGTGACTGCAGTGAACAAGGACCATCATCTGGACAATGTGGCTGAGGACAACCACATATCAGGAGAGGCCGTATTAGCGTAAAAACGTTATTTTAAAACTACCGTGCGGTGGTGCCTATAAAAGCGGGTTTGCGACCAGTGCTCGCCCCTTACTCCGTCTCCAGCAGCCGTCGTAACAACATCGTTTTCTAATATTGTATAACTCGTTATTTTTATCAGGAAGTATATTTTTTTTATGTTTAAAATTGTATTTGTTTTAAAATTATTAAAGACTAGTTTCTAGTCGTTTCTTTCGTTTTTTTTAAATAAAATTGATATTAACCGCCATTAATATATTATACTAGCTTTTGCCCGCGGCTTCGCTCGCGTGGACGTCAGAAAATATCCCACGGGAATGTACTACCGATACCGGGATTACATACTTAATAGCCGAAGAAAAGGTCCTAACTCCTACCGCTGCGCCTGCGTTGCCGTCAACTATAATTAATCTGTAATATCTTTTATACTATTCATTTAAATGAAATGATGTTAAGGCATACCTATTTTAAACTAAATTAAATGCTCGATTTAAGTAACATAGTTTATTGGATAAGGATTAATAATAATACCAGTCAAAGTAGCTTCGGAAATAACAATACATTTTTATCAAATTCTGAAAGATAAAAATGGCTATTGTGGGCCATCCTTAGAAGATAGACATATGCCATAGCGGACTTTTTTGTTAAACTTTTTAAGATAAACTATACTGTTTTCCGCGGCGCACGCCAATAAAGATCCCAGTCGGCATGATTTTTTCCGACATCTTCAACAATAATTTAACATTTTTAAGTCTCTTAGAGAGTCGGCTAACCCTGACACTGTATCACGGTATGGGGAAGCGCAACTAAAACCAGTTTAATCAAAGTTGAAAGAGCACAGAGAGCTATATTAAAAGTAATGCTACGTAAGCCCTACCGCTATCCTACAATACAATTGTACCCGGAATGTAAGGTGCTTACTGTCCGTCAGCTCTTTGTGCTCCGATCGGTACTAAAAAGACATGCTTGCGTCCCTCCTTCTGATCCTAAAAAACGTACCAACATTCCCCCAGGCACACAGCATAAAACGTCATTCGCCAGACACCAATACCACACTATTAGCGCATATATCTATAAAAAAAACTCACAAAGACCTCAACATCCGCGACTTCAATAGATATCAAGTAAAGTCTAAGGTGACAAAATGGCTACTTCAACAAGACTATTTATTTACAAACCGAGTCCCTACTTACATACATTGCTTAATAATTATAACTATTTCTTGCTGCACACTCATAGTTACACTCACACACACTCCCCATATACACCCCTGTTTGTATAGACACCCTTACGAGGACCTTGTTAGTTTTTGAACGAACCGAGGACCCTCCAAAAAACTGGTTTAAATACGTCGTTGGCCTTTTTGAATGAGATAGAAAGAGACAGGTGAGTAGGTAAATCTATAGTGATGAGCTTATTGGAATAATGCTATCTCAAAAAATTTCTGTATGAATTACGGCTACCATACCGAGGACCTGAAATACACAGCTAAATGTGACCAGCGATGCACATACGAGGACTTTGTGTAGGCCAACCGAGGACCCTTTATGTAAGCCCTGCGACGCCTTTCTGAGGACGTATTTTTACACAATATTTCTTAAATCTTGTACAAAGTGCGGACGCTGTGTTATACTTTATATCACTAAACCGAGGACAGTTTTTCGCGTAGAACTTGTACAAAGTGAGGACATGGAAAATCTACCTACCTAAACCATTTTACGTGTTAGGTAACTTATTGTAGAATGTTCCGATTTATTTCTTACACACATTTTCTAAAATAAAGTACCAAGCGAGGACGAGTCGATGTCTTTACGTTTGTCGGCGCTTCCTAAATGTAACGGCTTAGTTACCAGTTTATGCTGATGTTGTACCCAGGGTCGTTTCTTAATGAAGAAACTCTACAACAGGCAATATAGCATCGCTTTTAAATAAGTCGATAGCGTCGTCTTTAAATTTAACATACGCTATAGGTTTACATAGTTTAACTAAGATAATAACCAGTTTGTGCTGATGCTGCAGCCAGGGTCGTTTCCTTATGATGGAACTCCTCAAAAGTTGATAACATCGTCTTGGAATTTAGCATACGCATTAGGTTTATCTAGTAAAACTAAAATAATTACTAGTTTGTGCTGATTCTGAAGCCATTGGTGCCGATTCTCTTGTGCACAAACTAAACTAAATTTAAGTTCAGTGCATCTTTTTCTTTCTATTTCATTAAGAAAAGGACAGAAGATAAATTTTAGTTTAGTCCTGTCAAATTAATCAGCGCTTGACGTAAATTGACGTAATTTTAGTCAGCAAGTTTTTAATCACGTCTAAACTTGTATAGAGAGTGACAGGCGCTGATTAATTTGACAGGACTAAACTAAAATTTTTAACTTCCGTTAGCAGATCATTTTTTCCAAAATTAAAATTTTAAAACTGATTTAGGTGCACAGTGGTGAGCTCTATAGTTCCTAATACTTTTCCAGAAGAGTTCTGCTGAAATAAATAAATAAAAAAAAAAAAATTGGTCTTTTACTAGAAAAAGACAATCATTTTGATAAAATAGCCGTGAATGACGTAATTTGTGGATTTTCATAGATGTTTTGGGCTAAGATTATAACTAAGATTCCAGTAACAGAAAAAAAAACTAAAAGAAAGCAGAAGATCAGCAGAAGTATCAGCAGAGCCTTGTGAAAAAGATAGATTGTGAGAAATCGAGGTTTCATTAAATGTTTAAGTTAGAAGGATCAAAAAAAAATTTGAATAAGAATAAGGAGCATGAATGCCTCGTTTTCTGATGCAACTATGATAGAACTATCTGACAACATGAAACAATAAGTCAGAACTGTAACTCAGGTGTCAGCAGAGCATGGTTGAAAAGTTAGATTAGTAAAAATCGTGGTTTAATTTAGTGTCTTTATACGTAAAATCATTTTAAAACACCAGAACCACCTGAGGAGCTGGAACTCCTCGTTTCCTGATGCGTCTATAACAGATCTAATCGACAATTTGCAATAATAACCCAAAACTTTGACTCAGGTGTCAGCAGAGCATGGGTATAGATTTGGATAAGTTGAAATTGATATTTAATTCAGTGTATCAGTAAAAAATATAATAAAAAATTGAGTAGCTCCAAGGAGCAGGAATTCTTCATTTCCTGATGCACGTATAATAGAACTATCCGACAACATGCAACACAAACCCAGAAGTTTGACTCAGGTGTCAGCAGAGCATGGTTGAAAAGTTAGATTAGTAACCATCGTGGTTTAATTTAGTGTCTTTATACGTAAAATCATTTTAAAAAACTAGAACACCTGAGGAGCTGGAACTCCTCGTTTCCTGATGCATCTATAATAGATCTAACCGACAATTTGCAAAAATAACCCAAAACTTTGACTCAGGTGTCAGCAGAGCATGGGTATAGATTTGGATAAGTTGAAATTGATATTTAATTCAGTGTATCAGTAAAAAATATAATAAAAAATTGAGTAGCTCCAAGGAGCAGGAATTCTTCATTTCCTGATGCACGTATAATAGAACTATCCGACAACATGCAACACAAACCCAGAAGTTTGACTCAGGTGTCAGCAGAGCATGGTTGAAAAGTTAGATTAGTAACCATCGTGGTTTAATTTAGTGTCTTTATACGTAAAATCATTTTAAAAAACTAGAACACCTGAGGAGCTGGAACTCCTCGTTTCCTGATGCATCTATAATAGATCTAACCGACAATTTGCAAAAATAACCCAAAAATCTGACTCAGGTGTCAGCAGAGCATGGGTAAAGGTTTAAATAAGTTTAAATTGATTTTTAATTCAGTGTATCAGTAAAAAATATAATAAAAAAATTGAGTAGCTCTAAGGAGCGGGAACTCTTCATTTCCTGATGCACGTATAATAGAACTATCCGACAACATGCAACACAAACCCAGAAGTTTGACTCAGGTGTCAGCAGAGCATGGTTGAAAAGTTAGATTATTAAAAATCGAGGTTTAATTTAGTGTCTTTATCTTAAAATCATTTTAAAAAACCAGAACACCTGAGGAGCTGGAACTCCTCGTTTCCTGATCTATAACAGATCTAACCGACAATTTGCAAAAATAACCCAAAACTCTAAATAAAGTGTCAGCAGAGCATGGGTAAAGGTTTAAATAATTTAAATTGATATTTAATTCGGTGTATCAGTAAAATATAATAAAAAAAATGATAAATTTATAGTCAAAAAAATGATTTTACATATTAAGACACTAAATCCAATCTCGATTTCTACTAATCTAACTTTTGAACCTTGCTCCGCTGGTAACTGAGACGGAGTTCTGGATTATTTTTGCATGTTGTCAGATAGGACAATAATAGATCCACCTAAAAACGAAGATTTCGAGTTCCTCAGTGGCTCTAAAACTTTTGTTTAACCCTTCTTACCGAAACAATTAAATATTGACTTCAACTTACTGAAACGTTTACCCATGCATTGCTGACACCTGAGGCAGAGTTTTGGGTTATTCTTGCAAATTTTTGGTTAGTTCTGTTATAGATACATCAGGAAACGAGGAGTTCCAGCTCCTCAGGTGTTCTGGTTTTTTAAAATGATTTTACGATAAAGATACTAAATTAAACCTCGATTTTTACTAATCTAACTTTTCAACCATGCTCTGCTGACACCTGAGTCAAAGTTCCGGGTTAGTGTTGCATGTTGTCGGATAGTTCTGTTATACATGTATCAGGAAACGAAGAGTTCCTGTTCCTTGCAGCTACTCAATTTTTTTTGTTTATTTTTTACTGATACACTGATTCAAATATCAATTTCAACTTATCTAAACCTTTACCCATGCTTTGCTGACACCTAAGTCAGAGTTTTTTGTTATTTTTGCAAATTGTCGGTTAGTTCAATTATAGATGCATCAGGAATCGAGGACTTCCACCTCCTCAGGTGTTCTGGTTTTTTAAAATGATTTTACGATTAAGACACTAAATTAAACCTCAATTTTTACTAATCTAACTTTTCAATCATGCTCTGCTGACACCTGAGTCAAAGGTCCGGGTTGGTGTTGCATGTTGTCGGATAGTTCTGTTATACATGTATCAGGAAACGAAGAGTTTCCGCTCCTTGGAGCTACTCAATTTTTTTAGTATATTTTTTACTGAGACACTGAATTAAATGTCAATTTCAACTTATTTATATTTTTACTCATGCTCTGCTGACACCTGAGTCAAAGTTCTGGATTTGTATTGCATGTTGACGGATAGTTCTGTTATATATGCATCAGGAAACAACGAGTTCCCGCTCCTTGCAGCTACTAAATTTTTTTAGTAAATTTTTTACTGATACATTGAATTAAATATCAATTTCAACTTATTTAAACCTTTACCCATGCTCTGCTGACACCTGAGGCAGAGTTTTGGGTTATTCTTGCAAATTTTTGGTTAGTTCTGTTATAGATACATCAGGAAACGAGGAGTTCCAGCTCCTCAGGTGTTCTGGTTTTTTAAAATGATTTTACGATTAAGACACTAAATGAAACCTCGATTTTTACTAATCTAACTTTTCAACCATGCTCTGCTGACACCTGAGTCAAAGGTCCGGGTTGGTGTTGCATGTTGTCGGATAGTTCTGTTATACATGTATCAGGAAACGAAGAGTTTCCGCTCCTTGGAGCTACTCAATTTTTTTAGTATATTTTTTACTAAGACACTGAATTAAATGTCAATTTCAACTTATTTAAATTTTTACCCATGCTTTGCTGACACCTGAGTCAAAGTTCTGGATTTGTATTGCATGTTGACGGATAGTTCTGTTATATATGCATCAGGAAACGACGAGTTCCCGCTCCTTGCCGCTACTAAATTTTTTTAGTAAATTTTTTACTGATACATTGAATTAAATATCAATTTCAACTTATTTAAACCTTTACCCATGCTCTGCTGACACCTGAGTCAGAGTTTTCTGTTTCTATTACAAATTTTCGGTTAGTTTTTATAGATGCATCAGAAAACGTGGAGTTCCAGCTCCTCAGGTGTTCTGGTTTTTTAAAATGATAGGTATTACGTATAAAGACACTTAATTAAACCTCGATTGTTACTAATCTAACTTTTCAACCATGCTCTGCTGACACCTGAGTCAAAGTTCCGGGTTGGTGTTGCATGTTATCGGATAGTTCTGTTATACATGCATCAGGAAACGATAAGTTCCCGTTCCTTGCAGCTACTCAATTTTTTTTGTTTATTTTTTACTGATACACAGAATCAAACATCAATTTCAACTTATCTAAACCTTTACCCATGCTTTGCTGACACCTGAGTCAGAGTTTTTTGTTATATTTGCAAATTGTCGGTTAGTTCTATTATTGATGCATCAGGAATCGAGGAGTTCCACCTCCTCAGGTGTTCTGGTTTTCAGGGTTCCGTAGTAAACAAGGAACCCTTATAATTTCGTCATGTCCGTCTGTCTGTCTGTCTATCTGTCTGTCTGTCTGTCTGTCTGTCTGTCCGCGGTCTAGCTCCGAGACCCTTAGTACTAGAAAGCTGTAATTTGGCATAGGTATACATATTAATTACGCCGACAAAGTGGTAAAACAAAATTATGAAAAACATTTTTTTTAGGGTACCTCTCATACACGTAAAGTGGTGATGTTATTTTTTTTATTTTTTTAACCCATAGTGAGGGGTATCATTGGAAAGGTCCTTCAAAAACATTGTGAGTTTGTGAAAACCATTTTTGGATTCAGGGATCCGTTTGCGAAATATTAAGCTTTAAAGTGCTAATTTTTGTTAGAGTCAAGTGTCCCCCCCCCCTCCTGCCGGCTAAATGGTTAGTTTTGGGTGTGTGAAAAAAATCACAACAGTAGTTTATATAACGAAATTAAAAGGAAAACTATCACAGCTAAGTTAGCTTTACAAGTTAACGAGTAATAATCGACCAACTTAACTTTGCAGTTTCAAAAACATGTTTTCCCATACATTCCGTATGGGAGAACATATTTTTCAAATACAAAGTTAAGTTTGTTTTTGGGATAAATTCATCCCAACTACGGAACTCTTCATTATGCGTGGTCCGACACGCACTTGGCCGGTTTTTTCTTTATTATGTGTCATAAAACTATATTAACAGTATTTAAAAAAAAAATACAAAAGATTACTAACAAGTACAGATGTAAAGAAATATGCTTTTTTTTGTGTTTTTAGATTTTGATTTTTCATGGTTATATTTTTGCTTAGTTGGATTCAATATTTATTGTGAATCATATTTAGATGCCAACCAATCACTAAAAAAAAATCACATCCAAATCTCGTGGTATCTAGGAGTTATTCACTTAATTTTTTTCTGATAATTTTGATTTTACTTCATCACTTCACAAAAAATAATATTTTTTGTTTGTAGGTTTAAATTTTATGTTGGATTTTATTTTATCATAGAATAATACTTACTTATTTATGTATACATATTTACACCCACTCTCATTTTTATAAATAATATTTTTATTATTTTTACATCGAATTAAACATACAACTAAAGTTAATTATTTATACTTATATTTTTATGCTTTATATTGTATGTCATGTGCGGAGATGAACAGGGTGAAGCACACCTTAGGGCCTGTGCACATCACGTTTTTTAAACGGGCGTCGAGACGGCGCGTTTAAAAAACGTGGTTTGCACAGGCCCTAACACGAACCATTTCGAGCTACTTTCGACCACCTAAATCTATTAGACCTACGAAGTTCGTTAAAGCAAAAATCTCAGTTCAAAACAGTTGCAAACAAATAATTGACTTTGAAAACTTGCCAAGTTGCATAATCTAGAACTAGGCATCCATTTAGATCTCTATTTTTTTATCGTGTACTTTGTACCGAACTTGACCCCTATTTTACATTTTTGTTTTTGGTGGGATTTACGAGTTCATTTTGCACTTATCGCACAGCCTGAATCACTTGGTCGATAAACTTGTAATTTTTAAAATAAAATATTTACAGACTTCACTTTCTTTTAATTATCTTTTTCTGTAGGTAAAAATTCAGTACTATCGTCATTCCAGCCTTTTATAAGATTTTGCATGACGTCTTCTTCGTCACTTAAGCTATCGATATCGCTATCTTGGACCGAAACCTCTTCCCTTGGTATTTCGTACGATTTTAACAATTGGAGAACGGCGGGTGGTAATGGCATTCGACTTAATTTTGCTTGCCTTTGCTTTAGTCTGACATTCGAAATAAATGGATCTGATGTTAGTAGAGCCCAGTTAAACAAATCAGTCTTGGTTGTAATTCTATCAAACTTTCGAGTGTGATGAGAGCAAGAAATAAGTTTTGGAGGTCTGACAGAGCTGTCAGACCTCCAAAACTTATTTTTTGCTTCTCCCGCTTGTTCTGAAAGTAAACCCACAGGCATTTCAGTTTCGCATGATCTCTTTACATCATGCGACTATGGACTAAAATTTTGTGCAAGGTAACCGTCATAGGATACCATTCAAAATTTTGGACGTACTTAATAGCTAGTGGCATACAAAAATCCTCAAATTTGTCGGTATCAACTCGTAGGCCACAAGATAAAACTACTAATATCTCCATCCTTATAGGATCACTCGTGTGTCTGTCTGTCCGTCTGTCACAGCCAATTTGCTCCGAATCTAATGGACCGAAGAAGTTAAAATGTTGTACATATATGTATTTCTGTGATCCAAACACGAACATGTAACGTAAATAAATAAATTTTGAATGTAGGGGTCACTTTTGGGGGCAAACAAGAAAATTTAAAAAAAATTGTTTTGCTAACAGTACCGTGTGACATATCAAATGAAAGGGCTTGTTGCGAGGATCTTAAACGTATTTTTTATATAATTGACCATTCCCCCTTATCTCCGAAACTACTGGACCAAAATTTTTGAAAAAACTACATAGTATGGCTCTTTACTCATAGATTACAGGAAAACCTATTAGAAGTCTATGGTCTTAAAATAACATGGTAAATCCCTCAAAATTGTGCATACAAACTTATATTTGTAGTTGGAATGTATGGGAGAACATGTATTTCAACTACAATGTTAAGTTTGTATTTGGGATAAATTCATCCCAACTACGAAACCCTTCATTGTGCGTAGTTCGACACGCACTTGGCCGGTTTTTTAGTTTCTTCCATAATTATATGCTCCGGAGAATTGTGAGATATCCTCCATTTTTTTACTTGCATCTTGTATCCTAGATGAAGCAAGAATTCTAAAGGTGGTTTTACACCGGCGAGGCGAGGCATGGATGGGATGGGCGAGACTTGAAATTTATATGGCAAAATTTATATCTACGCCCTGCCCATCTTTGGTGTAAAAGGTCTAGATGCGCGAGGATGTGCGAGGCGAGAATTGAAATATTTGTTACTACAACATTGAACTTTACTGCTGTATGAATAGAGTATTTATTTACTTTGTAAAACGAATATACAAATCTCGCATCAGCCATCGAGAGCCCGCCCGTTTTCTCTCCGTCTCGCAATGTCTCGCGCTAGCACGCGTCAGCTCGCTCCGACCACCGCGATTTTTTTTTTTAATTTGCGTCTCGCAGTTTTTGACCACTGAGGTCTTGGCTGCTTAACCGGATTTTCCTGTGGGTGCCATAAGCTATTACACTTAGAGCCTCCAGCTAGGAGCTTTTTATACTATTCTAAATTAAAATTAAGCGAATGCTCGCTAAGGGCACCCCCTGTGGGGTACGAACCTCGGCTTAAGGCATCGCTGGTGGGAAGACAGCAAGAAGGGACAGGCTGGATCAAACTTGGGTTTTCATCATGATTATTAAGCGGGGTATTAAAAGCTACGTGCTCAGCTGCAACAACTGCTGGCACCACGTTTTCGAGCAAGGGTCGGGGGAGGCCGATCATCGCGAGACATCTCTGTATACTATATTCTCGGCTGGCCGGGCGGCGCGTGATAGCGCGAGCCGGTGTGAAACATCGCGAACCAGTGCGAGACATCGCGAGCTGGCGCGAGACTTCGCGAGCCGGCGCGAGGCAGCGCTGGACATTTTTCGGTGTAAAAGGATAAGCGTGGTTTCAATTCTCGCCCTTCCCATCCACGCCTCGCCTCGCCGGTATAAAACCACCTTAAGACACGTATCCACGCGTGCAAAGGACTTATTCCGTACTTCATAAGCGATTCATCTGAGGCTTGCGAAAGCACAATGTCTAACTTATTAAATTGAGAGGAAGTTGCCTTATAAAATGGGCATCTTAGTTGTGACGAAGTGTTAGTGATTATATTGAGCACTTCCCTATATATTATAAAAAAGTCCCCCGCCGCGTCTGTCTGAACGCGATAAACTCTAAAACTACCAAACGGATTTTCAAACGGTTTTCACCAATGGACGGAGTGATTCTTGCGGAAGGTTGGTTGGTGTGTAATTCGTTAAGGTTTTGTGTAAAGACTGAAATATGACGATTATTATCGAAGATGTCGGAAAAAATCATGCCGACTGGGAGCTTTACTGGCGTGCGCTGCGTAAACCGTTAAAGGATACATCAAATTTATGTTCTGCAGGTGTACGAGCCAATAATACTCATACAGCAAAAGTACGTTTACGCGTACCGAAATAATATTCACTCAATTCAGTCGTAACTAAAACACCGTCCCGCGCTAATGTGCGGGTCCATCAATATAACTAAACAGACATAACTTAGTTTCCATAAATAAACTTTAAACTTAACAATGGTTTGGTGTAACTTAACTAACTACCTACAACAACTACCGGGGTATCCGTCAACGACGAGAAAACCCCAATATCTTTTGGTCCTTCGAGCCGGATGTCACGGCAAATCATCTTGTGAGTCGTCGTGTCTCCTCATCAGCAGATTGCTTAGAGTGGTATATCCCAGTTACGTTAGCAAATCGGTGCTGTTGGCTTCCCACAAGCGGGTCTAACCAGTAGTATTGAGACGTTGCACATAACGTAAGGAGGGTGAGCTACACTGAGTGCCTGCCACTAACGAACCAGCAGAGATCACGTCTACTGCTACACTACCTATCAAGAAATAATCGGCGCCGATAACGTCCACGGCGGTTACTTCAGCGGAGATAACATCTACCGCTATAAACAAGAAATAATCAGCAGGGATAACGTCCACTGCGATTACTTCAGCTCCGAAATCTTCGTGAGTACACACTACCTACACGCCAACCATTAGCAGCCACAAGGCATAAACAATGTCGACAGAAGACTACCCTGAATTTGTGGAACTTATAACTAAGCAGCAAAGCAGCTACGAGAGAATCAAAACTCTTCAAACTAACTATAAAAAGGATGCTGTGAGTAGAAAAACCATAGACTACCTTAACAAGCGTATTGAAGCTTTACAATCCCTATGGGATGAGTTTCGATCGAACCATGAAATCTTGAAGAAGTACGAGTCTAAACAAAGAGAACATGACTACTTCAAGCAAGACATTTTCATCATAACGAGAAGCATGTTTGACGAAACAATGCAAGCTATGAATCAAACACGAAACAAGTTGATAAACGAACCTGGATTTTCGGGTATATCAAAACCGAAAATACTAGAAACTCCCGGAATACCGCAATTCGATACAACTGGAGTACACCAACAAATCGGAGATGAAACGGACAAGCACCTATCAACGCTGTTACGTAACCAAATGTGTAACTTCAACGCCTTGAAGCGAGCGGTCTCCAAAACTGATCTGGATGGCATGAAAGAAAAATGGCAACTCCAAGATCAAGTCAACATACTACGATCTAAATGGGAATCCATCGACAAGATTCACTGGGAACTAAGCTACTTACTGCAAGGGAACGACAAAGACTATGAAGCAGAATTCGACCATTGGGAGCAAGTCTACGACAACCTAAAGGAAGAGCTAAATAGAAAAATCTTTGAAACATCCCACTATGAAAAAACAACACCGCGCATGGAATTACCGGAGTTTAACAGAACTTTCAACAATTGGATCTCCTTTAGGGATTTATTCTTTGAGATGATTCATAACAATCTGTACCGGACGGGCGTGATCGCTGGACTCGAAAAACGGGAAGGTTGTAAGGCCACCCGGTCCAAGCGGCGCTGATGTCCTGCACCAATAGTTCAGGCTATCTTCGAAGTTCAGGCTTCAATACTCACTGTGGAACACGAAGGAACACGGGTTTTTAACGAGGGAATAAAAGACCATGTTACTGATAAGTCTTCATAAGTATTCAGGAAGCGATTTCAGGACTCCTCAGGACTACTATACTACTATCTAGGTGGAATTAGTTTCCATATCGATGACTACGAAGTTGGCTGGTGGCGCGCTGGCTTAAGTAGTAGCGAACCTTTACCTTACAGAGACCCGCGAATCGCCTCCTGTTTTATGAACTTTATTGTTAAAAAATAACTTAAGTTCCTATTTATATTACATTAAAACAACCTTGTTTCCACATTTTTACAAGGTGTGTTATATACCACGGGATTCGTAAATTTTTTGCCTTTCTAGTGAGGTTTCTTCCATGAGTCTAGCTATTCCCGCTGAAAAGATATTTCAGCTGTAACGGGATTTATGAAATTTTAAATTATTTGCAACTGATTTTACGGGTAAAGTACTGAACCGATCTTTACCATTTCAAGGGAAACCTCAGGCTAGACTATTCCCCTTGAAAAATCTAGTATTTTAGTTTTGGTACCTAGATTTTTCAGCCCGCTAGGAGCCTCTGAATACAGGTGGGGTAGCCTTTATTTTACGAAAACTGCTTTCCGGTATTTAGACTCGATTAGGTAGGTATCCTGAAGGGCTAGTTTTCAGGAAGTTAGGTCCAGGGCTAGGTCTCGGTCTAGGTGACCTGGATATATAAAAAGATTTGACTTTAAAACTATTTTACCTACCTAATCGAGGCATACAATAGTCGAGTTCACGACTTTCATCAAAAAGTGACTTTTTGATTTTGATTTATTAGCTAGATAGCTTTATTAAATAGCTATGTGTTCGTATAACGATTCCCCGCACTATGTATTGATTTGTTTCGCATTATTGCGACATAAAATTTCCTTTTATAGGTGGAACCTAGTGTGCAAATTGTATGGAAAAAGTGTGCAAAATAGTGTGCAAAAACTACGTGTCTTTACGTAAATAGATTTTTTCTCTTAGTAAAACTCCCCCCGACCCTAGTCAAGCCCCTATCATTAAAAGGGTGACGGACTGGAAGAAAGTAAGCACTGAGCTGAAATCTAACACGTCCCCTCAACTGGACTCAATCCCCGATCAGTTCGACTCTATCGCAGACACCACAGCCGCGATCGACTCACTCACTGATCACGTACAATCGGTCCTGAACGAATGTTCAAGGGAAGTTCCAGTGACGGTTGACCCTCGCTGGAGCTTGCCTCCGGATGTGCGTGATCTACTAACTGAGAAGAACGCAGCTATGCGTGCCTATGATAACTTCCCCTGTCCTACTAACAAAGTCCATATGCGCTATTTACAGAGATCTGTAAAGAAACGTATGTCGGAACTGCGTGACGCGGGGTGGGACAAGATGCTCAGCGACCTAGAGCCCTCTCATCTGGCCTTCTGGGAACTTCAGAGGAAACTCAAGTCCCAGCAGACCACAGCCATGCCCCCCCTGACCCGCCCCGACAAGACCATAGCCTTCGAAGATGCCGACAAGGCTGAATGCCTGGCCGACAGCCTCGAGGCGCAATGCTCACCCAGCACTCTACCAGTAGACAAAGCTCTCATCGATGAGGTTGACGCTGAAGTCGAACGCAGAACCTCCCTCCCTCCCGTTGATGACCCTGATAATCCTCTGCCTCCCTTCACTCCAGACGAAGTGCACGATATCATCAAAGGTCTTAAAGCCCGCAAAGCCCCTGGATCAGATGGACTCACCAATAGGGTGATTCAACTTTTTTCTGCCCACTTGATAATGCTCCTGTGCACCATCTTCAATGGTGCCATGAGCAACAACATCTTTCCCCAGTCGTGGAAAGAGGCCACCGTTATCGGTATCCCAAAGCCCGGCAAGCCCAAAACCGAGCCCTCCAGTTACCGTCCCATTAGTCTGCTCAAGGTTCTCGGAAAAATCTATGAGAAGCTTATTTATAAGCGACTCAGAGACTACGCCGAGACCAAGGGCATCATCCCCAACGAACAGTTCGGCTTTCGAACTGAGCACTCTAGCGTGCATCAGGCCCACCGGATAGTAGAACATATAAGCGCTGGTTTCCAACGCGGTCATATGACAGGCGCCGTATTCTTCGATATCGCGAAAGCGTTCGACAAAGTCTGGCACAACGGCTTATTATATAAGCTTTACAAACTCAGAGTGCCGGATCGTTTCGTGCTCATCTTACGAGACTTTTTGTCGAATCGCGTTTTTCGATATCGCATAGAAGGTGCACTATCCTCCCCCCGTCCTATTCGTGCAAGAGTCCCTCAGGGCTCCGTGCTAGCTCCTCTATTATTCACGCTGTTTACCAGCGATATCCCTAAGAGTGTGAAGGCGCAGTTGGCTCTGTTCGCAGACGATACGGCCATCTACCTTAGGGGTACTTCTCCCGATAACTTAGCTCGCATTCTCCAACGAATCGTCAATAAACTTGGCGATTGGTTTCGAAAATGGCGGATCGAAGTTGATCCCGATAAAAGTCAAGCGGTTCTCTTTACGAAACAGCGCACGACTCTTAGAAATCCCCTCCCCCAACCACTCACCATGTTCGGCAAGCCTATCCCTTGGGAGAAGCGAGCCAAATATCTAGGTGTCGTTCTAGACCACCATCTCTTTCACAGAACACATAAAGCAGGCCCGTTCGCGAGCCGCTTTCGTTCTCGGTAGGCTCCATTCCGTCCTTAATGCAAGTAGCAAATTGTCACTAAAGTGCAAATTGCGGATCTATACGGCTCGCATTCGCCCAATCATGACTTATGCGGGTTCCGTCTTTGCTCATGCAAAACCCCATCATATCCATAGGTTACAAACCCTTCAAAATCGATTCCTCCGTAGAGCTACCGGCTCCCCTTGGCTTGTGAGGAACGAGAGCCTCCATATCGATCTTAAAATCCCTACCATCCATCAGTTCCTCAAACGCGCTTCGAAGCGTTTCTTTGAGTCCGCGGCCAAACATCGCAACCCTCTGGTTGTCGAGGCCGCCAATAATGTCCCCAGTAAAATCAGTCATGTTCGCCGACCAAGGCATATTCTTACCGACCCAGACGACACGACTACCATCCATCAGGAGTCTAGTAGGGAAACGAGTACGTCAGGACACAAGTACAGACGCTTCCCGTCATTCCGACCTCGCCGTCGAGGTCCTTTGCGATCGCGACCGCCGCGCCCCCGAGTAAATGTTACTCTCCCCCGACCCTTGCTCGAAAACGAGGTGCCAGCAGTTGTTGCAGCTGAGCACGTAGCTTTAAATTCCCCGATTAATAATCATGACCAAAACTTTGATCCAGCCCGTCCCATCTTTGATGTCCTCCCTCCGGTAAACGCCCTAAGCCGAGGCTCGTACCCCACAGGGGGTGCCCTTAGCGAGCGTTCACCTAGTTTATAAGTTTAGTTTGTAAGTCCCTGGCTGGAGGCTTTGAGTGTAGCAGCTTAAGGCACCACAGGTTTGCTCGGTTAAATAGTCATGGCCTCAGAGGCCAGCTATGAGATGCCCAACAGAAAAAAAAAAAAGTAAAACTCTTTTCTGATGGCGCATTGGCGCGCGCATCATCGATTCTACACTTTTTATTATGCTATTTCTAAACATTAATGAAAGAGACTGCGTCCCATATACTTAAGCTAAGTTAAATTAATTATTCTATACAAATTAAATTATGGGTGACGCATAGTCGTGAACACAATCCAACGCTGAACAAAACGCAGAAAATGAAGTTCCTAAAATCTAAATTGAAAGGTGAAGCGGAAAAGTTAATCAAGCACCTTCCAGTGAGTGCTGAGAATTATGACTCATGTCTAGACATTATTCAGCACCGCTACGACAACAAGCGATTACTTTTCACCTCGTACATAGACACACTTCTCAATCAAGCATCCATCGAAAAATCGAACTCAACTAACATGAAGAAGCTGTATGACACTACGAAAGAGTGTTTAAACGGCCTAGAAAACATTGACATCAATATTCCAGTATGGGGTCCATTATCGTGTATTTACTATCCTCCAAACTGGATGACGTCACGTACGGTGACTACATCAAAGCGATGAAACATACAAGAGAGCTCCCAGACTTAGAGGAGTTTATGGAGTTCCTAGAACTGCAGTTCATAACGTTGGAAACATCCCGTAACAAAAAGAACGGCGGAAAACAAAATTATTCAACGAATAACCAACATAAAAGTTATAACAACAACAAGTCAACGAACTTTAAAGAGTCAGAAAAGTGGACAAAAACCTTCCATGCAACGCTGAGGAAATGTCCACTCTGCAAAAACGAACACACGCTGAGGCAGTGTTCTACATTTTTGAACATGGATGTCGCAACGCGAAACCAAACAACAAGGAACCTAAACTTGTGCAAAAATTGTTTGTTTAGTCACGGCGGAAATAAATGCAATTCAACGAAAACATGCCGCACGTGTAACTTCAAACATCACTCCCTTCTCCATGATGATAATCTGAAAGTGCAACAATCAAAGCCGGCCACATCAACGGTGGCTGAGCGAACATCTAATCACATTAACGGTGAACAAGAGATACTCTTAACGACTCTTCAACTAAGGGTCAAGAACAAGGAAGGAGATTACGTCATCCTTCGGGCGTTACTGGATCAAGGTTCCCAAGTATCATTGGTCACAGAAAATGCTGCTCAACGGTTGAACTTACCCCGAAACAAAATGAACGCTGCGGTCATTGGCGTTGGTACTATAATGGGCAAGAGTAAAGGGATCATAAAATTAGAGTGCAAGTCTATCCACTCTGACTATACATTCCAAACCAAGGCGTTAGTGATGAGTAAACTTATCAACAACCTGCCTAACTCAACGATTAACACAGAAAACTGGACGCACCTTCATGAAATCAAGTTGGCTGATCCAGACTACAAGATCTCTGGACCCATTGATTTACTACTTGGAGCAGATGTTTATTCCGATGTGATCTTAGGAGGAATAATCAAACATAATAATGACTCGCCAGTAGCGCAACAGACAAAGTTGGGCTGGATACTATGCGGTGCTACAAAGCAGTTAACTGTCTAGTAACTCTAACAGAGCTAGACAACCTAACAAAATTTTGGGAGATAGAAGACATCCCTTCGGAACACAAAATTACAACGACAAACGAATTCTGTGAAAAATATTACACAGAAACAACAGAGCGATTAAGCAGCGGGCGTTATGTGGTGAAGATGCCGATGAACGCTAACTATGAACAAAACCTTGGTAACTCGAAACCTCAAGCTACAGCACAATTTCTTCATTTAGAAAAGAAAATGGCGAGACAAGAACACTTCGCTAAACCATACAAAGAATTCATCCGTGAATACATCGAATTAGGTCACATGAAACCAGTGACAGAATCCGATAGTCGAGTACAAGCCTATCTACCACACCACGGAGTAGTAAGGGAATGCTCAACAACAACCAAACTACGAGCTGTTTTTAACGCATCAATGAAAACAGACTCCGGGCACAGCCTCAACGATTTGATGGAAAAAGGGCCTAATCTTCAAAAATACATTTTATCCCTGATCATTAAATGGCGGAGCTATAAATATGTTTTAACGGCAGACATTGAGAAAATGTACCGTCAAATCCTTATTCATCAAGATCAACAATGTCTTCAAAAAATTCTTTGGAGAGACTCCAAGAGAGGACCACTAAGAGAGATGCAGCTGTGTATCCTAACATATGGGACCAAAGTCGCACCATTCATAGCGATGCGCACTCTCCTACAGCTGGCCAAAGATGAAGGCAACGCTTTCCCTCTGGTCCAAAAGGCGCTACTTAACGAATTTTATATGGATGACGCCATAACGGGCCAACATACCATAGAATCAACAAAGCTACTGCAAAAAGAGCTAAGCGAACTACTCAAGAAAGGTGGTTTTGTTTTACGGAAATGATCCACGAACGAACCATCTATTCTCAAAGAACTAAAGACGAAAGAGAAAAGTAACAATAACAAATTTAACTTCAAACAACAAGAGTTCAGCAAAACACTTGGACTCGCATGGAATGACGCAAGCGACACATTCCATTTTATTAGCGAAGCGCCAAGTAACAACAAAAATGCACCGTACACTAAACGCAGACTATTGTCAGAAATAAGCAAGATCTACGATCCGCTCGGATGGTTAGCCCCAATCACCCTACAAGCAAAACTGCTTTTTCAAAAACTATGGAGTGATAACTATCAAAACATTGGCTGGGACGAAAATGTACCAGATTCCATAGAAAAGGAATGGATCCAAATTAAATCCGATCTGCCAAACATAAAATACATAAGTTTACCAAGATGGATAAAAAACGAAAACAACAAGGCGATCGAATTGCAAGCCTTCTGTGACGCGAGCGAGAAAGCCTACGCATGTGTTATCTACAGCCGAACTACGTCATCCACCGGCGCATACGAAACTACACTACTCGCGGCAAAAACTAAGGTAGCACCAATCAAGCAGAAAACTACGATACCGAGGTTGGAACTATGCGCCGCAGTTTTGCTAGCGAAGCTCCTACAAAGGATAACTAAGATCCTTGAAGATTACGATCTAAGGATTACCTGCTGGACCGATTCTAAGGTCGTTCTAGCATGGCTTCAGGGAAGTCAAACTAAATACGAAAAGTATATAACTAATAGAACAAAACAAATATTAAACATCGTGCCTGCGATAAATTGGGGTTACGTCAAAACGAACGAAAACCCTGCCGACTGCGCAACAAGAGGACTCCCACCGCAAAAGCTGGTCAACTTTACCCTGTGGTGGGAAGGGCCTAAATGGCTTAAGGAGCAAGAAAAACAAGCCCTTATCCCAAAAGAAACATATACCACAGATGAGGGTTTTCTAACAAACTGTTACACGACTAATAGTACGGAACCCACGTCCATTAAAAACGAATTAATCGATTCATTACTTGCACGACAAAGCAACATAGATCGTATTACAAGAATACTCGCCTTGGTGATACGTTTCGCTGATACATTACGAAACAAAAGAAGGTCAACTGAGTGCCATGAACTGAACTTGAATGAAATAAACAACGCACTATTTATAATTATCAAATCAGTGCAATGGGATTATTTCCAAAATGAAATAATTTCTCTCAAAAAAGTTGGAAAACTCCTCAACAGAAGCACCATTTTGAAACTTAATCCATTTTTGGACTCTTACGGAGTTTTACGTGTTGGAGGACGTCTAAACCACTCAAACTTGCCAGTGGAAACGAAACACCCCATCCTCGTACCAGGAGAGGGAAGACTAACTCAACTTATTGTTGAAAAGGCGCATCAACGAACCTTACACGGTGGAGCAAGATTAACGCTAGCTGACACTAGGAACAATTACTGGATTATCAGCGGCAATCGAACCGTCAAGAAAATACTGCGGCAATGCATACGATGCCGTCGATACGCAACAAACCAACCTGAACAGTTGATGGGCAACCTTCCTAAAGAAAGGATTACTCCATCGAGGCCGTTTTCACACACCGGCATCGACTTTACAGGCCATGTGGATGTAAAGATAAACAAGGGTCGCGAGATAAAAACCTGCAAAGGCTACATAGCCATATTCATATGTATGTGTACAAAAGCAGTACATATCGAACTTGTTTCGGACCTATCAACGCAAACTTTCATCGCAGCACTAAAAAGAATGTGCGCCAGAAAAGGCACCCCAAAACATATCTACTCCGATAACGGAACCAACTTCGTCGGAGCCGCAAGAGCTTTAAAAGAAGAGTTCCAACTATTTAAAACAATGCTATCTTCAGAGTTCTTTAAAGAGATCAACGACCTTCAAATCGAGTGGCACTTCAACGCACCTTCCTGGCCATCAGCAGGAGGCTTATGGGAAGCTGCTGTACGTTCCATGAAAGCACACCTGAAACGGGTAATCGGACAACAGAAGCTTACCTACGAACAATTTGCAACGCTTCTTACACAAATCGAAGCGTGCATGAACAGCAGGCTGCTATGTCCATTATCGGAGGATGTTGAAGATTTGGAATACCTCACCCCTGGTCACTTTCTAACGGGGAGTCCAACACTAACACTACCACTCAATGAACCTGAAGAAACGAAAGCTATAGACATCAGAAACAACTGGAAACTCATTGAGCTCATGCGTCGACACTATTGGGATCGCTGGTCGAAAGAATACCTTCATTCGTTACAAAACCGAAACAAATGGCAACAAACTAAAGAAAACATACAGAAGGGGCAACTAGTTCTCGTCAGGGACAGTAATCTACCACCAAGCAGATGGGCTATGGGACGCGTAGTGGAATTGCACCCAGGCACCGATAACTTAGTACGAGTAGTCACGCTCAAGACACAAAACGGGGTACTAAAAAGACCCATAACTAAACTAGCCCCGCTACCTATAAACAAGGCATGCGGAAGTACTGAGTCTCATGAAGTGAGTCCAAAAATCGAACACGGCAAGCAAAAGAAAGGGGCTAATAAAACCCAAAAACGGGTAAACAACTTGCTTATGGTGTTAATGGTAGCATTTACAACGCTATCATGTGGACTAGCACCACCCCTGCAACATTTTAAAATGACTCAATTAGCTGAAAACCAACCAATATACTTTGACCCCGTCGGGAATATCCAACTTATTCACGATGAAAGGAAACTTCTGGTATACTATAACCTAACAACATTCTGGCAAAGTACGAAAAGTGTAGAGAAATTCGTGAATCGTATAGCTCAACTATGCGACACTATGCCTAACGAGCCATGTCACTCTACGACACAACAACTCAAGTTCGAAATGAACCAGCTGAACGAGTACAACATATTATTACGGGCTCAACATTAACAACGAAGGCGACGTGGCTACGTCAACGGCGTAGGAAATCTTGCACGAGCCCTATTTGGTGTCCTTGATAGCGATTTCGCCGAAAAATACGCAGATTATCGAGGCAGAAAACAACGTCATCAAGAAAAATGAAGACTTTGTAAAGACGCAACTGGAAGTAATTCAGCAATTCATGAACGAAACGAAATATAATACGGCAGTAATAGAAAACAGATTTCAAATAATGAAAACAATGAATGACGTTAACGCTGGGGCGTTAACTGCGAGTTTACTTATATCAGTACTGAGAAGAAACCAAGAAATGCTCCTAAGTGCATTGACAGACATCTACAGAGGCAATCTCGATATGAAACTATTCACACCGGAGCAGCTATCTGAACAACTTCATTATATTGCCGGTATTATACCGAAAAGATTAACGTTATCTATCAAAAACAGCAATGGAGCTAACATGCAAAATATTTACAAAATGATTTATGTTAAAGCCCGGCTCACCGAACAGTACCTACTCTTCGAATTACATATACCGTTACTAAGCGATGACGAGTATACATTATATCACAATATAGCTATACCTCGACAGCAAACTACTAGCCAATGTCAGGCGATAGAGACAACAACACAATATATTGGAGTCAACTTCGTAAAGAATACCTACATACAGATGGAAGAAGTTGATCTTCAGCAATGTACAACAATGACGGCGGACAATCACATCTGCCACGCTTCCACAACTATCAGCAACTTACATGGCGCAACGGCATCTTGCGAAGCAAATATACTAAGCCAAAATGTAAACATTACATGTAATTGGGTACCACAACAATGCTCTGATCAATGGATAAAATTACAGAGACCAAACATATGGCTGTATAATTGCATTAATGAGTGTACGACACGCGTTGTATGCGAAAATCGAATGGCAACAACAACTTTAACAAAGGCGGGGCTCCTTGCCCTAGGTCAGGATTGCATACTTCAGCACAAAGACGCTACAATTTATTCACATAATATTTTTAGTAGCAGTACGAATATTGGAATTACCTTGGAGGTACCTACTATTGACTCACCAAATGATATGTGGAATACGTTCAAAAACACAAAGATTGTGCTTCCGGAACTAAAGATTATTAGATGACCAGATAACCGCACAAAAGGGACGAGAGAGCCTACCCAACGACCTAAGTATCCACGATATTGGCAACTACGCTACAAGCACTTTGCTGGTGGGAGGAATCGTCGCCGCTATAATAGTTTGGCGAATAAGAAGATATCTTCAGGCGCGTAGGAAGAACAATACTCCTACCAATACGAACAAGACTCGAGAGAGGACAGAAGATATAGAACTAAAGGAGATTCCTGCCTACGCTAAAATACGTGATGGACAGTCAGAAAACTACCATCCGCCGCAGCAACGAGCAATTGGAACAAGATTCAAACTATGATTAATTATTTAGAAATTATTTCTTATTGTTTTAATTGCTTTTGTTAGTTTATAACAATTTTATACCAATGTATATTTAACTTGTAACGCAAGTTTGGTAATCTGAGTACGTGTTTCTTTCCCTCGGGAGCATGTACGAGCCAATAATGCTCATACAGCAAAAGTACGTTTACGCGTACCGAACTAATATTCACTCAATTCAGTCGTAACTAAAACACCGTCCCGCGCTAATGTGCGGGTCCATCAATAGCAACAAAACATTAAGTGCGGCTCAGATAACTAAACAGACATAACTTAGTTTCCATAAATAAACTATTAAACTTAACAGTGGTTTGGTGTAACTTAACTAACTACCTACAACAACTACCGGGGTATCCGTCAACGACGAGAAAACCCCAACAGCAGGATTGAAGATCTTAAAAAGTTCAACAAAACAGTCCGCGATAGCATATGTCTATCTTCTAAGAATGACCCACAGTAACCATTATTATTTTTAAGAAAAATGAATGGTTTAAAAGATATCACAGATTCAAAATCAACAAAATAATTATGGTAGGAGTCGATAATTTTCCTGGACTATTATTTAGTTATGTAATCCCGGTACTGCCTGGTAGTACGTTCCCGTGGGACATTTTGCGAAATCCACGCTGGCGAAGCCGCGGGCAAACGCTAGTTACCATCTATAAAGGTCAAGTAAAGTTGAATTTTTGCCGTTAATGTTAGGTTTTTTGATGCTTTTACGCAAATGCTGTCCATTTCTTTTATTTGGTCTTCTACCCATACCCTTCATTGGATAAACGAAATTTAATTCATTTAATAAATATCATACGTATTTAACGTCGTATGGTATTAGGAAACTTACAAATATCCAAACAAATATCTAAACGGTAATAAAAAATGGTACATTTATAAAACTGGTAGGATTACTAGCATTATAATTCCGTTTATTCATTTTAGTTGAATTAACTTTTTAATTATTTATAAAATAATATGAAAATAGTTGGATTTATCATTAACAATGTAAAAATCAATGATATTGTAACTTCTTTCAGATAACCGTGTTATTATGTCCTTTATTTATTTTTACACATATTATTTTACACTTTTAAATATTTCTTAAAAATAAATACATAAAAACGTTCAAAAATACAATTTTTTTTTTTTTAATACAAAAGTTCAAAAATGCACGTTACCCCTCCCACCGTGCGTCGTGCGGGCTGGTGCGCGTGCGTGCGCCATATCACGCATGCGTCGGAAGCCACCTTAAGTAGCCTAAATGGCGACAAGTCTAATCTGGCACTACTGCCATCAAGTCCTTAGTCGCACGCTAAAGGCTCCTTCAAACAGGCGCGACACTAAGACACCGCTCGTCGCGCGACGAGCGGTGCCTTTGTGTCGCGCGTCGCGTGTCGCGCTGGTCTGCACGAGTCTTAATGTGGGACTGTGGGAGCGAGCAGGAGCATTGGCGCTCGTTCCCGCGCGGTGCTCGGGCTCAGCGGTAGTATCAGTAGTGTACTGCAGTAGTGTAGCGCGCGAAGCTTGCGCGGGCGCGTGTGTTGACGGAAAGGGCGAGTGATGTGATGATCGATCGAAGTGAACTGCCTGCTATTTTGATCAGGCGAAATAAATATTGTGAACAAGTTACTGTGCGAACACGAACAAGCTGTGAAAGTGTGAATAGATAATTGTGTCTTTTTTAAATATATCTATCTGTGTAAACTACGAACATACAACTAAGGTAAGTAAAGTAATTTTGAAAGTTTCTGTAGCCTTATAAGAGGGGTTATCCTATAAGTTGACAACGTCGTAAATAGCTATTAAATATTTATCTGTTTTGATTAATTTGGCAATATTACTGTATGAAATTAAGAAATACGGCTTAGTTAGCCGCATTTCACTACAATATTGATTATGAAATGCAATTATTAATATCGTAACACCGAATATTTAGTTTTAGATGTAAAAAAAGTATTTGGAAACTTTCCAAATGCCTTTTTAACACCTAAAATGGCTTTCCCATTCCTCAAAAAAAGGACATAATATCCATCCACAGAGTACCACACGCCCACCAACAAACTAACAGGCCAAAGAACATTATTGTATTATTCTTGTTCATAGCGCATTCCGGCAGACTAGTCACTGAAAACGGATCATGTACAAAACGGGGTCTTCAGTAAATATTTACATTAACGAACATTTAACTTTAAAAAATAAAAATATTATTTCGTAAATGTAAAGAAGCGGCAAAACTTCACCAGTTTAATTATGTTTGGATTAAAAATTGCACTATTGTTGTACGTAAGAATGACAGCGAAGCTGCTTTTGCCATTAGATCAGAAGCAGATATCGCTTAAATCAATGGTGATGCTAAAAGTGATGGTCTTATTGTCGTTAATGAGTGATCGTTGCACTTGTGCTTGTGTACTCGATAATTGCAATTACTATTTTATTATGTTGACTGTTCTTAGTCTGCAATTCAAATGACTATCTGTAGGTACTGTGCATGTTTTATTATTGTGTTCGTAAATTGTGTACCGTTTTCTATCGTGTTATAAATTATGAATCAACTCAGATCTCATACCTATTAACTTCAACCTATTTGTTTATAACATTCAGAATTATTAATACTATTGCTAAGAAATATGTTGTTGTCGTTCTTATAAAGTAAGCCGAAGCAGAAGGCAGTATAGATCACAACACTTTATAAGAACGTTATAAAGTGTTGTGATCTATACTGCCTTCTGCTTCGGCCAATTTTATTTTCCATTACTTTAATTTACGATATTATGTTGTTCTTAGGATTGTATATAATACTTACTGCTTGAACACGCTTTTATCATGAAAACACTTAAATATTTTAATATTATCAATGTCAAATAAAAATATCACCATTTACTACCAAAATTGTAGAGGTATTCGCAAAACTGCAACAGTTACTCACGAATATCCTTAGAATACATACGATATCATTATCTTAACTGAAACCTGGCTAACACCTGAAATTTATGACAGTGAGTTCATAGACCAGCGTTATAGTGTGTACCGTTGTGATCGTGATCGCACTGCCACTAATAAACGGCATGGTGGAGGTGTACAATAGTGCTATTCTGTAAAAATCTCACCGTGATAACATAAGTGAGCTGCCAATAGTGTCAGTCCTTAGCAATTGACAGCTCACTCCACGCTCACTTTACCTAAGATAACACGGTGAGATAGTTACAGAATAGCACTACTGGTTGCTATCTTACGCACTTTAAAACCTTTTGAATAAAGTCTCTTAATAACACAGTATAGTGATCTCTCAAACACTCACATTATGGTTGAGTTGCCTAGCACTGTCAACAATAAAAGACACATTGTGAGTGCTGCCTGCATACCACCTAAGACTTCTACTTTAGTCTATGACAAGCACTTTGAATTGCTACAAGAAGTGTTAGGCCATCCTAGTATTGAAAGTTTCTTTGTTGTAGGAGACTATAATCTGCCTGAAGCCAATTGGCAAGTATCGTCTGCAACAGATAACTCAAACATTGCTTCATCATATACTGGAGGAGCTTTGGCCTGACCAAATTTAAATATCTTGATCTCACTTTTGGGTGCTTTTCAATATAACAATATAGTGAATGACAAAGGTAAAATTCTTGACCTTTCTAACAACCCCTGCAATATTTATCATATTATCACAACTGTATTACTACCAATTGACACCTACCATCCAGTCCTGATGTGTGAGACCTGTTTAAACGTCAAAATTATCCCAATGATTAAAACTCCTCTTCACAAATATTGTTTTCATTAGGCCGACTTTGACAATATTAATTGTAAGATACAACAACTGAACTGGTCTGAACTGCTGCTGCTGCCCTATGAATCCTGAAGAAATTCCGGATAAATTCTACACTGAAATGGATAATATCATTAAACATGACACTCCACTAGCCCAAACTAGATCAATTTTCTATCTCATATGGTTCTCTCACACTGTTATAACTATTTCTAAAAAGAAACAAAAGGCTTGGATTGGGTGGAAAAAACAATAACATTTCTGATTATGAATCATTTTCAAACTATAGAAAAATGTTTAACGAAACATGTCATAAGTGTTTCAATTCATACATCAGTTCTGTAGAGGACAATCTAAGTGGAAACATAAAACACTTCTGGACCTATGTTTCTAATCGTAAAGATAAACCAGGAATCCCATCTAAGCTTGAATACAAAAATGCTGAAACAAATGGTCCAGATTTGGTTTTTAATATTATGTTTTCTGAATTTTTTTACTAGGTATATGAACCGCCTTCTCCTTCTTTGTCTCAACAGAAGCTTCTGCAGGACAACAATGCACTACACGATGTCTCTATTTGCAACCTTTCTTTTAGTGAAGATAATATATTGAAGGAGCTTAAATCTCTGAACCCAGCGAAAGGCCCTGGACCCGCCGGACTTTCGCCTTACTTCCTTAGGAATACTGCGACTTCCATCTGCAAGCCCCTTTTTTAATTTATATCTAATAAATCGACGACTACGACTCAAGGATAAAATTGCTAGAGAAACGCGAAGAAGAAATAATCTCCCTCAACAATACCATAGCTAATCTACGCGAACAGTTGAACACTCAAGCGCAATCGTCACTGAAGAATGAACTAGAGATATCTGGTATCAACGAGTTCAAAAATGAAAACCCGCTTCATGTCGTGCGCGTCTTGGCTCACAAAATAGGAGTTTCCATAGAGGAACAAGATTTGGACTACGTGAACAGAGCGGGTCCACGCCGACAACAATCCAAAGATTCAACTGAAACTTCACCGCGCACACTTGCTGTCCGTTTTGTTCGGCGCTACAAGCGTGACGAATTCTTGAAGGCTGCTAGAACTAGAAGGACTCTTACTTCGACTGACATCGAAATAGCTGGTGTAACGAGAAACATCTACATAAATGAGCGCCTCACCCAAGGAAACAGGCAGTTATTTCGTGCAACCAAACTTGCTGCGAAGGAACATAGTTATAAGTTCTGCTGGATTAAATATGGTAACGTTCTCGTTCGGAAGCAAGAAGGCAACCCTTCTATCCACATACGGAACTTTGAAGATCTGGACCGCCACCTGGGTTCTGCGATCCCAGTGTGACGTAACGTACAAATATTTTATTATTCTTCGATCTCTTATTTTAAGATCTCATCTAACTTTAAGATCGCACAATATTTTTAGATTTTATTTTCTTTTTAAATTTTATTTTACGTTAAAATTGTATTCTGATGTCTTTTTTCTGCAATTTATAATCATACTGTGTACCTTAATAATATTATCGCGACATAACAAAACTTACATAAACTTTTCCAAAGTTTACGGTACTCCCACTTTAACAAACACACGAACTCTTACACACCTCACGAACACAACCAAAACACACATACACACACATTTTCACACTAATGCTTTCCTACATCTTCATGTTTACGAAAATTCTATAGTAACAATTACAATACACATAATGACTACAAAATATAACTTCTTCATCAACAATATCAATGGCTTTACTTGACATCATCCAGGACATTGACGAAAATGTTACTATACATTGTTACACATGTGATCAATTAGAAGAATGTAGGAAACTGCTACATAACTTTGACAATTTTAAAATCCTTTCGCTTAACATTAGAAGTTATCAACATAATTTTGATAACTTTTATACAGCCTTCCAGCGCCTTGACACCGAATTCGATGCTATAGTTTTAACTGAGTGTTGGTTAAGTGACACGACAATACTCGACCTACTACCAGGGTATTCCGCATCCCGCACTAATACTCAACAAAATAAAAACGGAGGTGTAGTCATATACACCAAAACCTCTTGGAACACTTCTGTATTAGATACAGAAGTCGCAGAAGCAGACAGTCTTCTTACTATACTAGACGATAAGGTGGCTGTCCTGGGAATTTACCGCTCTCCCTCTTTCCCTAACATTGATAATTTTATGATTTCCTTAGACACGGTCCTTACGCAATTAAAAAGGTACCCAACTATCATAGTAAGCGGAGACCTTAACATAGATATTTATAATTCTAACAACAATAAGCACACGGAATATCTAAGTCTCATGGCAACGCACGGATTTTTGCCTGCGATTACTGAGCCTACCAGAGGGCGCAACTGTCTTGACCACATTTTTATCAAGTCTAACTTCACATCTGTAGGGATCATAGGGAAATCATCTATTACAGATCATGATATAACCATGGCTGCCATAGCCCAAAAACCCACTCTCACTAAAGCTAAAACCCGGTATAAAATTAAAATTGACGAAGAGGCAGTCGCCGCAGAGATGAAAAACACAGATTGGTCTAACGTATTAACTACCGATTGCACTAACTCCTCCGTAAACGCACTAGTTGAAACTATTTCTAACTCAATCGCTAAAAATTCACGTAGAATCACCGTCAGTCGAAGTCAATACAATATAAAACCCTGGATAACACCAGGCCTCATGAGATGTATGAGGCATCGTGATAATCTTCATCTAGCCTTAAGATCCTATCCAAATGATGAAATGCGACGCCTAGTGTACACCAGATACAAAAACTTTTGTAACGACTTGCTACATAGACTTAAAACTGATTATAACAATCAACTCATAATCAAAAACCAAGACAACCCAAAAAGGCTCTGGAACACCATCAAATCTATTTACAACCCGCATACCGAGAAAAGTGATTCTTCCCAGTTATTATCTAACACACAGCACCCTGTCGATTCTTTAAATAGTTGTAATGCTTATTTCACTTCCCTAGGCAACAATCTTTCTAATCTCATACTTACGCGACTGTCCGAAACCCAAGCATCCCTTGCAGACAAATATAAACCACATGAAACTCCACCACACTCTTTCTTCTTCCACCCAACGGATGAGGACGAAATAGAAAAACTTATAGATCAACTTAAAATTGACAGCGCCGGCGGACTGGATGAATCTAGTGTCAGACAAATTCTACTTCTAAAAAAAACACTGTTAAAACCACTCACTCACATTTTTAACTTAAGTTTGGAAAACGGTATCTTCCCAGACTGCTGGAAGGTTGCCTGTATCCGACCCATTCATAAAAGCGGTCTTAAAGAACTACCGGAAAACTACCGTCCTATCGCACTTCTGTGTATTCTATCGAAACTTCTTGAAAAAGTTGTAAATAAGCGACTAGTCAATTTTTTGGAACATTACAATCTAATATCTGAAAGACAGTTTGGCTTTAGAAGAGGCAAGTCAACCGAGGACGCTGGTATATTATTGACCAACTCCATAGCTTCTTGCATTGAAAAGGGCGAACACGTCTTGGCAGTTTTCCTTGACTTAGCCAAGGCGTTTGACACCATATCGATAGATCTACTCCTGTCCAAACTAGAGAGTATAGGAATACGAGGAAATACGCTAGACTGGTTTCGAAGCTATTTAACAAATCGCCGGCAACAAGTAAAAGTAGGTGACTACTCTAGTGGATTACTACTAATTAACTTTGGAATTCCTCAAGGTAGTACTCTTGGTCCGACTCTTTTTGCCTTCTATATGAACGACATCCTTAATGCACCACTTCAAAACGCTGAAATAATTTCTTATGCAGACGACACGGCAATCATATTCCACGCCGAAACTTGGGAACAGGTGTATAATCTTGCCGAAATTGGTCTTCTTACTATCTCCGAGACTCTTAGTAGAAATTTACTTACACTTAACGTAAAAAAAACCAAGCTGATCACTTTCTTCAAAACCATAGCCTCCAGTCCTCCTCGCCAATTGACACTCAAATTCCACACATGCCGCAACGATCACAATTCACCACTCACAAACTGTATCTGTACTCCTATAGACCGCATTTCCTCCCTTAGATATCTAGGTATTACAATAGACGAAAATTTATCATTTCAACCTCACATACACTTGCTAGCGGGCCGCGTCAGAAAACTAATCTACGTCATGAAAAAACTACGAGACTGCACACCTATTAAAATTCTCCGAACAATATACCTAGGTCTTTGTCAATCAATACTCCAATATGGAATCTCCGTCTGGGGCGGAGCCGGAAAAAGCACATTTATTGAAATAGAAAGAGCTCAAAGAGCCGTAATTAAAGTGATGCTTAGAAAACCCTTTAGGTTCCCGACAGATCTGCTATACAATCAATTTCCGGTTCTTCGAGTACGTCAACTATACATACTTAGTGCCGCACTGCATGCACACAAATCTATTAAAAACAGACCTGACTACCAAAGCCTGCTTTCAAAACGTATCTTTCACGTCCCTCTCCCTAATGCAAACAGTCTTCTGGCCCGACGATGCCCCTCTTACTCACACACTCATATCTACAATAAAATAAGCAAGCGCTGTGATACTACAGGTCTTGACACTCACTCGTTTAAAAGAATGACAAAAAGTTGGCTTCTCTCCCTGTCATACAACGACACTGAAGATATAGTGAGTTAGTAATATAGGTACAAGCAATTTATTCACACAAAACCCACACTTTCACCTCACCACCACGCACACTCACACACACACTCACACCCACCCCCACACAGTCACTCACACACACACTGTATATATATATATTTTAGAATTGTTTTATTTTGTTCAATTTATTTTTATTTTGATAGTTCGCTACCTTTAATTTTAATTAACTATTTTGTCCATTCTCAAACACCCTAAAATTAATTTTAAGCTAACGCAAACATGTTTTGAATTAAAATTTAAGTTAACGCAACTCAGGCCCCCAAGATACAGGCGCTGCCTAGTTTGGGGACCACTGTTTTAATACTATGGTAAATATTCTAGTTACATTATAAGCATACTATATCATTATTTTCTGAAATTTACTTTGTAACAATGGACCAATAAATTATTCTTATTCTTATTCTTAAATGTATTTCTGAGGGAGTTGTTCCGAAACTGTGAAAGCATGCGTATATCGTGCCCGTTCACAAAAGTGGATCCAAACGCAGCGTAGAACACTATCGTCCCATTTCCATCCTGTCTGCCTTGTCGAAACTCTTTGAAAGGTTAGTCCATAGTGAAGTTTGTCATGTACTCCACAACATCATTATTCAACAACAGCATGGTTTCGTCAAACGGCGGTCGACAAATACAAATTCATTATTATTTTCTAGCTTTTTGTTTGATTGTGTTGATAGCCGTGTACAAATGGATGCAGTGTACACAGACTTTTGTAAGGCCTTTGACAAGGCAAACCATGAAATTCTGTTTAATAAAATAGCGTTCAACGGAATCCGTGGAAATCTTCTGAGGTGGTTTACTTCTTATATAACTAATCCCAGTCAGAGGATTGTAATCAATGGTCACCAATCTAACATCGCACGGGTGACGTGTGGCGTGCCTCAAGGCTCTATACTTGGTCCCCTTTTGTTTATTTTATACATAATTTAAATCAGTCAATGCTTTTATAATACCAAGTTTCTGCTATATGCTGACGACCTCAAGGCGACCTCATACGACAAACAAATGATTGCCTTCTGCTGTAACAAGATTTGGACTGACTATCCTGGTTTTGCCAGAAAAATAAGTTACAACTAAGTTTACCCAAATATTTTTTTTTTTATTAAACTACGTATACACGTTGTACAATGCCCCCTTATTTAAAATGGACTACATTCGTGATCTCGGTGTTATCCTTGATAAGATAAGATATTTATTTTGCAAATATGGGTAAGTACAAAACTCGGTGACATAAAAAATATAATTAGCAACAGCCATATTTAACCAAAAGGCATGCAAAAGTACAAAAAAAATATACTAGAGATGTGATCTCAGTCATAATAAATAATGATAAACTATGTCAATATGAAAATTGATTAACTATAATTACAATTTAACTATGAAGTACTTCAATAGTAATTTATACTGTACTCAATTCTTCTGCAGTCAACTTACTTCGTATTGGAATTAAATAAAAACTTAGTTGAATACCTAAAAGTTAAATTAAATAAAAATTTAATTAAATGTCATATTTTTCCAAATTCCAATCATTACAAAAGTAATCAAGAAATCCTTTTTCCGTTAAAAATTCCGTCACACTATAATACGCTTTGTCTACTAAAAAATTTCGAAGTTTTTTTAAAATAACGTCAAGTTTAATTCTTTCCAGCTTCTCGGTAATTTATTATAAATTACTGGCGCCATGTAGCAGACACTCTTGCGCATTAAAGTCGTTCTCGCACTAGGGAGACACAGCTTACTATTATCGTGCCTATTTCGTGGAAATAAGTCAGCTATGCGGTCAAAACAATTAGGTCAAAACAAATATGGCACGCAGCTATCAGTAGTTTGCAGTTTAAAAATGGATCGTATGCATCTTTTCTGTGCTTTAAATGCAGTTCTAAGCTTTGCTTGGATCTTCATATAGAAAAGATGGTTAATGTTTCAATTATTTCAAGCTTTCTTACAATTAAACAAGTTATTGACGTAAAAGGGTTCTTTTTGTGCACTTGGCTTTAAATATTAATATAACTTAAATATTAATCCGATCCAGCCTATAGCTTGCTGTCCTTTCCCAGCGACCCTTTAAGCCGCTGTCCGTAGTCTGTACCCCACACGCGCCCGTTCAATGCGCGCGCGCGTTTTAATGGGTGGGGTGCCCTTAGCGTGTAGTTGCTTAGTTTTTAAGTTTTATACCCAGACTGGAGGCCTTAATTTATTGAGGCACCCACAGGAAAGTCCGGTTAAGCAGCCGACAACCTCCTAGGTTGACCTGCGAGAAGCAATTAAAAGAAAAAAAAAAGAAATCGGTACATTTATTATGAGCTACTTGCGACGTTACAACTAAGGACTCCAAGTTCGAAGATCATGTACTTCTCTCACTTCACAGTACTCATTAGGGATCGAGATTAACTTCAAAAAAGGGAAGACATCTTCTAAGTGCAGTGAAAGACATGCACTGTGAAGTCATAAGTAATGGAAAACCTACATACTAGCCGACTGACCACCAGAAACTACCAGAAATAGAATTTTTCGGTTCCCTATCCATTTGCATAAAATTTTAAGACCTAATATAACTTAGCATAATTTTAATTGGCATAATTATATTTTCGCATAATATAATTACGCATAACAGATTACGCATAATTTTTTTAAGCATAATTTCTCTAACCATAATAATGATTAAACATAATTTCTCTAACCATAATAATGATTAAGCATAATATTCTAAACCATAAATTTATTAAGCATAACATTCTAAAGCATAACTTTACTAAGCATAACATTCTAAAGCATAACTTTATTAAGGATAACATTCATAAGTATAAATTTATTTACGCATAATGATATTAAAACATATACACCAGGCATGCAAGCAAGCATGCAAGCAAGCATGCAGCATGCATGGTTTCTGTCATGGCTCCGGCACTGCGCCTACGCGATTTTCAATTACACTCTAGGGGTAGGTCAGACAAGACTACGTGGAGTCGGTTTAGCAGCGATTCGGTTCTGTCACTAACTTTTTTAGCACAACATAATGATTTTTTAAGACAATACTTTAATTTTTACTAAAATTATTAGTAAAAAAGATATATATTTCGAATATACTTCGAAACTTGCATATTTACAAGCAATTGCTAAAAATATATACCTAAAATAAAAATACATAGTTAAGTTACATAATGTTATATATAATAAATCATTTGCATGAAAATTTAAAATAAATACGTAAAATTAACTCAAATTTATTTCCGTTATTTCTGTTAATTGTATGCCTAAATATTATTATGCTAATAGTCATTAGGCCTAGTAACGTTATGCGAATCAAATTTATGCCAAAACAAATTAGTCTTTAAGATGATTATGCCAACATAAAATGTATGCCTAAAAAAGGGTCTCCCTTGTTTTACCGAAAAGAAATTGCCAAATTATCACTTCCCAAACAAATTTTCGCATAATTTCATTTGCCAAATTATTACTTACCAAAAAATCTCTTTACAAATAATTGTTACGAAAACGTATGTTTGGCAAGTGAACGTTTGAACAATAACTTGTTCACCAACTAGTACTTTTACCATTTTTTATCTAGTCAAATATTTCAGTTGGTATAACATATTTTACGCAAAATTAAATAAGCTAAATATTAAATTTCGAAAAGGCAGCGATTTCAAGCATAAGATCTAAATTTGAAGACGTTTTATTACAAGGGTGCTTTTTCCACTTGGGACAAATTCTAAACAGGTAATAATAATGTTATTATAATTATATTATTTCTCTCGATAGCCTCCTAAAAATAATCTCTTTATTCCATATTTTTGACGTGACAACGTCTTATAAATTGGTTTGCCGGGTGACACTTCAAGAAACTGCGTTACGCTCCGCTCACGTTATGCGCTCACAATGAGAGCGAGTGAGAGGCACGCGTCCCTTCCACTCGGGCATGGTTAGCCCGCCTAAGAGCGAGAGAGACAGACATAAAAAGTGAAAGGCACGCGTCCCTTCCACTCGAGCACAGTTAGCCCGCCTAAGAGCGAGAGAGACAGAGCGAGAGAGAGAGAGTGAGAGAGATAGGCATACACACCGGTTCCGGTCACATTAAAATTATTTTACCACTCAAAGTCGTTGTCACGTAAAACTTTCGCCCGTATACCGACTTTACAGGCAACCAATTTTTTTCTATAAAATCTAGTCGTTTCTGGCACTCGCCGGCCGCTGCCGCGGCACCGCTCGCTTCGCTCGCTCGGCTCGTGCGTAGGTGGTCACAGTTTTAACCTAACCTAACCTAACCATTATTTTAAAATTAATAACCTACTGTAACTAGTTCCATAAATAACCTATTGTCTAGTAACCATAAATTTGACTTGTTTCAGACAAATTCAAGCACATAAGCTTACAAAGAAATACGCAAATGACATCAAATTTAACAAACAAGTAAAATGTTTATTGGCGTTAAGTTATTTGCCAGAAAATGAAATCATTCTATATTTTAACAAGCCAAAATAAAAAACAAAACAAACAACAAACCAACAAACAAACAAACAAACAAAACAAAACAACAAACAAACAACAAATCATTTGACTAAACGTTTGTTGTCTAAATATTGTTTGCTGTAATAAATCATTTGATTAAAGACCAAAAGCCTTAATGACATTATCCTTGGTAACAATCTGCCAAGTAAACATTTGACCAAATGAAAATGTGCGTACTAAAATTATTCCAAATATTACATTGGTATAAAAAAAGGTTGCTAAAATTTGTTTGGGTAATGAAAATTTGGCAAAATCTTTTCGGCAAAACGGCAGGGTCCCCTAAAAAAATTATCATCATCATCATCATTTCAGCCGAAAGACGTCCACTGCTGGACATAGGCCTCCCCCAAGCACCGCCACTTCGACCGATTCTGTGCTTTCCGCATCCAGCGGATTCCTGCGGCCTTCACAAGGTCATCGGTCCATCTTGTGGGAGGCCTGCCAACGCTACGTCTTCCGGTACGTGGTCGCCACTCTAGAACCTTTCGACCCCATCGGCCATCCGTTCTGCGAGCAATGTGCCCTGCCCATTGCCACTTAAGTTTGGCAATTCTTCGGGCTATGTCGGTTACCTTGGCAGCGTTTGGGAAGCTACGCAATATCTTTTCGTCCCACATACCACAGTGTCTCAAGACGAAAGTCTTTGACCAGTGCATGTTGCCAGTGATGACCTATGGTACTGAAACGTGGTCGCTCACAATGGGCCTTATCAGAAGGCTAAAAGTCACCCAAAGGGCAATGGAGAGGGCTATGCTTGGAGTTTCCCTACGTGATCGAATCAGAAATGAAGAGATCCGCAGGAGAACCAAGGTAACCGACATAGCCCGAAGAAAAAAATTATGCCGAAGTATTATTATACCAAAACAAATTGTGCCAAAATCGTTATGCCGAAGTATATTAGGACAAAGAATATTATGCGAAAAGAAGGGATCCCGAATTTTTCATTAATTTATCAACCAATTATCTGAGTGTAGAAGAGGGGTACCACATGAACTCCGATCACTCTCCCATATTATTACAATTAAGTCACAAAATATTGTTAAGAGAAACCCACCTGACATTAGTTAATAAGTCTACAGATTGGGAAAGTTTTAATTTAGCCCTACAAAGCATTATTGACCTAAAAACTTCATTAAAAAGCAAAGATCAACTCGTTTCAGAATTAAACAAGTTTAGCAGCAATGTCCAACAAAATGTTGGACATTGTTGTGACCAGTAAGCTTGTGACCCCGAAAGAAGTTGCAAAGGAAATTCAAATCATTAGCCTAAAAAAATCATCAGGGTGTGACCTTATTACGGGAGAAATTCTAACACATCTCCTTCGCAAAGCCATCGTTAAGCTTACTAGGCTCATCAATGCTGCATTTGTGTTAAAGCATGTTCCTGAGCCATGGAAAATTGCTGAAGTGATTATGATTGCAAAGCCCGGTAAACCACCTCACGAAGATTTATCATACCAGGCCCATTTCCCTGTTGCCTGTACTATCAAAGCTGTTTAAAAAAAAATCTAAAAGCGCCTAAAACTTATCATAAACGAGAGAAACCTGATCCCTAACCATCAGTTTGATTTCAGAGAGGAACACTCAACAATAGACCAAGTACTTACATAATTACCAACATCATTGCGTGAACGGTTGAAGATAATAAAAAAATAAAGTTTAAAAAACTGTAACCCGACTACGGGAAAAAAAATGATCTAAAAAGTACGAAACAAGCAAATATTTCAGACAGAAATCAAGACATAGGTACAAAAATGGTCAAGGTAAAGCCGTGGTCGCATGCCTGTATACCATGTTGGTGTCAAGAACACCTACAAAATTATAATGGCATGCGACGACGGCTTTACCTTGACCATTTTTGTACCTATGTCTTGATTTCTGTCTGAAATATTTGCTTGTTTCGTACTTTTTATATCATTTTTTTTCCCGTAGTCGGGTTACAGTTTTTTAAACTTTATTTTTTTATTTTATACTTTTCCGTTTTTACACTTGATAAACGTAAATAAGAGTAGAGTAATACAATAGTTCAGTAATTAACCTATTTTAAATTCCGATAGCAGTGTATAGTGCTTTGAACGAAACCATAGAGCGATTTATTTCGACGCCAACACCATATAACGACATCGAGCTTCGAAGAAATCCAAAATATAAATATTTCGTTGTACTTGTTTTTCTTCATAAGAGTGGAATTACAAATCGGTACTACTTATTAAGATTTGATTAACTGCACGTTGGTAACATCTTGCGATACTACGTAGCGCAGTCTCACTTTTGCTTGTTTTTAACGATTTAAACATATTTGTTTACTTTGAAAATATAATATTATATACATATTTGTAATGTGCTCGTCAAGACCTTTCTTTTGATACCAAACATGTCATGATCATCCCATTTTAATTTTTTTCGAGGTTTGAAATTTACGTGTAAAGTCCACCAAATTAAATTTAGGGAAAAATTATATAGCCTATGTCACCCGGACCATTATTACAAATCTATTGATACCTCATTCATCAAAATCGGTTTAGTAGTTTAGGCGCTACGGTGGAACACACGTAAAAATTCAAATTCAATCGTTTTATTTCGGACTAAAGGATCCATATAGTGTTAGTAAAAACTTAGCCTATGTTAGTAAACACAATAATTTAAAAAACAATAATAATTTATTGGCTACATGGACATGTGCACGCACATGTCTGCTAGCCCAGAGCCTGATAAATGGACCATCAACCTTGTCCACCAGTGTAGCTAAAATACTGTTAGGGCTACCCCTGAATCGCCGCAACATCGATGCACACCGCTTGCGCATGATGGCATGAAAGTCATCTATTCGCGCTTCCGCAAACATGCCCGATGCACTGCAAAACCGAGGCAGCCCCAACAATATCCTCAGCGCATTATTATATTGCACCCGCAGAGCGTTATAAGCCTTCTGCGTATACCTAACCCACAAGCTACAAGAGTAAAACGACTGGCAAAAGGCTCTGAAGAGCGTCAGTTTTACCTCGTCAGTGCACCGCGCAAACCTGCGGGCAAGCATATTGCATCGGGCTGCCAACGCCCTGCGCTCCCTATTTATATCCTGGTCATCCGTGAGAGAACCCGTGACCACATGACCGAGGTATTTAAATTGAGTGACGACTTTTAATGGTGTTCCTTGTATCGTCACCGGTGGTGTATTCGTTGGTGTATTATTGTGTACTTTAAAAACCACCACCTCACTTTTAGTAGCATTATACCTCAAGCCATGAGCCTCCGCATACCTCTCACACATGGCCAACAACTTCCTTAATCCACAGATTGATGGGCTGAGCAGCACCATGTCATCAGCATAACTAATGTTGTTGATCATTCTTCCATCCACAGAACAACCAACCATAGTGCTACTCAGCTCACCAACCAGCCGGTCTATGTACAGGTTAAACAGAGTGGGTGAAGTCAACCCCCCCTGCCTCACTCCACAATCTAGCCCATACTGTACTGATTGAGCATCTGACCATCTAACACAGTTTATCTGACTTTTATACCAAAATTTAAATATATTTATAACCTCAGGTGGAAGGTTTGTATCATCCGACATTTTTTGCCATAGAATGTCATAATTCACCAGGTCAAAAGCCTTCGACAGGTCCAGAAAACAACCATATACAGGTGTCTTCCTGTCTGTGTAGTACTGCACAGTCTGCTTGAGACACAAGATTGCACTTTCCGTTGACAAACCGGTTCTAAAACCAAACTGCGCGTCGTTGAGTTTGATATGCATATTCAACTGTCTCTCAAGCAGGCTGTCCAGCACTTTGCCAATGACTGTACCCAATGAAATGGGCCTATAATTGTTTTTGTCGGATGAATCACCTGTCTTATTTTTAACTATGGGAACTACGACAGTTTTTACGAGATCGTCAGGCAGGTAAGAGTGACTTACACAGAAATTAAATAACATAGCGAGTAACCTAGGTAAATGTACACCAGCGGACCTTAAATGCTCAACACTCAAACCATCGTGCCCTGGTGACCTGCCTCGTTTCATACTTTTTAACACATCTTTTACATCTTTCACGATGAATCTTACATGAGGATCACTCTCACACGGGGTCCGAATGCCTCGCCTAGATGCATTTGTTACATGCGGTGCGACTTTAAAGTGGTTCATGAACATGTTGGCTATATCACTGTTATGTGATAAGCCATCAACATTCGATGGCAGGCTCGCCTGAGGATTCAAAGAGTTGGTTTGCTTCCAAAAAGAACTAAATTTCTTTTCTTCGTGAAGGGTTGCAATGATATCCATTTTTATCTGGTTTTCATTGTTCTGACACCACTTCAACTTAGTTTTAAATCAATGTCTCGACATTTTCATTTCCAGGTATACATCCCCCGACGCAAGTTTTCCATGCAAGATCCACCGTTGAAACCCAAGCCGCGCCCGCGCATGAACCTCTTTCACATGTTTATTCCACCCTGCTACAAATCTATTCTTATTCTTAACAAAACTATTATGAGTCGAACTAGCAGCCGTCTGTAAGACAGATATAATTTGCTTGTACATACCGTTAATTAGTATTTTGTGTTGTTGATTATTACATAACTTATCACTACATTTCATAAACTGACTAGGAAAATCAATATCACGGAGGGCCTCGTGACAAAGATCAGAGTAGTGACGTATTTGTTTAGAATTTCTAGTTCCCCAAATTACTTTATTTGGCATTGCTCTTTTATTAGTATATTTCGGCACTAACACATTAAAATTACACGTAATTTCCAGGGGAAAATGGTCAGACCACGAAACATCATTAATAACATTAACTTTCAAAATAGAACACTTAGTAACACTTGTTACCAAACAATGATCCAACCACCTAACGCACCCGTGTGAGTCACTCATGTACGTATAGGTGCCTGAACTTCTACCAAGTATGTCAATATCAGCACAGGTTAAATGACAATCACAACAAAACTTTAATAATTAATTACAGAATAATTCACCCGGGTGCGCGTTGAAATCTCCCAACACAAACACATTTTCCACATTATTACATTCCACAATTGCATTTATTTCAGCCAAACAATCAGTGAACTCACTTAAATTATTAATGTTACACACGGGCATATACACCGAAAATATAAGAATTTCTCGAAATATAAGATTTTGCCGATATCTTGCAATCATACATTACAGATGTAATGTTTCAAGTAAGGCACGAGGATGCCTTTTCAGAGTTAAAAATTATTAAAGTTGGCGTGCCTCAAGGTAGTGTGCTGGGTCCAGTCCTCTACCGTACATCTGTACACGTATGATATACCAGAGCTGGAAGATAATACTATTGCAACCTTTGCGGACGACACTGCCATTATAGCTACAGGGTCATGCCATACGGAAGCAATCGAAAAGGTACAAATCGCTGTAAATGAAATTCATGACTGGGCACAAAAATGGAGGATCAAAGTGAATGAATCGAAGTCACTTCACATTGATTTCACCGAGTACCACCCAATCTTCTTATATTATGGCCAACAAGCATCATACGCAAATACAGTCAAATACCTTGACATAACGCTTGAGGCAAAACTGCGCTGGAAAGCGCACGTTAAAAAGAAAAGACAGAAATTAGACATACGTTATAAAAGCATGTGTTGGTTGATTGGACAGGGTTCCTGCCAATCGATACATAGCACAATTTTGTTATACATATAAGCATATTCTTATGCCAATATGGACATACGGCATCCAACTGAGGGGCTGTACCAAACCAGCTAACATCAAAATTATGCAAACATTCCAGAATAGGTACTCAGGAGTATTGTTAATGCGCCCTGGTATACCAAATGACGACCTCCACCGTGACCTAAAAATGGAACTCGTTATCAACATAATCCAAAAATTTGGTGAGGTCCATGAACACCTACTCCACCGATATGTGAACATCGAGGCAATTCAGCTGTTGGACCAAACAAATATAGTGCGAAGACTAAAATGAACAAAACCGAGTTAGTGTAGTGTAAAAAGTGTAGAAATAATAGTGACAACGACACACTTATAACACATGAACAAAGTGTTTATATTATTATATCAGACTAAGAAAGTGGAACGGACTTGTGTAAAGTACAATCAGCACTATCTTGAGTTTTAAAATAATTATCACGTCAAAATTTAGTTAGATTAAAATTGTTTATTAGTCTTATAGGCTAGATTATAATTAATTATTAAATTAAGAACCTGGTTCTTTTTAATAAAGGATTTAAAAAAAAAATGTCTATAAGATGCGTACGTGTTGGCACGTGAGCGCAGGTTTGTTTGTTCTATTCAATGCAACAGGTCACTGACGAGAGCGATCAACACGACGAGAACAAACAGACTAGTGACGAAAATAGTGGCTTCTTACTGCGTGTGTAGTGGTTCAACAGTGCATCAACACCCTATATTAAAAAGTACTCTGTGATCAACACGATTTTATTGCTGTGGGAGTCGGGAGGCACGGGAATCGGGCTCGCGCCCTCGGGGCACTCGTCTCGTAGTTCACGAGCTTGAAGATGGACAAGAAACGAAGACCGCGCGTTTGTCACGAGATCCCTCCAAACCTTTCCCGCTATGCAGACTTAGTATTAGTAGTGGGTCTCCCTTGTTACCCGACTACGGCAAAGCCAAAAGAAGGGTTATGATTTTAGCAGTCTATGTATGTATGTTTATATGTTTGTATGTTTGTATGTATGTATGTTTGCTTTTACGTGTGTTCCACCATAGCGCCTAAACTACTGAACCGATTTTGATGAATGAGGTATCAATAGATTTGTAATAATGGTCCGGGTGACATAGGCTATATAAATTTTCCCTAAATTTAATATGGTGGATTTTACACGTAAATTTCTAACCTCGAAAAAAATTAAAATTATATGATCATGACATGTTTGGTACCAAAAGAAAGGTCTTGACGAGCACATTACAAATATGTAAATAATGTTATACTTTCAAAGTAAATAAATATGTTTAAATTGTTAAAAACAAGCAAAAGTGAGACTGTGCTACGTTGTATCGCAAGATGATACCAACGTGCAGTTAATCAAATCTTAATAAATAAAAACGGTTTGTAATTCCATCCTCAATTCCTCTATGAAGAAAAACAAGTACACACGGCTACACATCAAGCTATACATTTCCAGTTTAAGCTGATCTGGCATTGTAAAGGATTTCCGTACAATGCGAGGTCAGCTAATACTGGAAATTTATAGCTTGATGTGTAGCACTGTGTACAACGAAATATTAATATTTATACACGGGGCACTCAGAAAATTTTGCAATAGGTAATAAAAAAAAATATACTACAGGTTATATTTTATTTATTAAATCTTTTCAAATAACTCTCCATTGGCGTCTATACACAGTTTCATGCGTCTTAACCAATTTTTATTACACATTTTCCAGTCCACATCAGACACCTCTTTAATCCCTGTTTTCCCTTGAGTTGATTTTTTATTTTGGGGAACAAAAATGACAAATCCATGATTCCGTAATGAAATCGTAAAGGTGCCGAGACGAGCCTGCTTCAAATTTTGCTATCATGTCTCGGCACCATTCTACCCGAACCTCCTTCTGCGTTAGATTGTGTGGTAATCAGCGTGAAACTATCTTCTTTACCTGAAGATGCCCGTGTAGAATTTCATGTACACTTCCCGATCCAATCTGCAGTATATGCTGAATCTCTTCATATGTAATTCGCTTATTCACTTAAATTTAATTTTTCACAGCCAGCACGTTTTCTTATGTAACAGCCGTCATAGCCCTTAGAAGGCCACTTCTTTCTTCGTCCGCCAAAGTTACTTGACCACGCTTAAATTCGTTGAACCAGCGGAAAACAGTCGCTTTAGAAGGGCTTTTGTCTATGAACATCATTCGAAGTCTTTCAAATGATTCTTTTGGTTTTAGTCGACATTTGAAATCGTACAAAATCATCGCGCTAAAATGTTCTCGTTGTAAATTCAATTTTCAGTGAGACGTTCCGCGCGGCGTTGTTGTAACGTTTAGCAAGTGTAAAAACGGAAAAGTATAAAATAAAAAATAAAGTTTAATAAAAAACTGTAACCCGACCACGGGAAAATAAAAATGATCTAAAAAGTACGAAACAAGCAAATATTTCAGACAGAAATCAAGACATAGGTACAAAAATGGTCAAGGTAAAGCCGTCGTCGCATGCCATTATAATTTTGTAGGTGTTCCTGGCACCCACATGGTATACAGGCATGCGACCACGGCTTTACCTTGACCATTTTTGTACCTATGTCTTGATTTCTGTCTGAAATATTTGCTTGTTTCGTACTTTTTAGATCATTTTTATTTTCCCGTGGTCGGGTTACAGTTTTTTATTAAACTTTATTTTTTATTTTACCGAAAAGAAATTGCCAAATTATCACTTCCCAAACAAATTTTCGCATAATTTCATTTGCCAAATTATTACTTACCAAAAAATCTCTTTACAAATAATTGTTACGAAAACCTATGTTTGGCAAGTGAACGTTTGAACAATAACTTGTTCACCAACTAGTACTTTTACCATTTTTTATCTAGTCAAATATTTCAGTTGGTATAACATATTTTACGCAAAATTAAATAAGCCAAATATTTGGTGTCGTCAATTTTAAACTTACCATTTCTGTTTAGTCGATTGCGTAGCCAATGACAAAAAATTTGCATCTATATGTTAGTTGCACAGATTATACAAATTAAATTACAATGTGTAAATAAGTGGGTACATGGTAAATCATAAATGTCGCGCGATGTGGGTAAGTCATGCAAAACACTATCACTGTGTTTTGTAGCGGAAGTTTATTGAGATTGTTACGATACATTATTTTGTTAATAATCTCTTTTTTCCATATTTTTTTCTATATAATCTAGTCGTTTCTGGCACTCGCCGGCCGCTGCCACGGCACCGCTCGCTTCGCTCGCTCGGCTCGTGCGTAGGTGGTCACAGTTTTAACCGAACCTAACCTAACCATTATTTTAAAATTAATAACCTACTGTAACTAGTTCCATAAATAACCTAATGTCTAGTAACCATAAATTTGACTTGTTTCAGACAAATTCAAGCACATAAGCTAGTACAAATATTTTGTACTAGCTTTTGCTATTTTGTACTCGCGTTAATAAATGATTACCTATATTAAAATAAAATTGCATTTTTAATTATACAATTCCCAAAAAAATCTTATTTTTGCCTTTATATTTTTTGTCATAACAAATCATTTGACTAAACGTTTATTGTCTAAATATTGTTTGCTGTAATAAATCATTTGATTAAAGACCAAAAACCTTAATGACATTATCCTTGGTAACAATCTGCCAAGTAAACATTTGACCAAATGAAAATGTGCGTACTGAAATTATTCCAAATATTACATTGGTATAAAAAAGGTTGCTAAAATTTGTTTGGGTAATGAAAATTTGGCAAAATCTTTTCGGCAAAACGGCAGGATCCCATTAGTAGTAGTGCCACTGCAGGCTCTTATTGAATTTTTTTAGGTACATGCTTTATTGTCGATTCTTAAATCAATCATAATTAATCATTTACTGTACATACATGTGAAAAATTTAAGTACAGTTTTTGTAATTATGTGTTCATGAAATTTATTGGTGGAAGGGGTATCATATTACCCAGTTACTGGGTTGTGGAGGAATACTGGTATTCAGCTGCATCCGGTTAGACTGGAAGCCGACTCCAACATAGTTGGGAAAGGGCTAAGCAGATTGATTGATTGATTGATTGAAACTTATTGGTAAAATAAAATACAGTTCGAAACGTAAACATTTAAATCAACATTCAGACTAATTAGTAATACAGATTTTTATAATGGAAATTGGTACTATTGCTTTAAAAAACTTAATTTATTTCCTGTCGTAATTTGTTTCCCATATAAAAGTGCAATGTCCACAGTCGCGCGTATTTAGAAACTACAGCAAATGTAATGGCTTTAAACAAGCAATTCTTGTATATATGTATATAAATATATAATCTGAAACTCGGATGGAACGGCTCCAACGATTTCCATGAAATTTTGTATGCAGGGGGTTTCGGGGGCGATAAATCGATCTAGTTAGGTTTCATTTTTAGAAAACATCGTTATAAAAAAAAAAAACGGTCATCCATATATTAATAAATAATGCACGCAATAAGATACTTGATTCAACAATGTTTTGTCAGGTGAACGGGTAAATTATGTGGAATATATACTATAAAACAATGTTATTATAATAAACTAGCTGCGCCCCCGTGGTTTCATCCACATAAGTCTCGATTCCGTGGGAATATCGAAATGAAAAGTGTCCTATGTATTAATCCAGGTTATAAACTATGTGTGTGCCAAATTTCATCCAAATACGTTCAGCCGTTTGAGCGTGAAGAAGAGACAAACATACACACATACACACACACTCACAAACTTTCGCCTTTATAATATTAGTGTGATATATATTTATTTGCCCACAAACACGTGTCTCATAGTTCATTCCTTTGTGTTATTCTTTCTTGTTACTTTGATATTTTATAATAATAGAAAATTCCAAAAGTATGGCACCTCTATGCGTCAAAATAGTAACAACGAAAGGCCGCTAGTTTCTTTCGGCCGAGCCATTTTGTTTTGTAACTGATCAAATCAAATAAAATCAAATCAAATCAAATTATTTATTTGCTAGAATGCAGGTTTACAAATAAGGTCGTGAAGAATTAAAATTGAGCCATGCATTCCGCCCAAGATTTGACATGCAAAATTTAAATGAATGAATACGATGCAATAATAAAAACTAAGAACATTAATTACAATTATCAGATAAAAAAATTACAGTTCAATATAATTAAAATCAATTTTGTCAAAATACAACGAATAAATACGTAATAGTCAAAATAAGATCAAAATGCCAAATTACAATTCAAATGTCTAAATACAATTCAAATGTCAAAATACAATTCCAATGTCAAAGTACTATTCAAATTTAAAAAAATACCATTAATATGTCAAAATACAATTAAAATGTCAACCAAAATACAATAAAAAGTCGTTTTAGTTGGTATAATTAAAATGTTCAAAATTCAATTTATTTAATTCACATAATTTCAAGGTCTATAATAATCGGTCATTTAGAAAATCATTAATGGAGTAATAACATTTTTACACTAGAAAAGCTTTAAGTTTGTGTTTAAAATGTTGTAGTGTGGCATTTTTTTAATAATCCGGTAATTTATTAAATATAATTGGTCCCATACAAATTACACTTTTTCTTAACAGTGCAGTTTTATAGCCACCGACATTTATAAGGTTTTTATATTGGCTTCTCACGGGGCTTTTTCGCGAAATGCGAAGTTATTCACTAAGGTCTCGACCTTAGTGAATAATTTCGCATTTGTTTTAACAAATATTGCCATTTCCATAATAAATAATGACGGAAACGGAAGAATTTTTGGAGACTTCGTGCGCGTCGTAAAAAGGACAATAAGAATTTGTTTTAAAGTGCCAAATTACGTGAATTCAGTAAGTACTATACAGTGCAGCATGTCAGTATAGTTGATCGTAAATTATAGTCAAATGCATGTTTCACGAGTAACTCGAGGGCGAAATTGCAAGAATTTAATTTTTTGCATGTAAGGGACACGTTCATTTGTTCATTTGTGTAATCAGTGTGTTATTATTTTTGTGTCACGTTACAATTATGGCTTGTTACAGTATATTCACTTAAAGGTGAGTAGTAATTCCATTTCCGTTTTAGGAAAGATGTCGTTAACGCCTGCTGAACGGCAAAGACGTTACGGAGAGCCTTTAAAATCAAATCATTCACAAAAATGTTAGGAAGTACAAGAAAAGAATTTGATTAGGTTCGTCGACTTCGTTCTGACTCTGCCGTTACTCTTCATTTGTGTTATTTTTGTGTCACGATAATACAAAATAAACACACAAAAAATTACCATCGCGGAAACCCATAACTAACCACTTAGAAAACAAAATCCCGTGCACACGATTACCACATCTGTTACCGCCCCAGTTCTATAGCGGCTGAACGCTGCAAGCAAGAATAGTCCTTTCGGTGGTTAGTTATGGCTTTCCGCGATGATACATTAATTTCGAAAACGACCAATTACTTAAGGACAAGAAAAGATAAAAACTCCATGGATACTCTATTTAACAATCTCCTTGGGTACTCCGATTAAAAAACCCTTCGGATAAGTTCCGATTAAATGACTTGACAGCAATGCTTGACAGAAAGTTTCATACGAATTCAGTTCCATTTTTTTGGGTTCCGTAGTAAACAAGGAACCCTTATAGTATCGTCATGTCTGTCTATCTGTCTGTCTGTCCACGGTCTAGCTCCGAGACTCTTAGCACTAGAAAGCTGTAATTTGGCGTGGGTATACATAATCACGCCGACAAAGTGGTAAAACAAAATTATGAAAGAAAAAAAAAAATTGGGTACCTCCCCTACACGTGGTGACGTTTTTTTTTCTATCCCATAGTGTGGGGTATCATTGGAAAGGTTCTTTAAAAACATTGATTCAGGGATCCATTTGCGAAATATTAAGCTTTAAAGTGCTAATTTTTGTTAGTCAAGTGTCCCCCCCTGCCAGCTAAATGGTTGGTTTTGGATGTGTGAAAAAAATTACGGTAGTAGTTTATATAACGAAATTAAAAGGAAAACTATCACAGCTAAGTAGGCTATAAAAGTTAACGAGTAATAATCAAACCACCTTATATTTGTAGTTGCAAAAACATGTTTTCCCATACATTCCGTATGGGAGAACATGTTTTTCAACTACAAAGTTAAGTTTGTTTTTGGGATAAATTCATCCCAACTACGGAACCCTTCATTGTGCGTGGTACGACACGCGCTTGGCCGGTTTTTAATTTATCTGTTGAGTAGTGCCTTTTCAGAGATGGTGAAATCGGCCCTTAATAATTGATACTTACCTATGTTTTGATGGTCCTAGTAAAATAATGAAAAGTGAACACAAAGAACTATGTGAGTAGCCAGTTGAGTAGTAACTAAAGTGTATAAATATTATTTTATGTTTCGAACTGCAAAATTTTAACAGAAAGAACATGACGGCACTACCCTCCTTCACCTGTAAAGGCGTAGGTTATATAGTTGGTCTCCAGTCATCGACATTCCGTTTGGCAACTAAAGTCCCCGTCACGAGAAGCTATAATTTTTGTAAATAAAGAACTTCTACCAAGTTACGTAGCGACAATTTGATCAACAACGAATAATCCCAAATTCAATGAAGTCAAAGAAAGTAACGTACGTGTTATACGAAACTAATGAGCAATTTTACTTGATCGGGTTATATTTTAGCGATATAAAGCGCTGTCGTCTAAGGTTTTGTGGTACTGGAACGCATCTGATTCATGGAACGTAAACATTTGAGCCACGATTTTGAAGTAAGTTCACGCTGACGTTGTCTCTGCTGTCTTTCGAGTTTCGAATGCGTCTGTTTGTTTGTGGTGTTTTCGCGGATTAGGTTATATTGTTTGTTTGTAATTAGATGTGTGTGTTAATATAATTATATCCCTGTAAAAAAATAGTACAAAACTGTTTTTATTTTATTTTAAGTACCCAAAGATTGCAAACCCCTGAATGTGTGTTTACAAAATTTATAGCTTCTCGTGACGGGGACTTTAGCACACTATTGAAAAGGACACATCAATGGTAGGTGCTCGAGGACGGAGGGCGCACGGTGGCGGGCGCACGGGTCACCGCGACATCAACTCGGCACCCATAGCTTGAGAAGCGCTACTACTTAATACAGTCTTTATGGTGTGCACGTATCGAAATAAGAGAATCTATGCTTAATTTCATCGACGGAAAAAATATTTAAAAATATCTACAAAGTATTGTATGTATATATTTATTTATGTAGAATTAAAAAATATATATATATATATTAATATATACGGTCGAATTGAGAAACCTCCTTTTTTTGAAGTCGGTTTTTTTAATAAAACGGTCTTATTTTTAAACTAAATGATCTATCGCGCTGAATAAACTCCATAATGATCGGAAGTAATTAGGCGTCCTCATAAAATTAAATTTGTTGAAAAAAGTACCCTTAATTGAAAATAAACATGTTTTTTAACCGATTTAAAAGAAGGAGGTTTCTCAATTCGACCATATGTTTATTTTTATTTTATGTGTGTTCGCGGATAACTTCGTCTTTTATGAACCGATTTTGATGATTCTTTTTTTGTTGGAAAGGAGATATCCCAAGGGCGGTACCATAATAAGGAAACCAGGATCTGATGATGGCATGCCAAAGAAATCGTGGGAACTCTTCAAATGTTATAGGCAAACCTATAGCGGTTTGGGTATTTCTTATAGTACCTCATGCAGTTGCTCTTGGAAAGCACCATTTAGTTAAATGGAATTGATGATGAAGACCACAAATAGCCACCGGAACTACTCAATGATAAGTATTTCACGGGTTGCGATTCGAAAACTTTAATATGATTGCAATGCAATTTATGCTCGTTACAAATTCACAATGCTTAAGGAGAAGTGGAATTTTTCCGTCGATAAAATTAAGCATAGATTCCCTTATTTCGATATGTGCACATTATAAAGATAAACACTGCATAGTTTGCACTGATCCCTGCATCGACTAGAAGCACCGCATTGGAGGAGATAGTTTTAAGTTGATCTGAGGACTGGGGGCATCGGCGAACACTACGTATCAGCAGTCTGCACTCACACAATATAATATTAAGTTTTGTGTTCCGTTTATAATAATGGAGGCACTCGTATAAAAGTTTAAAAAAACTTCATACCTTCGTCTAAAATCTCGTACGAATGCAACTTCAAGGACTCTTGTTTTTGATTATGAACTACCAGTATAATATTGAGGTGACTGGGATGAACATCAGTATTTTCATAGAGATGGTTCACCTTAGAATCAGTATTGTGTTGTATTTCGGTATCATGAGTGTAGTCCATCAGAATCGTAGTAAATATTGTAGCGAGCGTAAACGTTAGTGTACGAGCGTAGGTGTAGTTGTTAGCGGAAGCGGGTCGGCAGCGGCATTCGGCATGTGGTGGCGGGTGCGGCGCGGGGCGGTGCGCGGCGGTGCGGGGGTGTCACGCTGCCGGTGTGCGATATTTAGTTAACCTTTGCGCGGTATTCTGGGCGCGCTATTTGCAGGCCCTCCGATAGCGTCGCCAAAATAGACGGCACGCGCGCCCGCGCGCCGCGCACACACGCGGCAAACGCACACATGCAGATCGCTTACTACTGTACTGTGTGCTGTGGCAGCGTTCTCTCGCCACTCACCAGGATTCTATCATAAATCATCATTATCGTCACATTGCAAAAAACTTTTTAGGTGTCTTTGGTTTCGAATTTTCGTTTTTTGCCACCGACTTCCGAAATTACTGTTATTTTTTGCTTTGTAGTGTTTTTTTGGAAGTCGGTTGTTTTTTTTTTTTTGTAATTTTATTTATTTTTCACTTTTTGGCTGTGGTACCTACCCCACACAAATTCGAAAACCACTACCTGCTATGTATATAACAGTGACAGAAACTTATCATATGATCCACATAATGGGAAAAATTTATATTGAAGCTAACTCAAAAACTACCCAAAGTTAATAAAATTTATATGGGACCACCTGTCCTCTGATGACCTACCGAACAAAAAACGAATCATCAAAATCAATTCATAATTGGCGGAGTACCTAATCGCGTAACTAACATACAAAAAGAAAAACATACAGTCGAATTGAGGACCTCCTCCTTTTGGAAATCGGTTAAAAATGTAGTTGTACTCTTTTTCCCTCGTACCTACTTGTCTGCTGTGAGTAGGTTTAAGAGTAGGTTAAACACTCAAATATACACCAGAATTGGAAGCATATTTCCTGTACCACCTCATAGTCCACTTCCGCTTTCCGCTTTGTGGTTGTAATCGCAGTAATGGCATCGCAACCACGGCACGCCAATGGACGAGCGAAAACAAGACTATGAAACCAACTGATCGTAGGCATTCCCGGAATGCCATCAATAATTACAAATCATGCAGTAGACGCAATAGTGCGTTAGGTCATTCGTGAAACATTCTCCTATTCGTTGAATTCTCATTTTCCCAAAACCGGGTGCGTCAATCTGAACAATTTCAGGTTCAAAATAAAATACCTCAATCTCATGTCCAAGTGTAAACAAACAAAAACAAAATTTTCTGAACAGCAAGTCTGCAGTCGGTCCACAACTTCATTTATTGATGATATCTAACATAACGTGTAGCGCGATCAATGTGCAGCCGCTGAACAATAAATTATAAGTACTTTATAATGTTAGGAGTTTCGATGAGGGAAGGTTGGGCCGATTTTGTACCGTTAGTTTTGTTGAAAGCTGAACCACATGTATGACACGTCCTTCGTGTGTCATGTCGGTCCAGCTGTCGTACCGTGATGAGCGTGTGGGGTTGGAGCTTATCAGAGCATCGCGCGCGCAGGCGGCGCGCGTTCACGCTACTTTCCTCTCAGCTGGACATAGGCGCACGCGCAAGTAAACAAACATTCCGGGCGCCGCCCCCGCCTCCGCCGCACCCCGCGTGCTCGTAACTCGTAAGCTCACATTGCTCGCAACGTGCTATTGATAGCGTGATGGGCGTGTAGCAGTCGGTGTTATGTGACCAGTTACCATTATCTTGTGCAATCGACGTAAATTAAACATTCGGTTGATAGCATCGTCCAAGACTGCAGTGAAGCCACTGCGTGTTATGCCGTCAGCACTCACAACAAATGAGCATCAGCGGCCTGTTCCTCTGTTGATTTGTTATGAAGCGTACAACTTATGTACCTTCTTGTTTACTAACCAGCTGAGGCTGACAGTTCAAAGAGACACCTGACTTCGCCGCGTCTTTCCATTCTGTACAAGGCCAGAAAGCAGCCATAGGAAACTGCTCGCGTATAGATTGGAAATCACTTTTTTCTTCCAATCAATACAAGAGTAGTACGCAAATAATCGCGTATACTTCGTAGTGACCTTTAACTACCTTTTTTCATAATATACAGTGCACAAGTGCCAGTACGCAAACGGACTTACCTATCGTGTATAGATTGCGACAAATTGTGGTATCCAACTTGTTTGCGACGTAATGCACCTTGCACGAATACTAAATAGCCTACCTGACTGCGAGCAACTTGGAAGTAGCGCTCGCTTGGCTCGCGCGCGGTTGGTCACTATTCTAACCTAACCCATTAAACCCTGTTCACATTTTGTTCTTTTTTTATGAAGCTGTATATTTAAAAGCTATTGTCAAGCGTAAGTGATGTAGTATAGTTTGGAACACGGACGCGTGCGTCCACGTTTCAAATAATACACGAGCAGTACGCGTAATTCGTGTATACATTTTAATCACAGATTTAAAAATAGCATTACAATGTATACGCGAGTAGTTCCTATGGCTGCGTTCTGGCCTTGTATAGATTGGAAATACGCGACCTCGCCACCATGCTCGACCCTGCACTAACATTAATAAATCTACACTAATAATCACACTTATCACACTAATATTAAGGCGAAAGTTTGTGAGTGTGCGTTTGTCTCTTCTTTACGCTCAAACGGCTGTACCAATTTGGATGAAATTTGGCACACAAATAGTTTATAACCTAGATTAACACATAGGATACTTTATCCCGATATTCCCACAGGATCGAGACTTACGCGGGTGAAACCGCGGGGCGCAGCTAGTAATATTATAAAGAGGAAAGATTTGTATTTTTGTATGTAACGAATAAACTTAAAAACTACTGGACCGATTTGAAAAATTATTTTAGCGATGGAATGGCTACATTATCAGCGAGTAACATAGGCTATATTTTATCCCCGTACTCCCACGGAAACTAGAGGACGTCACGCGGCTTCACCCGCGTAGTTCCCCTACGCGGGTGAAGCCGCGTGACGTCCGCTAGTAAGATATAATAAAACCAACAACTTAAAAGAAACCATTAATTGAGAGGCGGCTGAGTGTGATATACGTTTACGATGATGTATACCTAATAGGCGGTATGCGCTTGAGTATCGACTGTCCCAAATTGTAGATGTAGAGTGGTCGAGAGTCGGGCGTTTATCGTTTAGTTGTTGTCACACGTTGCGAGCAGTGCGTCGTCAAGTGGTCGTCAATGCGAGGTTATAGCAAACACATGTAGCGCATGCGACATTACGACTTACGGCAAGCAACAAGTTATGTATACTTATCCGATATTAGGCGTGCAGGCGCGCACCCCCTAACGTTGTTTGTCGATATGTAGAGCTCGGGATCCTGCCGTTTTGCCAAAATTATTTTGACAAAATTTCATTACCTAAACAAATTTAAGCAACTTTTTTTATACCAATGCAATATTTGGAACTAAAATTTTTACTCGGCGGTTTTTACCAAGGATAATGTTATTAAGGCTTTTGGCCTTTAATCAAATGATTGATTACAGCAAACAATCTGTACATCCACCCTTAACAAACGTCACGTAAGGCCGCAATACTGTCAAGGGTGTGATAATACATGAAAATATATGATAAGTTAAAGGAAGTTGCTAAGCCCTATAAGCCCTACAGCCCTAACCTATCATATACCTAGTATGATAGATAAATATATAAATAAGTTCAGGATGTCTGCACCATGCGACCTAAGGTTACAGACGGATGGTAGACAGGATTTCCAGGTTCGGGAAGGGTACACTCACTGCCAGTCCCGCAGACTCACGAGACTGATCAGAGATGGCTAAAGGTGTCTTGGCCACAGTGAGAGGTAATGAGACAAGAATATAAAATTCAAATCTGATTTATTTACAATATTTTACAGCTTATATACTACAATTACTTAACACACACTATTACATAAATTCTTAGTGTTCTATGCGTGTGAGATGCAACCAAATCAATAATTTAACTGGGCCGCGCGTGAGCCGGGCTGAGTGCTGAGTCAATGTCCGAAGGTAACATTGAACATCCTAGCGACTCTCAGGAACAGGACCCTATTTGGTACAGCTCGATGGTCTCGTAAGGTCTAGCCGGGCCGTGTTCAGGTTGTTGTGTCTGAGTGGGTACGCTGGGTGGTATGCTGTACGGCTGCTGTGTTCGCTGCGTGTGTGTTGTGCTGCCTACGATCGTTGGTTGCCGCACAGTTGGCGCAGTGTTTCTTCTTGTTGCAATGATGGCTCGAAATTGATTCAAAAGCTGTGGACCGAAGTAACTTAAAATACATGCTAAAGTTATAATTATCAGTAAAGTACTGATGCATACTATGTATGTGTTAGACTTTAATTGTTTCTAAACAACAACTATCGATATTTTATAGTTCTTTGACGTGTATTGGGTTTTGGGTGTAGTTCTCAGTTCTAAAGAGTGGTTCAACTATGCAATTTTATTTAATTGCATGTTCTTGACAACTACAGGATAGCAGACAAACTCTGTATTACTACGAAGACAGTCTTTAAATTCTTCTTGACTTAGTTCAACGTAACGCTCGTTGTTGTAATCAAAACCCATGAATGTCTGCTGAATATCTTTGCAAAGTTGTAAAACTTGTGATGTTATTTTTTCAATAATATAGTGAGTAGTGAGTATAAGTAATAGTATAGACGTATAGTGGATAAGTCTTGTTGTAATCGTGGGCCTTTATATATATTGTTGTTTAGGCTTATTTTTGTGCTGCTTTTATTGCTTGCATCAAAACCACGCGTAATTTTGTAGTGAGTGAATCTTCCTTAATTACCGCCTGATATGGTATATAATGTTTTCTTAAGTTGTAGTTCGTTGTACCTACTTTTCTCTTAGGACTTATATTTTGTAGTGAATGAGTACTTCTTAATTACTGTCTGATATGGTATGTAGTATTTTCCTAAGTTGTAGTTAGTTGTACCTACTTTTCTCTTAGGACTTCTATTTTGTAGTAAATGAGTAATTCTTAATTACTGTCTGATATGGTATGTAGTATTTTCCTAAGTTGTAGTACGTTGTACCTACTTTTCTCTTAGGACTTCTATTTTGTAGTGAATGAGTAATTCTTAATTACTGTCTGATATGGTATATAATGTTTTCCTAAGTTGTAGTTCGTTGTACCTACTTTTCTCTTAGGACTTATGTTTTGTAGTGAATGAGTAATTCTTAATTACTGTCTGATATGGTATGTAGTATTTTCCTAAGTTGTAGTTCGTTGTACCTACTTTTCTCTTAGGACTTCTATTTTGTAGTGAATGAGTAATTCTTAATTACTGTCTGATATGGTATGTAGTATTTTCCTAAGTTGTAGTTCGTTGTACCTACTTTTCTCTTAGGACTTCTATTTTGTAGTGAATGAGTCATTCTTAATTACTGTCTGATATGGTATATAATGTTTTCCTAAGTTGTTGTTCGTTGTACCTACTTTTCTCTTAGGACTTATATTTTGTATTTATTCATAAATTCAATGTTTTGTTGTCATAAGTTTTCGTTTTTTGCGAACTGTCGTTCTTGTTGTAATAGTCGTGCAGCGGCTTTTCTGCGCGCTTCACCGCTTAAGTTTACGTTCGAATCCTCAAAAGGAAGTCGTACCGTGTAAGTTCCGTCTGGGTTTCTTATTGTTGTTTCTTTGTAGTAGTTTTCACAGGTCTGGTCATCATGTGTAAGTTTGTAGTTTTGTGGAATTTCTTCTAATTCCCAAAATTTCGTAAGTTGTCGTACATCTTCGGTGCAAGCCACCATACTCAGGATTTTAACTCCATTTTTCGTATCATTGGGATAAAATCCACCCAAGTTCTGTGTTTTGAGCGATTATTCCGTCCTGTAGTCTTTCGAAACCCTGTAGTAATATTCTGCTATATTCTTGGGCACCTACAATTATGTCAACTGGTCCCTTTTTATAATAAGTTGGGTCTGCTATAATTGCATTATCCAAGACTTTTTCTTGTAATTGTTGTAAATCATTTCTTGGTAATGAACTTGTTAGTTTCGGTAGTACTATTAGCGTTACTCACAGTTTGTAATCGCTAGAGTGTCTTGGTTGTAAAGTAATGTTGATTGTATAATTTGACGTTTTTGGTTTTTCGTCTCCGATACCTTTTATTTCGGCTTGGATTTTTTGTCGTGGGTAAGACAATAATTGTGCTTCTTCTTCAGTGCAGAATGATGCTTCTGATCCTTGATCACATAATACTCTCAACAACTGCGGCATCCCATCATACGAGGTGGTTCTTACTATGGCAGTAGCCAGTAAAGTTGTATTTTTAGCGTCAGAGTTAGTTGCTGATAAGTTTGATATCGCTATATTTTGCGACCTCTCTGTCCCTGTATTTCTTGGTAAGTATTTTTTAGCGTTATCACTATTTTGAAACGGCATAGATTGATGTAATAATGCGTTGTGTCCCTTATGTTGACAAATTTCACATTGTTTATAAACTGTACTCATACAATTTCTCTGATCATCATGATTTAAACAACGTTTGCACATTCTTTTTTGCGCGACGGCCTTGTATCGGTCGTTAACGCTTAATGCCTTGAAACTAAGGCAATAATGAATCATATGATCATTCTTTTGACAATACCAACAGCGTTTAAATTTTTCTGATGTTTGTTTATTACGTGATTGTTGACTATTAGTGTGTGTTATTTGTGTTACCCGTCAAAAGACTTAAGGCAAGTGAAACGGTTCTCCATGAATTTCATCATCTCGTCAAAGGATTGTAATTTATTTCGGTTTTGCAGTTGATCTTCATACTTCGTATTTGTTTCTTCGTCCCATTTTCTACTGATTATTCTTGTCAGTAGTGGGCCTCAAGAAGATGTATTTATTCGTTGATTTTTTAGTGCCTCAAGACATTCATTTATAGTATCATGCATGTCTCGTCATTGTGCCGCGTTTGCTCGTTGCATTTTAGGTAAATCTAATAACTTGTCAATAAGCTTAATAGCAATCATGCGCTCGTCCTCATATCTCTGCGTAAGCAATTTCCAAGCTGTTTCATAATTTATTTCGCTTATTGTTAGGTGACATATTAATCTTGCTGCGTCGCCTTTTACGTGTGTTTTAAGATACTGCATTTTTTCTGTAGAAGAAATTGATTTATCTTCGTGAATATTTTTTCTAAATAAATCTTGAAATGTGTTCCAAGAGTCATAGTCCCCGCGAATATGGGAATATTTATTCGCGGAAGTTTTCCTGACGATTTAGACGAAAAACCTTTTTCATTTGAGTTCTGAAAGATCCTTTCTTCCAATAACTCCGTAGTAATATCATAATCTTTTTGTGTAGTTTCGAAGCAATTATCTCTGAAGTAGCTATTGTCCAATGTACTTTTGGCCATCAGTAGTCCGATGTGTGTTTCTTCGATTTCTAACCATTGTTTTTGTAAAGTTTGTAATAGTGTTTGTAAGTACTATATTGGCTTGTCTTGAATAATGGATTCCTTAGCCTGAGATTTTTTTTTAGATATCTGCGACATTCGGAATAGCTGTATAAACAGTTTTGGGCTACTGACGACGTCCTTGTCCTCCTCTTCATCTAAAAGTCGTGGCTCATAAACACTTTGCACGTGTTGTAGCCTTTCTTCACACTTTTTAAGTAGTCGATTCCTTCGTCGTAACATTTTTTATGCTGCCAAAGTAGTTTGTAGTAATATATTTATGAGTTGACAACACCTCCTGTTCTTGTAGTCTTAAGTGGTTTTCTTGAACTCGCTGAAAAACATGGTCCAACGTTTTTTTCTTTTCGCTGATGTATTTTTCTGTTTTCCTTGTAGGCGAGTCCTTTTTTATGTTTGACAATACCCTTTTGATCTCGTTGTAGTCCGCCTCCTGGCTCCTGATTAGTTCGTAAACTTCTTGTATCTCCATAGTGCTCTTCTTTCTTCTTCCCTAACGGCCCTACCCTAGTAGTTAAGTCTGTACTAGTGGTATCTGCGCTCTTGTTATATCCGTGCGACTTCTCAATCAACTGGTTAAACCCGCTTGTGGGAGGCCAGTGACCGATCCGCAACGAGAGGCTTACTGACAGAATACCCTAGTACAATGTACTTCAGATTACTGAAAACTGATGCGTTGTTAGGTACACCAGCTCCCAGCTCCCCAAAGTGTCAGTCTGTCAAAATCAATCCCTACAAGTGGGCAAGGGGACCGCGCGATTCAAATGCTCGAAGGACCAAAATGTACATCCACCCTTAACAAACGTCACGTAAGGCCGCAATACTGTCAAGGGTGTGATAATACATGAAAATATATGATAAGTTAAAGGAAGTTGCTAAGACCTACAAGCCTAACAGTCCCTACGACTCTAAGCCCTATAAGCCCTACAGCCCTAACCTATCATATACCTAGTGTGATAGATAAATATATAAATAAGTTCAGGATGTCTGCACCATGCGACCTAAGGTTACAGACGGATGGTAGACAGGATTTCCAGGTTCGGGAAGGGTACACTCACTGCCAGTCCCGCAGACTCACGAGACTGATCAGAGATGGCTAAAGGTGTCTTGGCCACAGTGAGGGGTAATGAGACAAGAATATAAAATCCAAATCTGATTTATTTACAATATTTTACAGCTTATATACTACAATTATTTAACACACACTATTACATAAATTCTTAGTGTTCTATGTGTGTGAGATGCAACCAAATCAATAATTTAACTGGGCCGCGCGTGAGCCGGGCTGAGTGCCGAGTCAATGTCCGAAGGTAACATTGAACACAATCTTTAGACAATTAACATTTAGTCAAATGATTTGTTTTGAAAAAAAATATAAAGAAAAAATAAGATTTTTTGGGAATTATATAATTTAAAAAAATAGGTTTTAGTGACAGAAACGAATCGTTGTAAATCCGATTCCACGCAGTCTTGTCTGCTCTACCCCTAGAGTGTAATTTAAAATCGCGTAGGCGTGGAGGGGCGAGGCGGCCCGCGAGTTGAGGAGCAGGGGGCCGACCACAATCTTTTACGAAACAATCTTATTTCAAGAGAGTTTTGTTTCAAGCTTACAATAACATTACTCATATTTGTACCATCACCTTCATCGTTCAATATTGTTTTATTCCTGCTTAGTGTTGGGAAAGAATGAACTATTGTCTATTGCCTGCTATAGTAGAAAAGAAACAACGCTATATGAACTGTATAGCGCTGTCCCTTTTTCACACATTCGCGTTGGTCCGAATCGCTACTACGAAGGGTGTTCTTGAAGGAAAATACTATTTTCCTTTACTTAGAAAATATTACTTTGCATTAGAACCTAATTTTTATGAGTAATTTCCATGAAATTGACACAAATATTAAAGATTTGTCTTTGAAAAATAAGAAAAACAATTGAAAAAATTTAAAATAAGCTAAGGCTAAGCTGTAACATGATATGAATCGGAACACGAAATTTGAAACTCGGGCCGCATTCAGAGTTACGCCAATCGCTCACATCAATATAAGTATTTTGCGTACCGATTTATATATCACAATTATGACAGCTCAAAGCTGTCAACAATTCAGAACGCTTGTGAACGCGCTCACACTGCTCCCTCAACGTCAAAACTTTTAACATAACCCCAAACCTTGCACAAGATGGTTAAAGTATTTCTTTGAGTATACACAACAAATTTCTTCTTCTTCTTTGGTTAGGTGGCGACTGTAGCTAGAAGCACAATATTTTTGTGCGATGACATATTTCGCCATATTTTGGCATGCAAATATTAATGGTGAGGCTAATAAAAAAATAAAGTTTAAAAAACTGTAACCCGACTACGGGAAAAAAAAAATGATCTAAAAAGTACGAAGCAAGCAAATATTTCAGACAGAAATCAAGACATAGGTACAAAAATGGTCAAGGTAAAGCCGTGGTCGCATGCCTGTATACCATGTTGGTGTCAAGAACACCTACATAATTATAATGGCATGCGACGACGGCTTTACCTTGACCATTTTTGTACCTATGTCTTGATTTCTGTCTGAAATATTTGCTTGTTTCGTACTTTTTAGATCATTTTTTTTTCCCATATTCGGGTTACAGTTTTTTAAACTTTATTTTTTTATTTTATACTTTTCCGTTTTTACACTTGATAAACGTAAATAAGAGTAGAGTAATACAATAGTTCAGTAATTAACCTATTTTAAATTCCGATAGCAGTGTATAGTGCTTTGAACGAAACCATAGAGCGATTTATTTCGACGCCAACACCATATAACGATATCGAGCTTCGAAGAAATCCAAAATATAAATATTTCGTTGTACTTGTTTTTCTTCATAAGAGTGGAATTACAAATCGGTACTACTTATTAAGATTTGATTAACTGCACGTTGGTAACATCTTGCGATACTACGTAGCGCAGTCTCACTTTTGCTTGTTTTTAACGATTTAAACATATTTGTTTACTTTGAAAATATAATATTATATACATATTTGTAATGTGCTCGTCAAGACCTTTCTTTTGATACCAAACATGTCAGGATCATCCCATTTTAATTTTTTTCGAGGTTAGAAATTTACGTGTAAAGTCCACCAAATTAAATTTAGGGAAAAATTATATAGCCTATGTCACCCGGACCATTATTACGAATCTATTGATACCTCATTCATCAAAATCGGTTTAGTAGTTTAGGCGCTACGGTGGAACACACGTAAAAACAAACATACATACATACATACATACAAACATACATACATACAAACATACATACATAGACTGCTAAAATCATAACCCATCCTTTTGGCTTTGCCGTAGTCGGGTAAAAAGCAATTATCTCTAACTAAAGTTGAAAATATTGATTAGACATGAAACTAAAGTAAATTAATCCTATATTTACACAACACAACTAATTACAAAAATATATACGGAGTGGCAGGGACATCGACGCGAAAACTGAAACCATGGATTCTGTACACGATTCTAAACCGCCCTGCGTTGAAATTTGACGTCGGTTATTAAAAAAAAACAGCTGTTCCATACATTTTGACCGCGAAGGTATTGTACTTTTCTATGAAACAGCAGATTTTTTTTTTAATAACCGACGTAAAATTTCGACGCAGGGGGGTTCAGAATCGTGTACAGAATCCATGGTTTCAGTTTTCGCGTCGATGTCCCTGACACCCTGTATACGTATATATATGTAGCCGCGAGAGAGATCATAACATAATCTTAAGCGTAACTATTTATTACAGTTGTGATTTGTATGTCACATGTATGTAATAATTTAATACGAGGACTAAATAAGTTTCAATAACTTGTAATTATTCTTGTGTTATTGTTCCAAAATAAACTTTTTATTATTTATTATAACTAAACTAAAAAAAAAATCTTTGAAGAAAAAATTATTTAATATTTAAAAAAAAAAAACATTTAATTCAGGCAAAACCCATATTACATCAAATAAAATTTAACTATACTGCAACACACAATCTAACAAAACCAATATAATAAAAATAATGTCAATGCAATTAAAATAGGTGCACATTATAAAGTTCACAGAATTCAAATATAAATAAAATGTTAATTAAAATAAACGAATGAGTAATACAAATTATAGGATCACAGAATTGAAATTAAAATGATATGTCAAATTACACAGAATTAATCACAGAATTAATATTAAATTAAAAATTATAGATTTCATCAAACAAGTCATTAATAATAATATGACCTATATTATTATTAATGACTTGTTTGATGAAGTGTCAATCAGATTAAGATACAAATAAACATTTGTATCTCAATCTGATTGACACTTCTTAAATGATTGTGATACTTTATAATGTGATATAAATTATAAGAGAATAGTATGATATAATATCAAATGTATGAATAATGATAATTAATATAATATAATGTAAAATGTATAACTGGAATATTGAGTATGTTTGTTTTTTATTAAATTTTTATATCCATTTAATTGCAATGCCTTAATAGGCAACTAAGTTCTAAGAACCTACCTATTGTTAACATCTTCAAAATGTTGTACACTTAGTTCGCAATAAAGAATTTGAATTTGAATTCAAATAAAGAAACGACCGAATAAAATACTGAAATGACCGAATAAAATACTGAAACGATCGAATAAAATACTGAAACCACCGAATAAAATGCTGAAAATTCCGAAAAATCAATACAGAATTTGTTGACGTAATATTTTTCGAACATGCAAACAAGCATACACCATGCAAGCGAGCATGCAATATGCAGCGAGCATGGTTTTTGTCATGGCTCCGGCGCTGCAAGGCTCCAGCGGTTCCACGCGAGCTTATCGTCGTAAATGGTTATAAAACCACCTGCTCCTCAGCTCGCGGGCCGCCTCGCCTACGCAGATTTACACTCTAGGGGTAGGGCAGACAAGACTATATTGACTTTTCGGAAACTTTGTATTTTTTTTCGGAAGTTAATATTTTTTTTGGAAATTTAGTATTACAGTCAACCACAGATTTTCGGAACTTAATTTTTTTTCGGAAGCTTTATTATTATCCTTTGTAAAATAAATAACACGAAACGTTGGTTGTCAACAAAAAATTTGCAATGGTGTTTTGGTGAAATATTATTGAACCGATGATAACAAGTAGTGTGTTGTGTGTTTCAGGGTGCGCCGGAGTCCATCCGGGAGGAGTACGGGGCGCGAAGGGTGAGCTGAGGGGTCGGGGCGACATGTGCGCCGCCACGCTGCTGCTGCTGGCCGCATTGCCCGCGCTCGCAGGTACCGCCACACTCCACAGGACACACGCTACACGCCACGTGCCACGCGCCACACACCACAAGACCGTGACGGACGAGATGGCACAGCAAACAAGGCTGCGAGCGAACTCTCGGGCTCAGTGACTCAGACGCATTACTAGGCATGCCATGCCAGTGCCCGCTCTTCAGTGATATTAGTTGAGAATGCGATGAACAAGGAGTCTGTCTCGTGTATAGTTTGGTTGGAAGGAGGCAAGAACCGATTCTTTTATGTCTTTAATATAAGTCACCATGATGTGGGTTCTCATCTTGAGAGAGAGAGAGGTGGTTAAACGAGATGACTAAAATAAATATAACAAGAGATACAAAGTGTTTATTGACTGTGGTCTGTGGACTGCGAGATTTTGATGCACCATAGGTCGTCGTGCACTGTTCAGTAACATGGTTGCGCTCACAGTTGCGCTTGGTGTTGCGTTACCCGTTGCGCTGGTTCGATGATCTCGATACAAAAATAACACAACTTTAACAACATGATGAATTGGCAAACATCCATAGAGGTTTAAACGTTCGAGTAGGAAGCTCACAACATTATCTTGTAGAGATGGTAGATGTGCTCGCTCGGTGACGCCACGCCGCGCGGCGCCACAGTGACGCCAATGCGATGTAAGTGTGACGCGCAGATACTTGGCGGGTTAACACCACACCTATTCACATACACTGTTTATACAGAGTGGCAGGGACATCAACGAGAAAACTGTTACCATTGATTCTGAACCCCCTGCGTTGCAATTTTTCATCGGTTTTTTTTAAAATCTGCTTTTCCATACATTTTGACCGCGTAGGCATTGCACTTTCCTTAAAAAATTAAATTAAATTCTTTATTACGAGTAACAATGAGACTCATACAATGTTAGCAACAAAAAACTTTTTACAAAAAAAAAAAAACAACTGACCTCCAAAAAAAACACTACAAAGTGAGAAATAACTTTAATTTCGGAAGTCGGTGTCTTGGGTTTTGTATTTTCTATTTTTGCCGCCGACTTCCGAAATTAAAGTTATTTTTCACTTTGTAGTGTTTTTTTTGGAGGTCGGTTGTTTTTTTTTTGTAAAAAGTTTTTATTATTCACTTTTTAGTTGTGGTACCTACCCCACACACATTCGAATACCACTATCTGCTACCAATGACAGAAACTTAACATATCATCTACATACTAAGTGGGAAAAAAATACGTATTTTGTAGCTAACTCAAAAACTATCCAAGCAAAGTTAATAAAATTGATATGGGACCAATTCGAGAGAACACCCTTTCAAACAAAAAAAGAATTTTCAAAATCGGTCCACAATTGACGGAGAAATCGGTGGACATACATAAAAAAAAAAAACAAACATACGCGACGAACATATAACCTCCTCCTTTTTGGAAGTCGGTTAATAAAATAAACTTACAACAATGTTAGTGATACAATTACAACAAAAATAATCTACAAAAACAACCTCAACAAAGTAGTCACTGCTTCAATATTCCAGCTGAGATACTGGAGCAACGACTTACAATACAGCAGTCCAGCCTGTCAACAATAACTAAAAGCAGCAGATAAAAAAAAAAAACAAAAAAATACAAGTAAAACGTTAATAGCTTTATAAAAACACATACATTGTTTGTGTGACTGACAGTGATACAAAGCAATGTTACTTGCTAAAAGGTAACAGTAGTATTACGAGTCCTCTCACGATTAGAAGTCTCAGTCTGCCGCATAGGCATGATCGGCCATCAGCCGATAAAGCCTCTATAATCGGCCTACCTTCTTCCCCAGTCATTTTCGGAGAACTGCCAACTCCTCTCTGACGACCTCACTATCCTTTCAGGCATGAGTGACTCCATTATTATAGCGGGCGATCTCAATGCCAAACATCTCTCTTGGAATAGTTCCAGAACCTCCACCAGAGGTCGACACTTGTTCGACCTCTCAAATTCCCTAAATATCGACATCGTCGCCCCAATGAATCCCACTCATTTCCCGGGTAACCTCAACTATAACCCCGACGTATTAGACGTGGCGCTCCTTAAGAATGTCAACTTACGATTAGAATCAATCGAGTCGGTCAACGAGCTAAACTCAGACCACCGTCCAGTAGTCATAAAAATAGCCCCCCGCATAGGTCTCCCCGACGCCAACCAATCTCCTTTCACCAAAAGGGTAACGGACTGGAAGAAAGTAGCACCCAGCTGAAATCCAACACGTCCCCCCAATTGGACTCATTTCCAATAAATCCGAATCAATCGCTGACACGACGGCCGCCATCGACTCACTCACGGTTCACGTACAATCAGTCCTGAACGATTGTTCAAGGCAACTCCTAGTGATGGAAGACCCTCGCTGGAATTTGCTAGACGATGTGCGTGAGCAACTTTCCCTGCGATGCTAACAAAGCCCACATGCGCTAGTTACAGAGATCTGTAAGGAAACGTATAGTGGAACTGCGTGACACGGGTTGGGATAAGATGCTTAGCGAACTAGAGTCCACCCATCTAGCCGTCTGGGATCTTCAGAGGAAACTCAAATCCCAGCAGGTCGCCTCCATACCTCTCCTGGTCCACCCAGATAAGACCATAACTTTCGAAGACAATCGATAAGGCCGAGTGTCTAGCCGACAGTCTAGAGGCTCAATGCTCACCCTGCACACTAGCAGTAGACCAAACTTTTCTCTCTGAGGAAGACGCCGAAGTCGAACGTAAAGCATCCCTCCCGGCCGTTGACGACCCTGATTGCCTTCTGCCTCCCGTCACCCCTGATGAAGTGCATGACATTATCAAAGGTCTTAAAGTCCGAAAAGCCCCCTGTTCAGATGGAATCACCAATAGAGTGATCCAACTCTTTCCAACCCACTTAATAATGCTTTTGACCACCATCTTCAATGGTGTCCTGAGCAATAACATCTTCCCACAAGCATGGAAAGAAGCCTCTAAATTCCCCGACTAATAATCATGATCAAAACTTTGATTCTGCTCGTCCCATCCTTGATGTCCTCCCTCCGGTTGACGCCCTAAGCCGAGGTTCGTACCCCACAGGGGTGCCCTTAGCGAGCGTTCACCTAGTTTTAATTAGCATAGTTGAATAACCCCTGGCTGGAGGTTCTAAGTGTTGTAGCTTAAGGCACCCACAGGAAAGCCCGGTTAAGTAGTCATGATCTCAGAGGTCAACTACGAGACGCCGTACCTAAAAAAAAGAACTATGAATTGACATGAAGTCTAATATAATAATGCTACGTGCTGTAAGTTTACAGTAAGTAGTGATTATTAATTCGAGTGAAGTCTGAATGTAATATTGTTGCTAAAGTTTGTAATGCTTACCCCGTAAGTACCTACTAGCCGAGCGGACCTATCGACAAACATGCAAATCTCGAACTGAAGTATTTATACTCCTTCAGAATTTACCGTTTAGAAAATTTAGCATCTGATCATCCCCCAACCGCAGCAACATTTTAATGTCCATTGAAAATATTTGAAAACTAGCGGGCATGTTGTGTGTGTCATACTGGCATACGAAGGACATTAGTAGCGACAGGATGGGCGATGAACGCAGCAGTCGCAAGGCTGGAAGCATTCCGGCGCGCATGCGTGCATTCTACTGCAGATTCCAGTGAAGTTCATTCACGCGCACGTGGCGCGCCTGCGTGCTGCCTCTGATGTTACGTCACCGTCACCACTCCTGCTCATGGGAGCGAATGGCGGATACGGATAGTCACTCACCTACCGTTTGACTGTCACTAAGTAGTGGGGGGGAGTAGCTGCTGTAAGTAAATGTTTTGCTAAACCACTCTGATTTATTGCAACCCTGTTAGAAACTTATTAATCTCTTTTTTTTGTCGAGGTGGAAATCCTCATGGATGTCCTCCGCCCTGGGGTAGGCAAAGGGGTCTGTCAGACTTTTTACTGACTAAAACCACCCCGGTGTTCCCTCTCACACTTGCGTCGGGGCTCCAAGTGCAAATGCGACTTCCGCTGCCCCGGACTGGTAACGGCCCGCGCTCTGCGGGCTCCGATCCGTAGGGGGAGTGAAACTCCCCCAATTACGTCTTATAGAGGCGCGCGTGGAACACTACGCGCCGCCATCTCGGGTCCTGTGTGATGGGGGGCGACGGATGTCCCCGAGTCCGCCACCCCTGGTCCCATTTAGGGGGGCTGGAACAAGGCATTATCTGCCCTCCGCTGATGCCCAGTGCGCCTGCTGCGGGACGGGAGAGTACTTGTGATCTCCCTTTCCCTTTTCGTAGCCTCCTTCTGCGAAATAACTGTTTCGCAGAAGGATACCACCACGTCCCAGGACCCTGCACTGCCGACCATCGAACGAACCACGGTCGGCAGCGACAGGTCATTCCCCACTTCTGAAACGAGGCCACCTAACAACAGGTGATTACACAAGTACCTACTTATGTCCCACCTTTAGCCATCATATTATAATGTACATTCGTCAATCAACCAATCTACCTAGCCTTTTCCCAACTATGTTGGGTTCGGCTTCCAGTCTAACCGGATGCAGCTGAATACCAGTATTTTACATGGAGCGACTGCCTATCTGATCTCAACAACCCAGTAACTGGGTGGGTACAGTACCCCAGTACATTCGTCAACCAAAATCAAAAGACATTTATCTAAACTAGGCTGAGAATCAGCACTTTTTGAACGTCAAAATTACAAAGACACCCCTCTAAAATGCCCGCCCTTCACCACTTCCTAGTGCTTCAGCTGCGAAGAGGAAGTGGCGCAATAAACTCCCCAGTAGCACAGCTATCTGTTCAGTTAGATTAGAAGAACTTAATTATATAGATCTACTAATAAACTCAAACTCAAAGCATTTATTTCAAATAAACCATTTACAGGTACTTTTAACTGTCAAGGAGTCGGTCAGTTAGAAATATGAAGCTAGTTGCCCATTTCAAAGCGTGAGAACAACTAGCAAGAAACTCCAAAGAATCCCTTTTAAATTAAAAAAATCTTACAAAATATTGGTTACATCATTCATGTTGAAATTATACATGTGAGAACAATGTAGAAAAACGTTAGAAGCGTCCATAATAAAAAGATAAAACAAAGAACAATAGAAAAATTGAAATAAAAAAAAATACGTTAAAAAAAGCCATGGCAGCTAAGAAATAACCAGTCCCAACTGATGGCACCCGTTCATGAGCATGGATCCAACACACGCACCAACAGCAGCGAGACAGCTGAGTGAGCATGACATACTCACAGCCGCCAGGGCACATTCAAGTCAATGAAAGACATATTAAATTAAAATTGTTTATTTGCAAGAAAATACACGGTTTACAAGGGAAGATCTTACAGCCTTAAAGTAATTGTATTCTGCCTGCGAGCAAGCATGCAAATTATGAATGCTAAGATTCTATTCTATGTACATTATTATTATATTATCATTACATTATTATCACACATTATTATTACATACAAATTAGATTCACTAACTAATACTCAACAAATATTCTTATGTTCTAAAAATTCTTTTATGCTGTAGAAACACTTTTTGTGTAACCACTGACAATTTTGATTTAAAAACACTACCCTGCAGCACTTTATTTGTGACTTTTGTGGACATAATAATTATTCAGATTGATTACAATTGTAATAGCAATCATGTAATTGCGTTTTTATTAAAATAGGTTTTTACTTTTACTAATTTATTTATCTTTTGTATAGATTATTTTCTATTTTGTGAATGTGAGAACGCTGTAGGTTTAGTGAATTGTAGACCTGTAGACCATTTTCTATTTTGTTGTTTAGTACTTATTGAAAGACCTACACTGTCCTCCCATACCTAGTAACACTGTTATTTGAAAGTATTGTAAAAGCCAATTATTTTTAAAAGCGTAACCGTGGAGTTTCTTGCCGGCTCTTCTCCATAGAAAACGACCAAATGGAACCGTGCACCTAGCTTCTGACGTTTCATAAGTGCCCATGTAGGTTTATGTGAAATAAAATATATTGAATTTGAATTTAAATTCGTTTGGTAGGGTATTATAAATTAATATACCTACACATATTGAACACGTTTCTCTTATAAATATCTTTATGACTAGGTTAGAATTAGGCCCCGCTCCCAATATGTCGTGACGACAGATTATCGTGTCGTTTAAAGCGTCGTACCTTGTGTATTTATATTGAGCTGTTCACATATAGGACGACACGATTAACTGTCGTCCACGACTTTTTTTGCAGCGATGGCAGATTATTAAGTGGGAACGGCTAGCCAATAGTCGTAAAACGATAAAAAAAACGTCACGTCTTATCGTGACGGCAAAACATGTGTCGTTATTGCGACTATCTGTCGTTTATACTTACACACAACTGATCTTCAAAAGAATGTAGAGGCGACTGATGTGCAAACGACAAGGCGACTGCCTTGAACAGTAAAAATATCGTCATGATCCAATGGGAACAGCAATGGGGACAGTCCTTCAACGATAAAATATTTCCACGACACAGTGACGATAAACAGTCGATATAATGGGAACAGCTAGAGACGACAGTCGTCCGACGATAAATTAATCGTCGTTAAAATTGTTCGCCAGATAAAAAAAATCTGCTGTTTCATAGAAAAGTGCAAAACCTACGCGGTCAAAATGTATGGAGCAGCAACATTTCTTTTAAATAACCCTGTGTAATACAAAGCAGATTGAGTTTATACAATGCAAAGATGGTCTTACAATCTTCAGCAGCTCTAACAGTATTTTTAAATATGTAATCAATTAGTTGTGTGGAGCAGGACCAGCATTGAGCCAAACATTTTTATCAAAGTCAAATAATTGATTTCAATTAGGCACATGAAAGGCACTTTTGAACGTCAAAATTTACAAAAAATTTAATGGATTCTAGTCGTCTCTTCCAAAAGTTAGTTTTCGTATGGAGATACCTAATGCAGAAGAATGGGCAAGGAACACCACCGTTACTCTTTTAAAATGTTTTACAACATTTTGTATACATTATTCCGCTCTCAGACGATTGTCGCTTCCTTCCGCTGGGGATTGTAACCTAATCTAAAAAGTATTATGACTAATTTACGAACAATATTAGCAAACTAATTCAATAATTATATTCTTTGTTTAAAGATAAAAGCTTATGAAATTAATAAAAAACAGTCATGGACTTAAGTCCACTTTTAAATCGTCTGTAAGTTATTTAACTTACGTATTCAAATTATCATATCTATGATAATTTTCAGACACACTGTGCATTGCGTACTGGTACTGCGACCAGATATTGGTTATTAGAATGGCCACCTGAAGATGAAACAGTTCAGGTTTAGAATAAAAAATGTAATTAACTTCACCCAGGCCCTAGTACTGTACTTCCACGGACGTACCCCCTGAAGAGCCTATTACTCATCACGGTAGTATTCCTGATCCGGATACGGATCCTGATCGTTTATTACACATTCAAAGGCGTTCCGAAAATTGGATCTCAAAATATCTATTTCTTACATTTTTTATCCTAGATGCCCATGAAATAAATCTTACCATCTTATCTTAATCTTGAAATTACGACGGTATGTTGATACCGCAGTTAAACGCGATATAGGCAGATATTAATAAAAAATTACAAATGTCTAGTACAGTAGCTTGTTTGACCGACATCATATAGATTCTCAATTAAATAAAAAAAATACAATAATAAACGACGTGTGGCAAAAAATCATGAATACAAGTCAAATTTTATACTGATTCCATCACACGTAGAAATTGCATTTTATTTGACCTTAAAAATTAAATGAAAGGACATCATAAAAACATCAAGTACCTATGGTATCTTTCTGTTCGGTGAAAATTTCCCAGAAACATTGAAGTCAGCATGGATTCAATCAGTCTTTTAGCCTTTTCCCAACTACATATGTTGGGGTCGGCTTCCAGTCTAACCGGAACCGGTATTTACATGGAACAACTGCCTATTTGATGACCTACACAACCCATTTACTACCCGTAACGACTGTCAAAGATCTACGAATGGAAGTCTCGATAAGTAATGGATGGTCACCCATCCACGAACCGAGCGCGGCAAGCGTTGCTTACCTTAAATCGACCCGTGTGGCTTTTATTAATTAGCCACGAGCCCCTCCAGGTGGGTACCTACGCAGAGAGATGCAGTTAAGTGCGCAGGCTGTTTATCTAAATTCTATCAACATAGGAAATACCATTTACATCACCCGTTGTAGACCAACTTCCTCGGCTAATGAAGACCGCATTATTTAGAACCGATTAATAATCTACTCAAAATAGGTGCAGTATTCATTCCTGCACGTAAAAATCAATTTGTTTCAATTATTTCCTTGGTACCTAAACCAAATGGCAAGATGCGTTGTATTATAAACTAGCTGACCCAACTGACGCTGTTTTGTCGAAATTTCAACCATTCTTTAAAAAATCCCATAGGAAGGACGTTTAGTTTTCCCCGAATTTGAAACTTTTCCGGGAATTTTCTCATTTTTGTTTCCATAAAAACCTTATTCAGACTATTACGTACATTTAAAAACAAAAAAAAAAATAGACAAATCGTTCCAGCCATTCTCAAGAGATGCACTTACCAACTTTTTTTTTTTCTGTTGGACATCTCATAGCTGACCTCTGAGGTCATGACTATTTAACCGGTCAATCCTGTGGATGCCTTAAGCTGCTTCACTTAAAACCTCCAGCTAGGGTTTATTCAACTAAGCTAATTAAAACTAGGTGAACGCTCGCTAAGGGCACCCCCTGTGGGGTACGAACCTCGGCTTAGGGCGTTTACCGGAGGGAGGACATCAAAGATGAGACGGGCTGGATCAAAGTTTTGATAATTCAGTAGTATTGAATAATTATATATCCAGTTGGGTTCCTGTCCCAAGTGGAGTTCCTCAGGGTTCATTGCTCAGTCCATTACTTTTTATAATCTACATCAACGATATCGACTCTTGTCTGACCTCATCCAAACTGTTGTGTTTCGCTGATGATATGAAAATTTATACCACAATATCATCGCAGATGGACGCGATAGTACTTCAGGATCTATACCGTTTGCAGGAATACTGTCGAAGAAATAAATTGGATCTGTATCCTATTAAATGCTCGGTTATAACCAGTGATCGGATAATCGGATGCATATTTACCTAAAATTCATTTTTGGTTAGGAAATTATGGCTTCTTAAGAGGCCGGCGACACGGCTCGCAATTACAAATCGAGATGTTTGCAAAATTCAATTCCAAGCACGTTGTGCCTATCGGAGTGATATACACCTACAGTGAGCAATACTACCACGCACACATTGACAATTATTGCTTGACGCGATAGTACTACTAACTTTCGAAAATTTATGATAAATTTGGATGTGTTCCGTAACACAAAAAATTATGAATGAACACTTAATGTATTTCCATTTTTTTTCGATAATTCGTAACTTGATAATATAAACTATGCTTCTGCGGAAACAATATTACAAATATTGTTGTTTATAATACAGAAAAAACAATATGAAAACATGTCATTTACGTTATAAAAATGTACGAAATGCAATTCGCTTACACTTCATTTAAAGGTAAGTTTTTGGAAATAAAAAGACGTAGGAGCCTAGATAAATACTGTCTCAATCCGAATATCAACATAATATGGTGAAAATATGCTTAAATTGCAAATTATTTATATACTACGTTTGTATGGACAATTCATGCGTCGCCGCATTCTTAAAACATATATTTTTAAATATAAATCCCGGGATTCCAGAAAATTCGGGAATAAGAAACTAGTCTGTAACATGGTGAGGAAACGTCGTCTTTAGCATGTGGTATTTATTAAAAAAACAGGGGATTACATAATAATATGCATTTACTTGAAGTTAATTTTAAGCTCACCATCAATTTATGACTATGTTGAGTGTAAGAGGAATAATAGGTATTAGGTACCTACACTCGATTTGACTCTATAATAAAAACAGCAGTTGATTCTGAACTCCCGGGATTTTTTCGATACAAAAGTGCATTTCATAATATTAGCCAACACCTTAAACTAAGTAAATATTCCTACACCCAATTTGATTCTATAGTAAAAAAAAAACTAAATTTGTCGATTCCGAATTCCCGGGATTTTTTCGATACAAAAGTGCATTCCATAATAGCCAACACCTACACTTTAGGTAAATATGCATCCGAATATCCGATCACTAGTTATAACATATTCTTGAAAGCGCTCCATCATAACCACATCTTACACCTTAGGTGATCAAGTACTGCCCAGATCTAATTCCATCCGTGATTTGGGGTCCATCACGATTCCAAACTCACCTTTGAATCACATGTAGATGCAATTGTTGCTAAGGCATCGAGATCACTGGGTTTCATAATGCGGCTATCCAAGTGCTTCACTCAAGCAAACAAAACCTTAAAAATCCTATACTGTACTTTTGTCAGAAGCCACTTGGAATACGCGTCTGAAATATGGAATCCGTGTTACCACAAATACATTGATCGCATAGAGAACATCCAAAATAGATTTAAAAGTACTTATGCTACCATCAAAGAGTACCGTATCACTCTGAAAATTACCTTAAACTCTGTAAGAAATATCATTTATTGCCCCTTATTAATCGTCGTGAGGTCTCCGACTGTGTTTTTTTACTAAAGACCTTTAATAATAATATTAACAGCCCTGAAATTCTATCTAAATTTTACTTTAACATCCCCGGAAGGTCGAAGCGGTCCAATCCCCCGCTCCGTGTGCCGTTTGCTCCGAATAACTACAGGCAGAACTCATTCCTTGTGCGTGCAAGCAGAAACTTTAATAGGGTATGTGTACAGCATGACTTTGATCCGTTTACAACAGGTGTATCTGTGGCCAGAAAGAGCTTGAGCCTTAACTTTTTCACCTGATGCGTGATATTGCTCAGATTATGTTAGCCTCAGTAGCCTAATTTTACCACATTTACTGTAGTATTGTATTATATTAGTATTCTTATGTATAGTTTTGTATAGCTTTGGCGGTTTATTGTTTTCATTGGCAGTACTGTGTTGTTCACAGATTTCTTTTATTATTATTCTATTAATTATATGTGAAGACTTGTAATTGGCTGTCAGTCATATTTTCAAGCTATTAGTCTGTTTTGTTTAGCTGTAAGTCTTCCAAAGGAAATAAATAAATAAATAATCGGGGAACACAAAGCCACGTGCACAGCTGCAAAAACTGCTGGCACCTCGTTTTCGAACAAGGGTCGGGGGGAGTATCATTTACTCGGGTATGCGGCGGTCGCGATCGCAAAGGACCTCAGCGGCGGGGTCGGAATGACGGGAGGTGTCTGTGTTTGTACACTGTTCTTGTTTCCCTATTGATCTCCTGGAGGAGGGTTATGCGGTCATCAGGGTCGGTGAGAATGTGCCTTGGACGGCGGGTATGACTAATGCTACTTGGGACATAACTAGCGGCCTCGACAACCAGAGGGTTGCGATGTTTGGCCGTGGACTCAAAATAACGCTTTGCAAGGCGTTTTAGGAATTGGTGGATAGTGGGAATCTTTAGGTCGAGATGGAGACTCTCGTTCCTAACGTACCAGGGGGAACCGGTGGCCCTACGGAGGAATCGATTTTGGAGAGTTTGCATCCTATGGATATGATGGGGTTTTGCATGAGCAAAGACAGCACCCGCATAGGTCATGATTGGTCGAATGCACCTTGTATAGATGCGCAATTTGCACTTAAGTGACAATTTGCTGCGTTCATTCAGAACGAAATGGAGTCTACCGAGAGCGAAAGCGGCTCGCGAACGAACCATCTTTATGTACTTTGCGAAACTGAGATGATGATCGAGAACAGCACTTAGATATTTAGCTCGCTTCTCCCAAGGGATCGGCTTGTCAAACATGGTGATTGGTCGGGGGAGGGGGTCTTTAAGCCTAGTGCGCGGTTTCGAAAAGAGAACCGCTTGGCTTTTATCGGGATTTACTTCTATGCGCCACTTTCTAAACCAGGCAGCAAGTCTATTGACTGAGCCTTGGAGAGTGCGGGCGATAATATCAGGGAATCTAGATCTAAAGTAGATGGCCGTATCGTCTGCAAACAGAGCCAACTGCGCCCTTCTACCGTCCTTAGGGATATCGCTGGTGAATAGCTTGAAAATGAGGGGAGACATCACAGAGCCCCGAGGGACACCTGCTCGGATAGGGCGGGGGGAGGATACCGCTCCTTCGATGCGATAGCGGAAGACACGGTTCGATAAAAAGTCTCGCAAGATGAGCACGAGACGATCTGGCACACCGAGTTGGTACAGCTTGTATAATAAGCCGTTGTGCCAGACTTTGTCGAAAGCTTTCGCTACGTCGAACAATACTGCACCGGTCATAGAACCGCGTTGGAAACCAGCGCTTATGAATTCTATGATGCGGTGGGCCTGATGCACGCTAGAGTGCTCAGTTCGAAAGCCGAACTGTTCGTTAGGAATGAGGCCCTTGGTCTGCGAAGTCTCTGAGATGCTTATAAATAAGCCTCTCATAGATTTTTCCGAGAACCTTGAGCAGACTAATAGGACGGTAACTTCCAGGCTCGGTTTTGGGCTTGCCGGGATACCGATGACGGTGGCTTCTTTCCACGACTGGGGAAAGATGTTGTTGCTAAATGCAATGGTGCCATTGAAGAAGGTAGTCAAAAGCATTATTAGGTGGACAGAGAAAAGTTGAATCACCCTATTGGTGAGACCATCTGATCCAGGGGCTTTAAGACCTTTAATGATGTCATGCACTTCGTCTGGAAGGACGGGACGCAGCGGACAATCAGGGTCATCAACGGGAGGGAGAGAGGCTCTACGTTTGACTTCAGCGTCGACCTTTAACAGGTGAGCTTGGTCTACTGGTAGGGAACTGGGAGAGCATTGAGCCTCGAGGCTGTCTGCTAGGCATTCAGCCTTTTCAACGTCCTCGAAGGCCATGGTCTTATCAGGACGGGTCAGGGAGGGCATAGAGGAGGATTGGGGGGACCTGAGTTTCCTCTGGAGTTCCCAGAATGCCAGATGGGTAGGCTCTAAATCACTGAGCATCTTTTCCCAGCCCGCGTCACACAGATCCGCTACACGTGTCTTTACAGATCTCTACAAATAGCGCATATGGGCTTTGTTGGCGGGACAGGGGAAGTTGGTATAAGCACGAATGGCCACGCACATCAACAGGCAACTTCTCTTGAACATTCGTTCAGGACGGTTTGTACGTGATCAGTGAGTGAGTCGATCGCGGACGTCGTATCAGCGATAGAGTCGACTAGGTCGGGGATAGAGTCCAATTGGGGGGACGTGTTGGATTTCAGCCAAGTGCTTACTTTCTTCCAGTACGTGACCCTCTTGGTGATAGGGGGAGAGTTAGGGTCGGGGAGACCTATGCGGGGGTCTAGTCTCATGACTACCGGGCGGTGGTCAGAGTCGAGCTTGTGAGATTACTCATTATTTATAGGAGATTTTAGGAGAATATCTAATTGTATTGATCACAATATTGATTGTTTACAAGAATTTATCCCAGTATGAACGTCAGCTGTCAGAATAATAGATGACATTGACGTATGGAAACGTTCCATTTCAACAATATTTTAACTAACTTAAATTAATGTTTTGTGAATAGAAAAGGTTTATTTGATTTGCATTTCTTTAATATTGATATTTCATAGACAGATGTATTTTATATAAATAGTTAATAATGTGACTTAAAAGGCTGTTTCACAAACAACGATTCTTGAGTTTTCGAACAAGTCATGATTTGTGATATAGATAGATCAAAACAAATGTATATTATATTAGCAGTACAATAAATGATTATGAAATCATTAATAAGGTACTAATAATATTTATCAAAAAAAACCATCACACTTCTGAGCCATGTCTACAAGCTGTTTTCAAGAGTTATCACGAACCGTCTCGCGCGCAGGTTTGACGACTTCCAGCCTCCCGAACAAGCCGGATTCCGTAAAGGCTTTAGCACCGTAGACCACATACATACGCTGCGGCAGGTTATACAGAAGACCGAAGAGTATAACCAGCCTCTCTGCTTAGCGTTTGTGGACTACGAGAAAGCCTTCGATTCGATCGAGACATGGGCTGTGCTGCAGTCTCTTCAACGGTGCCAGATCGACTATCGGTACATCGAGGTGCTAAAGTGTTTGTACAAAAACGCCACTATGTCAGTTCGACTCCAGGACCAGACCTCGAAACCTATCCTTCTGCAGCGAGGTGTGAGACAGGGAGACGTTATCTCTCCGAAACTGTTCACCGCTGCACTGGAGGATGTCTTCAAGGTTCTGGATTGGAAAGGGCTAGGCATCAACATCAATGGCGAGTATATCACTAACCTTCGGTTTGCCGACGACATAGTTATCATGGCTGAGACCATGGAGAAACTCAGTACAATGCTCGATGACCTCAGTAGAGCCTCCAAAAGAGTGGGTCTTAAAATGAACATGGACAAGACAAAAGTCATGTCAAATGCCCATGTGACACCCACTCCCATGAAGATCGGAGATGCTACGCTCGAAGTTGTGGACAAGTATGTTTACCTAGGACAAATTGTCCAGCTAGGTAGGTCCAACTTCGAGAAAGAGGTCAATCGTCGAATCCGACTCGGCTGGGCAGCGTTCGGGAAGCTACGCAATATCTTTTCGTCCCACATACCACAGTGTCTCAAGACGAAAGTCTTTGACCAGTGCGTGTTGCCAGTGATGACCTATGGTACTGAAACGTGGTCGCTCACAATGGGCCTTATCAGAAGGCTAAAAGTCACCCAAAGGGCAATGGAGAGGGCTATGCTTGGAGTTTCCCTACGTGATCGAATCAGAAATGAAGAGATCCGCAGTTGAACCAAGGTGACCGACATAGCCCGAAGAATTGCCAAACTTAAGTGGCAATGGGCAGGGCACATTGCTCGCAGAACGGATGGCCGATGGGGTCGAAAGGTTCTGGAGTGGCGACCACGTACCGGAAGACGTAGCGTTGGAAGGCCTCCCACAAGATGGACCGATGACCTTGTGAAGGCCGCAGGAATCCGCTGGATGCGGAAAGCACAGAATCGGTCGAAGTGGCGGTGCTTGGGGGAGGCCTATGTCCAGCAGTGGACGTCTTTCGGCTGAAATGATGAAATGATGATGATGAATATTTATCACGATTTTATATTGAAATTTAAAGTAACATGGTGGTAAATTGTTGTTTCGAACTATTTTCGAAACATCCAGTAGATGTTATTATATTATGATATTTTACTTAGAGATTACAAACTAAATTGCTATATAATCTTATTAAGTTTTAAGATAGTTCCACTACATAAGATTTGTTAATTATTACTTAGTTGAGAAGATAATTAGCATTTATATAATGATCATCTATGGTTGGTCTAAAATGGCGGACCGAATTGATTTATGACTTGAGTAAGATTGGGAGACTATAAAAACAGGTGTTCCCGCCAATTCGGGGGCTGTTTGATTTAACTGTGGTGAAAGATGGACTACCTATATGGTTCACGTAAATTAATTGATCACATAGCTTTATTATTGCTGATAACTGTTTTTCTGTATGTTATAATACTATGTATTATGTCTTGTGTGTAAATCGAATCAGGGAATATAAATGTTTTTGCTATATCTTTGAGAGACCTATTCTCAAATACTCAAGAGATGAATGTGATAGTAATAAAATAAGTATGCTAATCTAAAAATGTGTTGATAAAATACTTTAAAACAAGCTTCCATAGAGTTTCTTACCCTTCTTCCCTATGATGACCTAGACTAGGAACGGGTAACTAGTTTTCTCATTAACGATACTTACCTATTTATTGACAACCCTAATTGAAATAAATGCCTAGTCTTGTCTTTATTTGCTTTTCTTCATAAAATCTTTTTCCTACACACAAGTGTTCAAAGACACCTACATACATAATAATTAACTAGTAACCATTCTGACACTCAAAGCTGGAATGAAATTGTTTATTCTGTAAATAGGATATTGGAATCACTTTTACACGTCATATAAAAACAAAAAAATATTAAAAATAAACTAGATGAGTTCGGCGTTTCCTATCTGACTACTCTGAGAAGAAAGGCCGAAACAAACTCAGAGGTCTCTTTTAAAGTCCAGACATAATCTTGGTCAGGCCATATGAGGACCATGTAGATTAGTGTCTGAAAAGGTCTTTTCAGGAAAGAACCACACATATTTGAATGGACCTGTCCAGTCAGTGCAAGCATTTGTCAGTAATCGTGGAGCTCAACTCAGAACATAAGGAGCTCAAAACGACGAACAATACCAAAGAAAGGACACTTAAACTACTCAGGCCGCATAAACTACTCAAACTGCCAGACCATCTCTAAAACTAGCAGAGAAATAAAAATAATATCCACATAGTCCTCACATTCACAATAATTTAAATATTATAATACTTTACAAAGTAATCGTCATTTTGAATGTAATTTTCAACAATGTCAATGTGTATATATAAAACTGGTATATGTTGATTTTACATAATAATTAAAATGTCTAGTTTCATGGTTTTATCACAAGGCTTAGCAGAGCGAGCAGTTCAATCCCAAGATTTTCTATCTTCGAAATAATCTGAGATTGTATAGTACCATTTTTACAAAGTTTGGTTTTGAAAGAGATTTTAAATCGTTTAATGGGTAAGTTTCGAATGTTAGTGGGAAGTTTGTTGTAAAAGCGGATACATACATCCACCTCTGTACATTTCTGTGCTTGAAGTATTAAATAAATAAATACATTACTGTATTGAGAGGGCACCAAGGCAGGAAAAGACTGCTGGTGGTGGAGGTAACTCCACGGACTAGGCCTCTGAGGGCTTAGTCGTTGGGGCAATTGGGAAGAGGGAATCCTGTAAGAGGAGGGAGCTTCCCTTTGCTGGCGGGCGTCGAAACGCATGGCCAGCTTGGGAGAGGATGCCTTAGGGGCTTTTGAGCAACCGCGATAGTTGGCCGGGTGGCCTTCTTTGCCACATAAAACGCAGCTGGTAGGGTCGGTACAGAGGGTACGGTCCTTGGGACGGGGACAGTCGGAAGTGCCGTGCTCGCCCAGGCACTTTACGCACCTGGGTGTAGCATGGCAATTCTTCTGAGAGTGATGATATAACTGGCAACGGTGGCATTGTCTGACAATGCCACTCTTTTGCGGTTTTTCAATTTCGAATCTTGTGAGGTTGCACAGGTAACGAATTTGATAGATCGGGTGGTGGCCCTCGACGGGCGGGCAAATGACTAAGATCATGTCGTATGACTCACCGTCTCTAGAGTGGTACATACGATGAACCTCGTCAACTGGGACTTTTTGCGACTGAAGGTCGACTAAGATTTCCGAAGGGAATTCGTTTAATTACGACGCGAACTTGTTTTTCCTCTGGGAGGGAGTAGGTGTGGTATGACACACCTCTCATTCTCAGAAGTCGGGATCTAGACCAGGAGGATCTAGATCAGGGTCAGAGAGGGAGTGTAATCTCTCGGGCGAATCACATCGTTTAATAGTCATCGAACGTCACTTACAGGTAAGTTCGTTTGACTTTCTATTAAACTTCAGTGATTCGCCCTTCGAGATTACACTTATTACTTGTAGATGTTTAGAGTCTCACGAAATAGTTAAGAGGAAACTAGATTATTTACGTAAAAAAGACAAACTCATACCTTACGAAATGTAATAAAAACACAAGGTTATAAATCAAATATGCATACATCATATTATAAAGAGGCAATTATTATTATCATTCGTTGATCGAGGCCATCCTACAAAGGGACCGAGCAAAAGCATCTGAGGTATCTGCAGCTATTTCTCTATTATAAAACTTTGCAAAAGTTTATGATCTGCCGGTCCAACCTGCAGTTCTTTTAATAATTATTATCTATGCTAACCCCGAGCCTATTGGCGGCAGACGTAGCTTAGCTGCATAAGTTGTACCGTGAGCGCTAAAAACAGATGATTGTGTTTATACCGCTTTCACTCAAGGTGGCCTTGATCCAACGGCATAAAAATTGTTAACTTACATTATTGAAAGGCTTCTTTAAACTAATTAATAAAGTGATTAATTAAGGTTTTCTTTTGTCTGCCGATACAGTTAAATAAGGTTCTAAAGTTCTAGCAGGATAAATGGACGGTCTTTCATTGAAATAAGGAAGAATTGGTGGCGTACGATTCACGGTCGAGGTTTTGATTAAATCCGTGATATTAATTACAAACTTCTCGATAGTATATTTTTAATATTAGATAACATAAAAGACAATGTTTTTACCCGGTGTGCAGTTACTTAATCCAAAAGTGTAGTAAATTTTCTCGACAGTTTATCAAAGGAAAGACTTTCATTAGTGTACTCGTACCAATTACTTAAGTAATCTAAACAATAGTCGGGTCCCAAGTAAAATGATATCTTGGGAGCGGAGTGCGCAACTTGAAAACTCCCTTCATAAACCTCGTAACCTGTGGGTCATTCATGGTTACTGAGTTTAAAAGAAGCGATAGTGCTGCTTTAGTACAATTAATTGAGCCATATATTTTTTGACCCTGGTTAAAAGGGTAACTAAGTTTAACTCATTAGTAACTGATGCTTGAAATAAATTTAAGTTTTTATCCTGGCAGAAGGCAAACCATCGTTTAAAACAAGTGTTATATTGTTTTAAGTAAAACTTTTCATATTGAACAAAATGGAGGAAATGCATAGAAAAAATAAGTGGACCATTTCAAGGTGAAAGCATCTACCCTAAATGCTTCTGGATCCAAGAAACTTTGGAACATTTATTATTTAATCCACTCGCAAACAAATCAATTTCAAGCCGATTGAATCTTTTACATATAACTTGAAAAGCATCGTCAGCGAGCTCCCACTCAACATCAGCATGTATGCGGCGGGCTTCCGCGTCTACGATATAGTTATCCGTAGAACTAATATAGGAAGCGAAGACAAACAAACGTCGCTTTTCGCACCACTCCCAAATGTCACGACTTAAAGAACTAAGATTGGGGAATTGTATGCCGCCCATCCTATTGATATAAGAAATTGCAGTGGATTTGTCGATTCGTTAAAGTATTTCACAGTTACCATAATCATTGGCGAAGATCTTTAAACCCAAAGAATGCCGCCGTCGGTTCTAAATAATTAATGTGCTGAGTTAATTCCTTGCTAGACCATTGTCCGCCGGCCGTCTGGCCTGAGCAACTGACACCAGTTCGAGACGCATCTGAGTATATTTCCAGCTTATGTATAATCACTGGATCGAATAGGGCTGGCACAATTGTCAATTACTAAGCCACCAGTCCAAGTTTTCGCGTAAAGTATTGATTGTAATCATCATTTTGATTTAAACTAAGATACTTAGTTCCCTCGAATTTTTTTGTGTATAGCCAGCCGTACTGCGTTGCTGGGCAAATTGATAGCAACAATCCTATCAAATGAGCAAAATTACGTAACTTTTAAGTTAGAGAAATATAAAAGCTCATCCTTGATTCTATGTTTCTTTCCTACTGGAATGCTCGGAATTGAAAAACGTAACCTAATAAAAATGTTGCAGTTCGGCTAGGTATACTAACACTCTTTTTTAGGTTTACTGTAAAATATAATGATTGAAGATTTTTTTTTTTTTTTAATTATGTTTACAATCCATATAAATATTTCCGAATAACGACAGATCGTCTAATTAAATAACGGACAATAAGCCTTGATTACGCATAAATTGCATTACGGGACGCATAATTTTTGTAAACGCATAAGGTATATATACCAAAGCTATATATACCAAATGGTAAAAAATTCATACAGCTTCCCCAACTAACAAAATCGTAGAAACTTTCTAGACTCGCTGTGAATATTAATTTACAAAAAATATGCATCCTTCGGTCAGTAGAATACATGTAACTGTGTTTTAAAATGAGTCTCATCACTTTTCTTAACAAGGAAAATATTTGATAAAAATTGACCATCACACGGTTCACACACGCTTATGGCACCAATACTAAGAAGATTATTAATTTCTTTAGTCATGAGCAATATATCTGCACCAGACTTAGGATGATTATATGGATAAGATATAGGCTGGGAATACATAAAAATATATAGGTTCGAAATCGAAATTTGCAAACTGTGAACACAAGTTAACACCACAGGATCATTAGTGATTTGCGACCAATTATGGTGAAAGAACTTTAATTTACCCGCCTGTGAGTTGGTATTGTCCACGTCGGCTAACGACGTGGATTCCGGTTGTGTGCCGCGGGACACGGGGATCCGTCGCACGGTGCATTGGTGGTTGCTTGCGTCCACCATCCGTTGCGATCTGTCTCGGTGGCATGCGGCGATGCTGCGACTGCAGTGGTGGCAGGCCCCTCCAGTTTAAAGCCCTCGATGTTGGTTCCTTTGGTTGAATATTTTTGGGTGGCAATTTCGGCTTGGCAGCTGCAGGTGCCTGTTCTTATAATAGCTTTCATAGATTTTAAATTATCTTGGAGATCATCACCGAATAGTAAAAGATCCTTTACATTATCCTTAATTACCCAGTTAAGGCAGGACATCAAAAAAAAAAATCCTTGTTTGTGTCTCACTGTAATGTGTGTGACATAAAAGTCTGCTGGCGTCACTAAGAGATTTTAATGTCTGACATTTAATCTCCTCGTCGCGAGAGCCAGTTTGTAAGACAGCAGTGATTGTGTTGGCTACACAGGTTATAATGGGAATTAATACCTTCTGTTTGTCAGACAATATGTTGTCTCTCTTCAAGGCATCTTCGTTAACTGCTGCTCTGATTTCAAGATTAAGTGTTGGAGCCTGGGCTAGTTTTAAATTGTAAGATACACTATAAATCTTCAATATATCCTTTCTTGTTTCATCCTTTAAGCCATTAACCAGAATATCAGTCCACTTGCTAGTAATCTTAATGGACATTATAGATCGGTATGAGCTTTACAGACTAAACTCATAAGCACTGGGTACCAAATAAATAAAAATAAGTAGATATTTCATTTTACATGTTCTGTAAGAAAAAGTAGGTCAAGGCCGCGAGAACCGGCTGGCGCCGCCGCCGCGCCGTTTTCATTAAGTATTCGAAATTTAAAATGTTACCGACCTTCGTTTTGCAGAGCCTCCTGCAATGATTCTGGGTACTGATCACTATCCGAATAATGATTCTGTTCAAAATTCGAACTAGTACTTTTGTAACTCCGTTCCCGTTGTTTACGACGAACACGAGACATCCTTTTCTCAAACTTTATAATTTATTTATTTTTGTATAGATTATTTTCTACATATTTTGTGAATGTGAGAACGCTGTAGGCTTAGTGGATTGTAGACCAGCAGTGCTATTCTGTTAAAATCTCACCGTGAACGCTAAGGTGAAGTGAGCTTGAAGTGAGCTGTCATTCCACCATATATTAGGGATTGACACTGTTGGCAGCTCATTTTCAAGCTCAATTCACCTAATCATTCACGGTGAGATTTTTACAGAATAGCACTGCTGTTGACCATTTTCTATTTTGTTAAGTACTTGGTACTTATTGAAAGACCTACACTGTCCTCCCATACCTAGAAACACTGTTATATGAAAGTATTGTAAAAGCCAATTATTTTTAAAAGAGTAACCGTGGAGTTTCTTGCTGGCTCTTCTCCATAGGAAACGACCAATTGGAACTGTGCACCTAGCTTCTGACGTTTCATAAGTGCCCATGTAGGTTTATGTGAAATAAAATATATTTTTTATTTTTATTTTTTTCGTCCGGGTAAGTCCATCAGGTATAATATCATCGGGTCTCCCTTGTTTTACCGAAAAGAAATTGCCAAATTATCACTTCCCAAACAAATTTTCGCATAATTTCATTTGCCAAATTATTACTTACCAAAAAATCTCTTTACAAATAATTGTTACGAAAACGTATGTTTGGCAAGTGAACGTTTGAACAATAACTTGTTCACCAACTAGTACTTTTACCATTTTTTATCTAGTCAAATATTTCAGTTGGTATAACATATTTTACGCAAAATTAAATAAGCCAAATATTTGATGTCGTCAATTTTAAACTTACCATTTCTGTTAAGTCGATTGCGTAGCCAATGACAAAAATTTTGCATCTATATGTTAGTTGCACAGATTATACAAATTAAATTACAATGTGTAAATAAGTGGGTAGATGGTAAATCATAAATGTAGCGCGATGTGGGTAAGTCATGCAAAACACTATCACTGTGTTTTGTAGCGGAAGTTTATTGAGATTGTTACGATATATTATTTTGTTAATAATCTCTTTTTTCCATATTTTTTTCTATATAATCTAGTCGTTTCTGGCACTCGCCGGCCGCTGCCGTGGCACCGCTCGCTTCGCTCGCTCGGCTCGTGCGTAACCATTTTTTAAAAATTAATAACCTACTGTAACTAGTTCCATAAATAACCTAATGTCTAGTAACCATAAATTTGACTTGTTTCAGACAAATTCAAGCACATGAGCTAGTACAAATATTTTGTACTAGCTTTTGCTATTTTGTACTCGCGTTAATAAATGATTACCTATATTAAAATAAAATTGCATTTTTAATTATACAATTCCCAAAAAAAACTTATTTTTGCCTTTATATTTTTTGTCATAACAAATCATTTGACTAAACGTTTATTGTCTAAATATTGTTTACTGTAATAAATCATTTGATTAAAGACCAAAAGCCTTAATGACATTATCCTTGGTAACAATCTGCCAAGTAAACATTTGACCAAATGAAAATGTGCGTACTAAAATTTTATTATTCCAAATATTACATTGGTATAAAAAAAGGTTGTTAAAATTTGTTTGGGTAATGAAAATTTGGCAAAATCTTTTCGGCAAAACGGCAGGATCCCAATATCATCTCTGGTTGTTCTCGTCTGGCTAACGGCGAGTACTTGCACAGGCATAACTAAGTGGCCAAGATTATTCACCAGCAACTTGCTTTGAAATATAAACTTGTGGATTCTCAGGTACCGTATTACAAGTATGTGTCCGACCCAGTTCTCAAAAATGACCATGTCAAGTTGTGCTGGGATCGGTCTTTTATTACTGACAGGACTATTGTTGCCAATAAGCCTGATATAGCGGTGATTGAACGATTAGCGCGCCGCGCAATGATAGTCGATGTTACCATTCCACATGACTGGAACCTCGTGAAAGCTGAGAAAGAGAAACAAATAAAATACCTCGACTTAGCACACGAGGTTGTCGACATGTGGAATGTGAGCTCGGCTATTATTGTGCCGATTGTCGTAACGGCCAATGGCCTGATGGCTGAAAGCCTCGACCAACATCTCTCGAGGCTCTCGTTAGGCGGTTGGATCAAGGGCCTGATTCAGAAGGCAGTACTCCTTGATGGTACTGAAACGTGGTCGCTCACAATGGGCCTTATCAGAAGGCTAAAAGTCACTCAAAAGGCAATAGAGAGGGCTATGCTTGGAGTTTCCCTACGTGATTGAATCAGAAATGAAGAGATCCGCAGGAGAACCAAGGTAACCGACATAGCCCGAAGAATTGCCAAACTTAAGTTGCAATGGGCAGGGCACATTACTCGCAGAACGGATGGCCGATGGGGTCGAAAGTGTCAAGACGAAGCTGTCGTGGTGAGCGTTAAACCATCTGCGACGATAAGCTCGCGTGGGGCCGCTGAAGACCTGCAGCACCAGAGCCGTGACAGAAACCATGCCTGCTGCATGTTGCATGCTTGCTTGCATGCTGCATGTTGCATGCTCGCTTGCATGCTGCATGCATGGTGTATGCTTGTTTGCATACTTCTTACAGGAAAATAAAAACCATATGTTCAGAATCAACTGTTTTATTGATTAGTAATACGTGCAGCGCTGGAGCCGTGACAAAAGCCATAATTATTAGAATAGAATAGAATAATTATTTATTTGCATAGAAAATAGGTACAAAAATGCAGATGTTTTATAATTAGAGATCCTTATACTTTGTACCTTAAATTAGGCATGCAAACATTTAGTACAAGTGCTTAATAGTCTAAAAATACTGTTAATATGAAAATTCTTATAATAATATTCTCTATTCTTCTTATTCTTATTCTTTTTGCATCTTTACATTTTCTTTTTGTTACTAATTTATCTTAATAAATAAACATTAAATAATTTAAATTTAGGACTTGGGAAAGATTTGACCTCCTTCTAGGCATGGTTGTAGTTTTATTGTGAAGATACCTGATCAATTAACATCTATGTGACCGGGTAGGCTACCGTGTCACGAAGATAAATGGAAAAGGAAATTAAACACTCAAATAACATAAGCCCGAAGGCATATTTATTCGATAAAATAAAATAAAAAAATTAATGGGAGTTTTGGCCAGTAGAGTCAATTTTTTTTTTCAATGGTGTACCATCGTCATCGAATATCAGTCCTAAACTATTACCGCTTTCACCGCGTGGAGGTACTCCCAGCTTATGTTATTTTATAATTATACAGTAAAATTAGTGATAGCTTTGATTTCCACATCAGATGTTTCTGATCTTCGATTTTTATAAGTCAACAGGAAATGCCCATCAGACTGAACAACTTTTGCTAAGACGTCATTCCTATATGTGTTATGGTGTAGCTGGGCTCTTGGAATTCCACAACAGGTGTTCCAGATCTTCGATCTTTATAAGTCAACAGATAGTGCTCATCAGATTGAACAACTTTTGCTAAAACGTCATTCCTATATATGTTATAGTGTAGCTGGGCGCTTGGAATTCCACAACAGGTGTTCCAGATCTTCAATTTTTATACGTCAACAGAGAGTGCTCATCAGACTGAACAACTCTTGCTAAGACGTCATTCCTATATATGTTATAGTGTAGCTGGGCTCTTGGAGTTCCACATCAGGTGTTCCAGATCTTCAAATTTATTATCTCAGCAGAAAATGCGTCATCACGTGGAACAATTTTTGCTATGGTACTATTTTTGTATCTCTTATGGTTTAACTGGTCTGTTGCGGTTCTGCATCAGGTGTTCAAGTTTCCAAGATAAATTATAGCCTATATGTTGCCTAGACTTAAATACCTATACAGCAAAAAAAAAAACATTCAAATCCGTCTAGCAGTTCCGAAGATTAGCGTGTACAAACAAACAGACAAAAAGACAGATTTTTTTTTTTGATTCTTGCTCTATTACTATTTCTAAACCCCCCTCAATTATTTTTTCACTCCTCTTGCTCAAAAAGGCCGTCATTATAGAGTACCAGAGCGGGGGAAAATTAGCATTTCTTGCTCTAAGGGAAAAAGTATTTTTTTTTCTCATTTTTGTCTGTTCCAGCGAGCCTTGAAAAACGAAAAAGGCTTTTACTCAAAAATGCATGTAATGTGGTCATTTTGCTGGTCGCTCTAACAGGCCGGCAAAACATTGCCGGCCGCTATTTTGACGTTTCAACGTTTTAAAAATCAAATGCAAAAAGATTTTATTTAAAACACAGCTGTTTGTATTTATAGAGATAGGTACAAAAAGATTTTATTCCATATTTGGCTGTATAGTTCCAACTACCATTGTTAAAAAAAAAAAAAAACATAGAAGTAACAAAAGCGCGGTTCAGCGAAAATTTTATTTTTATTTAGTGACTTTTTTGCTAAAAATGAGCTCCCATAGCGAAAATTCTTCCGATTCGATGTGTTTAACACCGCCAGACATTAAAGATGAAACTAAATTAGTAGTTGAAAATTTACGTTTTTTTAGTTTTTTTCGAACGAACAGAAACAAAAAGCATAATTCTGATTATACAATGAAGACGTCATGTGGTGGTCTCATTTGCGATAGCAAAGAAGTTGCTCAAGAATTTGTAAATTTCTTTACCAGTATCCCATTTAAAACTACTGAAACCTTAAACTCCTCGCCCTCACTCTCTTTTGATTTATTAAGGGCCAACGTTTCAGCATGCCCGATTGAATTTAACTTTAAGCATATTAACCCCATAACGGTAATAAAAGCTTTTAAACAAATCAAGATCAAATTGACCGAAGATCTTTGGGGGATGTCCATTAAAGTCTGTACCTCCATAATTGAGACCATAGCGCCTTACTTAGCCTTAATATTTAATTTGTGTGTGGATCAAGGAGTCTTCCCGGATTTAATGAAATACAGTAAGGTAATAACCACTTTTCAAATCCGGGGACAGTAAAGACACCAATAATTATAGACCCGTATCCGTGTTGCCGGTATTCAGCAAGTTGTTTGAAAAAGTAATGCTTAATCAAATGCTCAATCATTTTAACACAAATAAAATCCTTCACGATCAACAGTATGGTTTCACCAAAGGACGTTGTACAACCGACGCTGGTGTAACCATATTAAGACACATTTTTAACGCGTGGGAAGAGGCCCAAGATGCCATAGGGATCTTTTGTGACCTCTCCAAAGCATTTGATTGCGTCAATCACGAAACCTTACTCTTGAAACTAGAGTATTACGGACTTGGAAAACTTGCACTCAATTTAGTAAAATCTTATTTAAATGATAGACAATAGCAAGTTCAAATAAACGGTATCAATTCACTAGGTTTAAAAGTAAAATTAGGTGTGCCACAAGGCTCGATATTGGGTCCATTCCTCTTCTTAGTATACATTAATGATCTACTCCATTTATTAAAAAATCAACCACAAATGGTGTTATTTGCTGACGATACTTCTTTAATTTTTAAGGTAGATAGACGTGCTACAAATTTTAACGACGTAAATAACGCCCTACAGCAGGTCCAAAATTGGTTCACTGCTAATAATTTAGTATTAAATGGAAAAAAAACTAAGTGCATAAAATTTTCTTTACCAAATGTCAAAAGTAGTGATTGTGAGATAGTATTGAATCAAGAGAAACTAGAATTCGTTGATAAAACTATTTTCCTAGGGATCACGCTCGACTCAAGGCTGCAATGGGGTCCTCATTTAACATCTCTTGCAGGATGGCTAAGTTCAGCAGCATATGCTGTCAGAAAAATCCGTCAGTTTACTGATGTAGATACCGCGAGGCTAGTATATTTCAGCTACTTTCATAGTATCATGTCCTACGGTATTTTACTGTGGGGACGGGCTGCAGACATCGAGTCTATTTTTATTCTCCAGAAAAGAGCGATCAGAGCCATATATTGTCTCCGCAGGCGCGATTCTCTAAGGAAACTGTTCAAGGATATTAACGTCATGACGGTACCTTGTCAATATATCTATGAAAACATCATGTACGTAAGAAAGAATTTACATCTTTTTAGCAAAAGAGGTGATAGACATAATTATAGTACTAGAAATAGGGACCTATTAGTTCAACCAGGTTTCAGACTGGCTAAAGTAGATTCATCTTTCATGGGATACTGTTTAAAATGTTACAATAAAATTCCTCCCCACATACTTCAACTGAATGAGACGAAATTCAAATCTTGTATAAAACGCACATTATGCAGGCAGGCATATTATACGTTGGGGGATTACATCACTGATAAAAATGCTTGGCTCAATGCTGGTCCTGCTCCACAACCACAACTAATTGATTAACATTTGCAAATACTGTTGGAGCTGCTGAAGATTGTAAGACCATCTTTGCATTGTATAAATTCAATCTCTTTTGTATTATATAATTGCATAGCACACTATGTGAGCACTATGTACTAAAGAGTTACCATTTACCGGGTAATATGTCTTGCATTGACTTGAATGTGCCCTGGCGGCTGTGAGTATGTCATGCTCACTCAAATGTTTCGCTGATGGTGGCGCGTGTGTTGGATCATTTAGCTCCCTTTAAAATGGTTGAGCTAAATGGTGCTAATCCATGCGTCATGTTCGTGAACGGGCGCCGTCAGTTGGGACTGGTCATCTCTTAGCTGCCAGGGCTTATTTTTAATTTTCATTTTTTTGAATTGTTCTTTTTTATCTTTTTATTACGGACGCTTCTCATGTGCTCGTCTTTTTACATTGTTCTCACATGTATAATTTCAATATGAATGATGTAACCAATATCCCATCAAAAACATAAATGTGAAAATGGGAGCCAAATTCCATAAATATGGTTGTCGACTTCGCCGACAAAAGAATTGAAATCTAAATGGGTGCCAAGTTCTGTAGATAATCCTGAAATTTATTTATAAGAACATGCAACTTTCTAAAATAAAATTAAAACACAAATTCTTGTTTTTTCTGCTATAACAATGTTTGCTATTTAAAAATATAACTTCTTAAATTTGAACTGTCGAATTATTTACACAAAGCACTTAGGATAAATTGAAGCTCAAGATTTGACTTGGCTAGTTTTTACATACAAGTTATCTTATATTTGGCTAATCAATTTATCATCTTTATATATGTCTACAGTGTCGCGGTGCAAAAGAACTAAAACAAACAGGGTAACTTTTTTATGCTGGTGTGCATTACAGCTACGTCTTACACTCGCGCCACGTCATTGTGCTGTAATTTTACTTTTTTAGTGTGCGTGCATTAAGCGGCTAACAGTTGGACGCTATTTTTTTATCGAGTTTACAGCTTTGACTGTCTACCTAGGCATATTTAATTATTATTATTTAATTTTAAGTAGGCACTCAACATCAAATAAGTAATTCATGATGTGCTTACCTGTAAGAAATTTGTACACTAGTCTATAAGTTTATTGCATGTATCTCATATCTTTGTATCGGTGTACTTAATTGTTGGTGAGCCAAATAAATAAAGTAAAATATTCATATCTTTGTTCTTTATGTTATGCGCAAGTTACTGTTTCTTATTGTAACTGTTTACAGCTTTGACTGTCTACCTAGGCGTATTTATATATTTGTTCTTTATGTTATGCGCAAGTTACTGTTTCTTATTGTAACTGTAAGGTCAAAATATCTTCTTTCTCTAAAATTTCAGCTTGCTGGTAAAAACTAGCCAAGTCAAATCTTGAGCTTCAATTTATCCTAAGTGCTTTGTGTAAATAATTCGACAGTTCAAATTTAAGAAGTTATATTTTTAAATAGCAAACATTGTTATAGCAGAAAAAACAAGAATTTGTGTTTTAATTTTATTTTAGAAAGTTGCATGTTCTTATAAATAAATTTCAGGATTATCTACAGAACTTGGCACCCATTTAGATTTCAATTCTTTTGTCGGCGAAGTCGACAACCATATTTATGGAATTTGGCTCCCATTTTCACATTTATGTTTTTGATGGGATATCATTACTTTTTGTAAAGAAATTATTATTATTCGTCAATCAAACGTGATCTATTAAATTCTTTTTGTAAATATGCGTAGCAATATTGTGTAAGAATGTAGGTATTTCTTTCGTAACAATTGTTACAATTTTCCGCAATGATGTCAGATCGCTGAGCCGGCGCGGCAAGTATTATTATTAAAAAAAACGTGTACAGTCGGGGAGCCTTATGTCGTATGGTATTTTACTGTGGGGTCGGGCTGCTGACATTGAATCCATCTTTATTTTGCAAAAGAGAGCTATCAGAGCCATTTATAATCTACGTCGCCGCGAATCTCTCAGGAAACTTTTTAAAAGGATTAATATTATGACGGTACCTTGCCAATTCATTTATGAAAATATTATGTATGTAAGGAAAAATCCACATCTCTTTAATAAAATAAGTGATAGACATAATTTTAATACTAGAAATAAAGATAAACTAGATCAACCATTTTTCAGGTTATCTAAAGTACATACATCTTTTATGGGGTACTGTGTTAAATGTTACAACAAAATACCTTGTGACATATTGCAATTAAATGAAAGAAAATTTAAAACTCATATTAAAAATACACTTTGTAAACAAGCATATTACAAATTAGAGGATTATATCCAAGATAAGAGTGCTTGGAAACATGCTGGTCCTGCTCCATAGGACAATTTAGAATCAAGACAAAATCAAACTGTTTGCTAATTTAATTGTAAAATTTATTACTTTGTGTTTTATGACATTGATTTTACATTCTGTGATTACTTCCTCACACACTGACTTATTAATTGTAAAATTTTAGGAAAATCTTCTACTTTTACAATGTTTGTAAATATGTGAGCACCATGTATCTATCACATATTAAATTATCTGTCGTTGTTTCATTTTTAATTCTTTTTACCTATTGTGGTATAGTAATTTTATTCTAGGTGCACCGTCTTCACATATAATTATTATTTAACAAATGTACGTACATATACAAACATTTTAAAAGAGTAACGGTGGAGTTTCTTGCCCATTCTTCTCCATACGAAAACTACCTTTTGGAAGGGGCGAATAGAATCAATTTTATTATTTTGTAATTTTTGACGTTCAAAAGTGCCATACATGGGCCTATTTGAAATTAATGATTTGACTTTGACCCCGTCAGGAACAAAGTTCCTTCTCACGTATGATTTAATTATTTAATTTTTGCAGCCGCCCCTTTTTTTTTTAAGTATCTTCTCCCGCTCTGGGCGGAGCGGGAGGGCGTATCAGACTCTTACTGACTAAAACCCACCCGTGTTCCTTCGGTTGCCCTGTTGCCGGGGGCCACGATGTCCCTATCGGTTTTCTGCGAACCCCCGGCAGGCATTGGCCCTAGCGGATCCCGTCATTTCTGCTGACATCTCTTTGAGGCGCGCGTGGAACACAACGCGCCGTCGACCCGGGCTTGGTCCTTATCGGACGGCGAGCTACCCATTGCTCACCGTTCGCAAGCCCGCGCCTACGGTGGCCGGAAATCGGCTCGCGATTCCCGCCCCGGGCGTCTCCTCCTGCAGCGGTTAGGGGCGTGAGGGCGCGAACTTTGCCTCTACCTCACGCGTTCCGCCTCCTCCTTCGCGAGCATTACCGCTTCGCAGAAGGAGGTGACGGCCTGCCATTTCCTCTCGCTCCGTACCATGGCCTGAACCAGGGCCGGACGCGAGAGATCACCGCCGCCGTTGCAGCCGCCCCTTGGATTTACATTTTGGCCTCACTATGGACTTAACTATTCGTAAGTTTATATCAAAAATTAAACGACAATAGTCCCTAAAACAATAGTCATACGATCTATCAATTCAAAAACGTCTCAAGCATAGTACCAACCTACCAACTACCTTGAACATACCAACCTGACGTTTGTAACAACGTTTTTCGAGATCAGAGAATGAATGAAATGAATTCACTGCCGCCTAACATTAAGGACCAAGATTTTGACACGTGACACATCAGTTGACTCGACGGGGTGTTTTGAATTCAGTCATGAAATTCAGGAATTTACATCAACTTTTGGCATTCGAATCAAAAATGTATAGTTAGCTGTCAAATTATAAGACGCTGGAGATCAGCGCCATCTGAAGTGAGCAAGTGGCAGTTTTTAACCCCATTTGAAAATTTGTCGTCATGACTGTCATTTTCATAGTTTTCGGGAGATAGTGCTGATATCGAATTAGATGGACATTCTGGATTTTAAGATGGCGGCTATTCCAAATAATAATAATATTGTAGATCAATTTCATGCCAATTGTAAACTTGATAATCAAAATCCGTAAAAAAACGGACCTCTTAATTTCGTCAAGTTCGTCTGTCCGTGCGTCCGGATGTCATACAGTCATTTAACATGGAGACTATTTACACTCTATCGATGAAAATTTTGAAAAAGGTGGATTTTTTGCACCGTTAAACAATGGTGTAGTGAAATTACGATAAACATAATATTGGGGGTGGCATTCTCCATACTTACATATAACCGAGAGATGAAAAAAATCTATGCATATAAAGCGTGTATTGTTGGATCTCATAATTAAAATGTTAAGATGTCTCTAAGTGACTTTGCTTTTGAAGTCAATAATTTTTGAGATACAGTTTATTTTCGGTTACAACCGCAGAATTAACTTTGTTTGTTATAGTTTTTTCGAGAAATACAAACTTATTTTTGCAGTCGATAAAATTGATACTATGCAATGTTTATGCGTAAATATTCATCCCAATTACGGAACCCTTCACTGTGCGTAGTCCGACATACACTTGGGCAGTTTTTTAAAATTTCGTTTTGAAACTACCTCAAAAATAAACAATTTCTATTACTCGAGTAAGATTATCCTATTAAAAACAAATACTATCAAACTCATACAACTAAAAAAAAATCATTGTTGGTTTTATGAAACCACGGTAAAAGTGAAACTTTACACGGTCAGCTGCTGCGAACTATAGGCGCCGCCATATTGGCCTTGGCTGCTCTGACGATCGCCTTTCACTTTATCCCTACTCCGCGGCCGACCGACACGCGACATACAACACACAGACGAAAAAGTTTGAGACGATGTAATAAAAGTTTCAATTTAAAAATATAGACGTCATTTAAAAGTGTTTGCGGAATACCTACCTAATTTATATAATTAATTTAACATCATTCCCAAACAAAATTTTCTTAAGCCTACCTAAAAAATGTATACTAGGCATTCTATATCAGAAAGAATCAAAAATAAAATCCACAGTAAATAATTGTCCAAAAAATTAAAAATAATTTTGAACAACGTTCCGAATTTAAATTCAAATAAATAGAAACAATTCGGCGCGAAATTCAATAAATGAGGTAAGTATCTATCCTCGTTCTATGTGTTGACTCGTTTTATATTGAATGTCCTAAAAACGATTAAACACTAGAAAAGTATAAATAATTATTTTAAACAATGTTTATTGTATTTAATGCTTAAAACAATTTTATTTTAATTTTCAAGTATAGATTTCAGACATTCGACATAATTATATAATCGGGACAATCAAAATTGAAAAAAAAAAAAAAAACGTTTGGCATAATCGTTTTCGCACATCATTACAATAAAAAAAAACAATGATCGACGATTTTTAACACAAATTGAGTAGTAGTAATGAATATTACGTGTTATTGAACATGTGTTCGTATAATAAGTAAAGATCTGGGCATTTTCTAGTTACTTATAATATTTTTAATCACATTTGTCACATTTAAAAAAAGGGTAGACGCTCACCGAGTAAACATTGGCTCCGCGAATATTTGAAGTTTAAAATCTTAAAGTTGTGTTTAAGTCTGCATAATACGTTTATCAGTTTCATTTCAACAGACACCATAAGCACAAATGTTATCCAACGTTAAAAACGCGAAGTGAATAAGTTCAGAACATAAGCAGTGACAATCGTGAAATGGTGACACAAACTGAAACTAGTGCAGCGAAATAGTGCCTGTGATATCAGTTTTCATCACCTTGAACAGTGAACATAATTTGAACATTTTGAATCCCATAAGTGTTATATTAAAACTAAATTACCTTTATCTACAAAGTAAACAAAACTGGTACAATAAATAATGACGTAGGTAGATGAAAAATAAAAACAATATCTGACAAACCGTTCACATTCATATCGTGGATGCACGGACATAAAAGCTTATTTCGTCAAGTTTCAATAATACCAGACGGCACGTTACGACTAGTTACGACTGATACGCATGGTGTTCCGAGTTCGGATCTCAATATCTGTAATTATTTTTGTGAGTTTAGAGATTTAAAATATGCATCGTACACCGCCACCAGCCGACAAGTCGAATGATCCAACTAATAACATGGATTTAACTACGGGAACTCACGTAACTACGCGTTATAAACGGCCTAGAGTGATTAGTAACAACAGCTCAAATGAACCATCGCCTGATAAATTAATCAACGACGAAGCAACCGAGTCTATCACTCCAGAATTGATTCGAGACATCATACGCACCGAACTGCGTAGTCTCCTAACTACCGATATCCGAAATATTGTGCAGGAAAGCGTGAGAGCCGAACTAAAGGATATTAGCTCGGAACTAAGCCAGATGAAAGACTCTCTCGAGTTTACAAGCAAGCAATATGATGATATGCATTTAATTTTTGAAAAAAAGTCAAAACAAATAGATGATCTACAAAAAGAGAATAACAGCATGAAACCTTTAATAAAAGACCTAACTTTTAGATTAACTCAGATGGAACAACATGCTCGATCTTGTAACATAGAAATTCTATCCGTGCCTGAGTACAAGTCTGAAAATCTGAATACCACAATGTTGCAGTTATGTAAAGTAGTATCATGCCCCGTAAAAGAAAATGATATCGTTATGTCTACTAGGATCGCTAAACAAAACCCAGAGGGAACGCGTCCTAGATCTATAATTGTTAAACTTACGTCTCCTGCAGTACGTGATGAAATTCTAGCTGCCGTGATTAAGTTTAACAAAGCTAACAAGGCGGATAAACTTAACACTTCCCACTTGGGCATAGGAGGAGATAAAAAGCCTGTCTATGTAGCTGAGCACTTAGCCCCACAAAACAGATCCTTACACCATGCTACGAGGATGGCGGCCAAAGAGAAGAACTACAAGTTTGTATGGGTGCGAAATGGTCGCATTTTTGCTAAGAAAAACGAAACTTCCGAACGCCTTCTTATAAAAGATATGGACTCTTTGGTTAAATTAGTTTAACATGTTTCACCAATCTTATTTTTTTTTTTTTGAATGTTTAATGAACAAATAATTTATAATTCGCAGAACTCCAAATTTATTACCAAAATACTAGAGGTTTAAAGACAAAAATGCATGATTTGTATCACAATTTATTAATTAATGATTACGATGTGGTAATTCTTACGGAAACTTGGCTTAGTGATGATATCTCCAGTACCGAATTATTCGATGACCGTTACACTGTATATAGAAGAGACCGTAAACTGAACGAGCTCTGTAGGAAGAAGACTGGGGGTGGGGTGTTGATCGCTATCTTAAAAAAACATAATTCTATTGAAATGGCGTCTTATAATAGTTTGTGGGAAGATCTCTGGGTAAAAGTTCAAGTTAAAACCAAACACAATGCAATAAGTCTTTGCTTTTGCGCGGTCTATATTCCATCCCCAGTTAAGATTGATGTTTTGGAACATTACCTTGAGAATGCGGGCAAAGTCATTCGTACGGAGGGCAATACTTTTATAGCAGGTGACTTTAATCTGACTAACATCGATTGGGTCAATAGCGATAACAGTAGCTTCCTAGTCCCTGAGACCACTAATTGCTTGACTAACCACCTTTTTACTGAGTTCGTTGCGTTGCATGGTTTAGAACAGTTTAATAGTGTCAGGAATGATAAATCAAAGGTCTTAGACCTGGTTTTAGCTGATATAACGAATGTTAAGGTGAATGAATGCAATGATCCCCTATCTAAAGTAGACACACATCATCCTCCTCTACTGATCTATTTAGATATCATTCCTGAAAGAACTCTGAACTGCAGTATGTTACCCACCCGTAACTATCACAAGGCTGACTATCAAGCTATAGCACAACATCTTGACACTATAAACTGGACTACAACGTTACAAAACTGTGGGACCATAGATGAAATGGTTGAAATATTTTACGAAAAGGTAAAGGGTGCTATTACCAACAACGTTCCTTTTTCTTATAAGGTAAAGAACAATAAACAACCACCGTGGTTTACGAAAGATCTCACTAAATTACTGAAACAAACATACAACCTTAGAATAAGAGTTAACAAATATAACAACGCTATGGATAAGATTAGTTTAGCATTACTGAAGGGAAGGTGCCGGTTATTAAACAAAACATCTTACATTAGCTATATTAATAAAATAGAAGCTAGAATAAGAACTAATTCTAAATACTTCTGGACATATATTAAACATAAGCGTAAAAATAAAAGTACAATCCCGGAAAAAATGAACTTAAACAATGAAGTAGCTGACAACAGTACCGATATCTGTCAACTATACGCAAAAAACTTTTCATCGGTGTATAATCAGAAGCACTCTACACAGCTAAATAATACATCTTTATTATTGAGTTGTGGAAACCTGAATGTATTAAGTCACATATCGCTTACAGAGGATATGGTCGCTAGCAAACTGAAATGTCTGGATATACGCAAAGGACCGGGTCCTGACGAGCTTCCCCCAATTCTCTTCGCTAAGTGCGCGAAGTCATTCTCTACGCCTTTAACCCTTCTTTTTAACCGCTCACTTGAAACGGGTTGTTTCCCATCTGCGTGGAAGAAATCTAAAATAGTCCCTGTTTTTAAAGATGGTCGCAAAAACGACATAAAAAATTATAGACCTATATCGATTATCTCTATTATCCCTAAAGTTTTCGAGTTGTTATTGTATCCGTATCTGTACAGCCACTTGAAAAATAACATAGTAGGCAATCAGCATGGTTTCTTTCAGGGCCGATCAACTCACACCAATCTAGTAGCTTTTTCAGAAAATGTCACAGCTTTTGTGGACCAGCGGATTCAGGTTGATGCAGTGTACACCGATTTTAGTAAAGCGTTCGACAAAGTAGACCACCAACTTTTAATACAGAGACTCGAGAGCTGCGGAATCTACGGTGCACTATTGCAATGGTTTCAATCATACCTTAGTGATCGTTTCTCGTTCGTTGTTTTGAATGGGGTCCGATCTGAGGATTTTCATGTGACGTCTGGAGTACCACAGGGCTCTCACTTAGGACCTTTGCTTTTCAATATTTTTATTAATACTATTATTCATTGCTTCCATCACGCAGAATCTTATTTATTCGCAGACGATCTCAAGTTAACCTTGCCTATTAAATCTATTGAGGATCCTCATTTGCTACAAGCTGACTTGGATAGATTAGTTGAGTGGTGCAAAGAAAATAGGATGAGCTTAAATTTACAAAAATGTTTACATATAAAATTTTGTCGCAAAAAAAATGTTTTTAATACACAATACTCTCTTTCGGGCAATACACTCAATGAAGTTGATACTGTCAGGGATCTGGGAATTTTGATGGATAGTAAATTGACCTACAATGACCATATGGATAAGATAATATCAAACGCAAACAAAATGCTAGGTTTTGTATTAAGGACCTCAAAGCCCTTTAAGAACTCTAAGACCAAAATTATCCTATATGAGACGTTGGTTCGCAGTAATCTGGAATACTGTTCACAGGTTTGGTCACCCCGTTATAACGTTCATAAGCAACGTATTGAGCGAGTCCAGAGGAGGTTCTTGTATCATCTATCCTTACAAAATGAAACCGCGAAACAATTGAAATCTTATAAAGACCGTGTTCATCACTTTAAATTTCAAAGCCTCACCAATCGTAGAAAAGTACTTGATCTTTGTTTCCTACACAAATTACTGACATCTAAACTAAATACTGACCTACTATCTAAAATATGTATTAATGTTCCTAGCAGGTTACCACGGTCACATACCTACAATCTTTTCAGACAATCTTTTCACAAAACCAATTTAGGTGACAACTCTCCCCTTACGAGAGCTACCAAATTGTATAATGCTTTATGCCGCAAAGCTGAAATCGATATCAATCATGACAGTCTCAACACTTTTAAAAACAAATTATATAAGCACTTTCGGTTAGAGGACATTTGACTTATCATTCCAATCATTAAATAATGTATACTTTTAATTTAATTTAATTTATATCAAATTTAATTTAATTTATAATTCTACTTTTACTTTTTATTTATAATTTTTAAAATAATATTATATATTTTTTAAATTTTAATTCATTATGACATAATATTGATAATCAAGTTAATGCTTGGTTTTACTGTATTGTATTCGTGTAAGTTTAAACTTTTAGAATGGCATGTATATTGTTTCTTTTTTTTATTCTTAATTTAATTTAAATTATGTATTCAGAGCACTAAGTACTCGATAATGTGTAAGCTGTGGTTACCTGTAATTGAGTGTGCGTTACAGGATAATGTAATAAAACTAAGTTTTACTATTGTAAAAAGATAATTTGTAATGTAACTCGTTGGTAATCCTTAAATAAATAAATAAATTTAAAGTCGTATCAGATATGTGTATGTGTGTTAATTGTGAAAAGTTAAAATGTAAACACGCACGATTGGCGCGAATCTTCGACTTTTGATATCAAAAACTTCATTACTACTACTTATTTAACTTGAAAAATGGATGAATTCGTCAAATAATTCAAAAGTCGCTGTCCTTATGGTGGAGTTTGGATGTTCGCAATCCCCAATTTTTATGATTTTTAGCCTCGACCTCGACTGTCATCAAAATGGCGATTATCGCATTTACAGACTTGAATTTTATAAAGGTAAATTAATAATCTTGCGCGCTAAATATGAAAGATTTAATGGCATAAACATTATTTTAGCCAACTCTCTTAATTAAAGATGAATAATCTCATTGGCAGCAGCATTTTCAGTGCTTCTATAGGAAGGTTTACTTTAACAAATAACACAACAATACCTAAATACTAAAAACATTTTATTTCTCATAGAATTTAAAACGGCTTCAGCTTCATTCTCATAACGTATTCATGGTATGAAAGCAGCGTATATCTATCCTTTTCTTGGAGTCCGATCACCTATATACTATTAAACAGACAGCAAAAGGGTTGAACATTTCTTATTCATATTGATGTATTCTTTATTCTACACATTACAACATTTGAAATTCCTTAAAAAATCTTAATAATTTCAAAATCCCGGAATCCCGGAGGCGTATCCATACTAATATACGTGCCAGTTCATTGACCTCAAATCAATCTACTTACTCTGATCACTGGTAGTTTATAAAATAACATTACTGCCTCGAAACACTTTTAAGTTGTTGAGTATATTCAGACCATATAATATTTTATTTATTGTAAAATCATAATTTTACAGTATTTGAGTATAATAAATAGCATTTAAAACATACTCGTGTAGTGGATACTCCACCTACTCCATGTGGGTTAGTATCGATATTTTCAATCGATTACAAATTATTTTATTGGAATAGTCTGTCATCTGGCAACATTCAGGTTAGGATTGAATGGCGGATGTAGTTCTTTAAGTATCAACAAAATAAATATTTATTAGGTTCTCTAATGCTAGAAGAAATAAATTTTGATAAAACGACTTGAAAAAAATACGACATAATTTTTGATAAATAAGCTTTGACACAGTATCATACCATGGGCCTGCTTTCGGGAAATCTCTTTTCAACTTTCTAGGTCACCCGGAAATGGGTTAAATGTTTTTGATGTCTAGTGACAGGTCGTTGATAAAAATGCCGATTTTTATACGTTAATATCTCAATAACCGTTTGAGTTTTATTTATGAAATTTGGAGTTCTAGTTAATCTAAGGGGTTTTTATAAATAAACCAAATTTCATGAGTCTATGTTACATAGATTTTGAGTTATTAAGGGGTCAAAAGTGGCTCCAAATGGTTCGTGTAATATAACACACTGCAGCCGTGTCTTGCCTAGAAACTTGGCTCGACACGCTGCCGCGTGTCTAGATTTTGTAACAATTTTTTATTTAAAAGAGTGTCCGTGGAGTTTCTTGCCCGTTCTTCTCCATAGGTACCTACTACGCTTTGGAATGGGCAACTAGCTTCATACTTATTTCTGACTGACCGATTCCTTGACAATTCAAAAGTGCCTGTAAATGGTTTAATTGAAATAAATGATTTGAGTTTGAGTTTGAGTTTTGAGTTTAATACCGCGAAACTTAAAGGAAAAATATAAGCTTGCATATGAAAAGTTTGTGCAGTGGAAAATCAGTAAGAAATCTAAATCTTTACTTGCTGGTTTTATTTAGATTAGGTACTTGCATTTTTGAGTAAAGCACTATTCAAGCTTTGGCCCACTATGACTGCTTCGCTGGTCACGCTATGATTGCCTCGAGCTAGCCTAGCTACGCTCTAGGCCTTCCAGCTTGGCCATCATTGCAGCCCTTGCTGTCCTCGCTGTAAAGGCCTCGACCTAAGGCCTCGGCCTTTATTTCAGCTCATCCATCAAGTGCTGCACGCTGACCGCGCTGTGTCGGCCTGGAGCTGCGCTACGCTGCGCTGTCGGCCATCATCAGCGCGACCAGCAAAGTAGTCATTATAGACCGCGGCAGTAATGTACTATATTCTTATGTAGAATAATCATGATTATGGACGCGAGTTATTACTAGTTCACAAAAAAAAGAAGAACATTTTATTTTTGAAAATGGACCTAAATGCGGCTATCTCTTCGGTAGAATGCGTATTGCGTTGTGGCTACAGAAGAAATAAAAAAGGCATTGGTGCGAAATCTTTAGATTTTTTTTCTAATTACGAATTGAATTGGTGACCGTAATATAATTTACAACAGTGAAAATGTCATTATCTAGTGAGAACATCTTCATAGAGGACTGAAATTAAGTTCCCGGAAAAAACATCTCGTTAAATATCTAGAATTGTACAAATTGTACATTTATATAAAATAAACAATTTAATATTTTATTGAATTATTTTATTTTCTCGCAATCGTAGTGAAAAGTAGAGTGTAACACACGGCGCTAAAACCCATTATAACTCGGTTTCTATTTACTCCCTCGCTAAAGCTCGGGAGTAAAACTACCTCGTTACAATAGGTTATTTTAGCCCCTCATATAACAATTTGCAATTTTTTTTAATATATTCAATGTACAGACACGGTTTTTTACTGTTTTATTATAAGTATAGATTGTACAAATACAAAATACAAAATAGTTTATTGTGCCAAATAGAAAATTACATTACATTTTAACATGTTTGGAGCCTCCTTTTAGGCAAACAATGCCTGTGTTAGAAGGCTCCGCTCTTTCACAACATTGTAAAACATTTATGGGTAACTGTATAATGTAAGTACATTTTTCTGTATTTAGCTAAAGTTTATTAATCTTAAGAAACTAAAAATAAAATTTATAAGCAAAGTTGCAATTTAAATTTATGAAGCTTATTACTAGTTAGTGCATATGATGTGGTGTATAGTGTGGTGTGATGTGGTGTGGTGTGGTGTGGTGTGGTGTGGTGTAGTGTGGTGTGGTGTGGTGAGGTGAGGTGTGGTGAGGTGTGGTGTGGTGTGGTGTGGTGTAGCGTGGTGTAGTGTAGTGTGGTGTGGTGTTTGTGGTGTGGTGAGTGTGATGAAGTGTGTGGTTTGTGCGATGAGGTGTGTGGTGTGGTATGGTGTGTGGGTGTATGGTGTTCTCAGTTATGGTATATATATTTGTGTGATATATTTCGACTACTCAACGTGTTCCAGGAGTGCCTCGGTTTCCTCATAGGTAAGTGGTTTTATCCAGTCTATTATACTTTTCTTACAGTCGTGGTAACTTTTATTATATACATAAACATGTTTGTTAATTTTATTATAGAGCTGAGCAGATCGCTTATTGAATTGCTTGCATGCAAATCTAGTTTTAGTTTGGGGAACTTGGACAACTAAATCTTTTCTCCTTTTAGGTTTTTTAATAACATTATATGGTAGTGTTTTATGTTTTTTTAGTATGGTTTGGGTTACATACAGTTTCCTCACAGAGAGTAAATCACTTATTTGGTATAAGCTTACAGTGGAGAATCTTTTATTTTTAAAATACATAATTTTTATTAATCCACGCTGCGCTCGTTCTATGTCTATAAACTTAGTTTTTGCTGCACCGCCCCAAATTGGGATACAATATAATAGCACAGACTGGGCCAGTGCTACATATATTTCATTTAAGAGATTTCTGGGACGGTTCTTACAGCTCTCTATTTTAGTTGGAACAATATGCCTCAGGGTTTTAAAGATCCAACTGAGTTTCCTTATTCTCCCAGAAATTTGCTCAAGTTGAGGGTACCAGGACAGTGCTTGATCCACCACAACTCCAAGATATTTAGTTGCAGCGACCTTCTCAAGGCACGGGCAGTTACAGCTTATAGTAGGCATGTTTCCACATATGTGTACCTTTAAATCCAACTCTTCAACGGGCTGTGTTCGGTTACTGATACTAAAGCATATGTAGTTTGTTTTATTAGTGTTCAGTGAAAGTAAGTTACTTTTTAGCCATTCAGCTACCCGAGCCATTCCTGCCTCTGCACTCAGTTTAACTTCGTGCCAGGATGAACCAGAGAACACAATAGACGTATCATCGGCGTACGAGAATACTTTAGCATTTTTTATTTCCATGTTACAAAGATCATTAATGTAGAGGAGAAAGAGGGTAGGCCCTAGAACACTACCCTGCGGGACGCCGTATGACACATCTATCTCGTCACTGGAGTACTGTCCTATTTTTACTCTTTGTTTCCTGTTGGAGAGGTAGTCTTTGAGTAAACTGAGTGCATTCCCCCTTATTCCAGCTTTTTCCAGCTTGTTTACAAGGATTGGGACAGAGACGGTGTCGAATGCTTTTTTGAGGTCTAGGAAAACAGACAGGCATCTGTTTCCCTTGTCAAGGTGCTCTGCTACAAAAGAACTTAACGCAGTTACTGCATCTTCAGTGCATACACCTTGCCTAAAGCCAAACTGTGAGTTAGATAAAAGATTGAACTTTTTGAAATAATTAGTAAGTCTGATATTAATAATTTTTTCAAGCACTTTTGATATCGATGGTAAAACGGAAATAGGCCTGTAGTTGCTGACATCGTCGCTGTCCCCTCCCTTGTAAACTGGGGTAATAACGGACTGTTTTAATGCAGGCGGGAAGACACCCTTTTGGAAACAAAGATTGGCAAGGTGAGCAATAATGGGAACAGCTTCCTTTTTTATGTATTTTAGGAATTTTGTCGAGACATTATCCCAACCAGGGGCACTGTCAGATTTCAAATTCATCAGAATACTATCTACTTCAGTATCATCTGTATCTAGTAGTACGAAGGTATTAAGTTGTGATCCCACTGTATTCGTTTGGTTATTATAAATATAATTTAAATCAGGATTAATTTTTTGAGCAAGTAGTTTTCCAATATTAGCAAAATAATCATTAACATAGTTTATCGACTCTATGTGGGTTGTTTTTGTGTTTAATAATTCTATGTTTTGACTTTTTAATCTATTTGAGTATGTTATGGTTTTTATATTTTTCCAGAGTAATTTGTTGTTAGATACTGATTGTGCAAGTAAATTTCTTTCATATTTTCTTTTCAATTTTTTTATTAGAGATTTCAATTTTATGGCATGTTATATTATATAATATTAAGTTCGGGCAAGTTATCATTCGGACAAATGATGATTAGGACTAAAACATTATGGCACTTTAAATTAGGTATGGATAAAAAGTTAGGGAACACAATAGAGAACCGTTTTTTATTCTTTTATTTTAAGAAATATTTAAAAATGTAATTTAATAAGAACCAAAATGAATAAACGACATACATTATATGATTAAATTAGCAACCAGTTTGATTTTGTCTAGACTCTAAATTGTCCTATGGAGCTAGACCAGCATGTTTTCAAGCATTCTTATATTGGATATAATCATTTAATTTGTAATATGCTTGTTTAAAAAGAGTACTTTTAATATGAGTTTTAAACGTTCTTTCAGTTAATTGTAATGTATCACAAGGTATTTTGTTGTAACATTTAACACAGTACCTACCCCATTAAAGATGCTTGTATGTATTTTAAATAGGTTATCTGAAAAATGGTTGATCTATTTTATCTTTATTTCTAGTGTTAAAATTATGTCTATTACTTATTTTATTAAAAAAGATGTAGATTTTTTCTTGCATATATAATATTTTCATAGATGATTTAATGGCAAGGTACCGTCATAATATATTGTTAATCTTTTTAAATAGTTCCCTGAGAGATTCGCGACGACGTAGATTATAAATGGCTCTGACAGCTCTCTTTTGTAAAATAAAGATGGATCAGCGATGTAGTCCCCCAATTTATAATATGCCTGCCTGCATAGTGTGAGTTTTATACAAGGTTTGAATTTCGTCTCATTCAGTTGAAGTAAATTCATTTAATTGCCTATATATATAAGTATATAGGCAATTGCAAAATAATTAACATTACCTAAGTAACACAAAACATTAAATTAGATTATTTGCCATAATAATAATATATCAGCTAGCACACGCCAATATACAATCAAAAAATATTAAAAACTTCTCAAGGAAATGAAAACGAAAACCTAAATAAAAGCCTTCAGAGACATAAAGGACGTGAGCGCTCCACGTGCACTGTTAGATTATGTTACACGGCTGTCATCAACCCCTTGACCTTATTGAGCAGCATGTCATCATAAACAAAGCGCAAATAGTCGTAACATTACGCATTGCGCACATGGTGCATCGCCTAAATCTCAGTGAGTTGTATCAAGTTGTATGTCGTTGTCCGCATAAAAACGCTAGTAGATGCGATCGGTCAGAGCGCTGGCGGGCGCCGCGCGGCCGGCGGGGCTACCTACGTGTAAACATTTTAACCAGCGCGCCCCTTTCATCTTAACCGTGTCGTCGTATATTGCCCAAAGAAACAATGTTGTACTCATTTCGTGTGCCAATCGTTTGTAGGTCGAGGGAGAACTCTGTCCTATAACAGACTGTATTATAGGTATTTCATGTATTGTAGCATGTAGCTGATTGTGTTTAGTGGTATCGATAGGGCTATATTAATAGTGCTCTTGGCATAAAATTTTAAGGCATAATATTATCTGGCATAACGTTTTCGCATAACTTTTATTAGCATAATAATACTGTGGCATAATAATACTTTGGCAACACCATTCTTAGAGCGTTGGCTGATAGGTGGGACTCTCCGATCTTGGGGCGGTGGATACGACTGCACGCAGTCAAGTAGGCATTCCTCGGGATCGGCGTGCCTCACGCAGCTTAGAATAAGTGCTACTAACACTAGTTCATAAGTTTACATTGTTTCTAACAAAGGACATTGGGAAGAAACGTCCCCACCCTCCAACAAGTTCGTCTGGTGGGTTAGATATTTTTTTTACTATGGCGACATTCTTCGAATATGTGGGGTTAACCTGGAATATTACTTTTTTTTAAATTCAATAGTCACATTATTTTACATTTATATATTTTCTTAGTGTGAATTTAAGAGGAATAGAATATAGCAACTTAACTATGGTTCTCATTCATGATGATCTTTCTTTTACCAGGGATCTTTATTATCTCTGAAACCTTTGTTAGGTTAGGTTAGCCTAACCTAACCAGCTGTTTTCTTGGATATTTTGTACAATTACCCAATCACAAGAATACGGTAATGCTGTTCATCTTTGATCAGTTTCATGTACAGTACCGATCAAAAGTCCATAGGCAATCTCACAAAGCAATAGACTGACGCTTCGGTTTGACTTACGACCTTCTTCTGTAAGTTGTTACAATATTATAGACACGGGCATTACACACACACACTCACTTTGTCTGCAACTCATAGTAGTTCATAATTTCTAACAATATGGCATGATAGCTCATTGGATAACGTGCTTTGGTATGTGCGATTATGGCGAGACGAGCGAAGGTTCGAATCTCATCTACGGTTTGCTTGTAATTTTCTTGTAATAATTGTTTGCTTGTAATAATTACTATTCATAGTTTTTGTTATTTTTTAATAATGACTAGTTCAATAATCATTCGTATTTTGTTTCATTCGTCTTGTTCACATAAATATTAAAGTTTAGCAGGTAGAAAACAAAAAACTAAGTAAATTATTTCGCTTTCTGTGGGGTAGACAGATGCAGTTCGTTACGAGTACAATAAAATGTAATATAACTAATGTAAACAAACTGCCTATACTTAACCTTAAAATCAACTATGTTGTCAGTAGTTTTTTTACATTTTGAGTAGTCTAATATTCTTATTTATTGCTTAATTACTTTGATCATGATCAAAGCTTAATATTTATGGTGAAAAAAGTCCATTTATTTATTTATTTATAGGTTTACCAACAATTGTTTACACTGGATAATTCTTATGAGTAGCATGTAAAAACGTATATGCAACAGTGCAACAATCACTTACAGGTAAACTCCGCATGCATAAAGAAGTTGTACAAAAATTAATAATAAATTAATCTAGTTAAAACCTAATAATAACAATATATATACGACAAACTATACTATACTATACTTATTTTAAGTAGACACATTTCCTTTTAAGTGAGAATGAGAGGTTGATCTATGTATTTAGGAATATACTTATGAAAATTGGCTTTCAATTTGCCCAAACTTTCAAAAAATAAATCGATCTGATCACTGCAGCTATTTACAACCTTGCATAACCTTGCATAGGCATTTAAAATTTAACACATTTCAAAATTTAAATATGTTCAAATAATACAAATTGCTTCTAAGTTTCTAGACATTTATTTCACATCTTATTCAGTTGAAGTAGTGATAAATAATTGTAGCAGTTTGTTAACTATAAGTAAAATAAATATAACGATTTTTTTTTTATTTGGCTATCACATATCACGCATTTTTTATTCTTAACCTTTTATGGCAATAACAACATGAATAAAAAGGCAGCAATATTTAAAAAATATTTTTATTGCAAATAAAAATAATAATATTTGCAAAAATAGCGCTGTGATTTACGAGATTAGAACCTTAGCTATCTTCATTCTAAGGCAATCGCTTAACGCCTTCTGCTATCTGCACATATAATTTCCATTCGAATTTTAGCAATGCCATAAACTGGCCAATGTCACGCGAATGATGCGTGTCTAACAAAAGCGACGGAAATATATTTTTGTTTCGTGTAGTGCGGCAAAACTGTGTTCTCTGTGGTGTATGTACCGTGTTGTTAACACATATAGATGTACGGACTATACCGCGTGTTTACAGCAATACGACTCTTAACGTGCCTATCCACTTTTGAACGCTTACCGTACAAACCTGCCTTGATAATCCAAGATCAGTTGATCACTGTTAGGTAAGGTTAGGTTAGGTTTGGCAAAAAGGTATGTCACCTAAAGGAAACGTGACGGCGGGGGCCGGCACGATATTTCGTTCGATGTGCCACAGGGCTCGGTCCTGGGCCCGCTCTTGTGGAATATCGATTACGACTGGGTGCTGAGGGGCGAGCTCCAACCGGGACACGACCCCACGGCCCGAGGGAGCTCACATAGGGAGGCAGCGTAGCTGGCAACAGCTGCAGTCTCACAGGTGATGGGTCGCTCAACTCTAGCACCGCGCGCGCTCATTGGTCAAATTAAATAGTGCGCGCTTCCCCAACTTCCTGTTACAACTTCCGTCGCTTTTCACTAAGTCACACTCACAGATTGCAAGAAAGCGAGAGGAAATATTTGCAAGAAAATGAAAGGAAAGATGTTATACAACAATAAGTTGCACATATCTGTAAATCATTTAACTCATGATCTCGTTATAATTCGATATTGTAAAGGCCATTGCGAATATGTTCGGTGCAGTATGACTTGGCAAGCTTATTATGATAGCTCTCTAGCGCAAACAGAAATACGTCCTCTTCAGACAAACGTGGAAAGTCTTCGAATTGAGGAAGATTTCTTTTCATGGCTTCAAAAGGCACTCTCTGCCTGTTAAGGTTTATCACATGCACGTAATCATTTAGAGGTATGAGGAACAGGATGTAAAGTTCACTCTTCTCCATAAAGAAGGGAGGATCCTCCGACCAGACGGGTGTCGTGTCTGGCGGGCAACTGCCCAACGATTGATGTCGGGTGCTTGTATATATGTTGATTGCTTTTCTTGCGCGATGCAGGATTTTGTGTGACGTTATTTATGTCTTTGATGCGTAGTTCGCATGTGGCGGTGGACAATGGCGCAATAGACTGGGCGTATTCATTCTAGAACGAATTATGGTTACACTCTCAGGTGTGATACGATAAAAGGCGTTATTATGGCTGTGGCTATTATGATTTTAAATTCACAAAATAAGCGATGTAGTGCACGGTTGAAATTGTTTGTCGCAATAGCGTAAACCTATTTTTGAACTTGCCGGTCACCGCTTCTACAAGTACCTACAAATCGTAATCGATCGGGACTTATTTGCCTGGTCTGTTGTAAGCTGACTAGCGTTCCCATCCTTTGTAGGTAGTAGACCTTCAAAGCGCAATGCAAAAATGAGCGTTTAATCCAATCATCCCAAGGCAGCGATGAAAGCGCGCCGAACGTGCGTCACACAGTTAGCAAGTGACAGCGCAGCGACCACCGCAGCGCAAAGCGAACGCGTGCGTCTAGTGTAGAGACTCGTGAGACGTTCACTATTAAGTTGAACATTACTATTGTTATTGACTGTCCAAATGATTCTAAGAAGTAGAGTGTGTTCCTAATTAAGCGAGTAATTACTGATGCCATATTAATACAGTCCACAGATTAGTTTTTTTTCTTTCACTTGTTTTTTTATCGTGTCAATATACGGAGCGTACAAAAAGACGTGGTTTCTTTTAATTTCCAATCCCTCAAATCAACAACAAAATAAAAAGCACAAACATTTGGTCCATAACGAGCCGGATTTTGTCAACTTCGATTGAGCATTGCCGCGTGCCGCGAGAACAATAGATTGCATTCCTTATGCGGCGCCTAACGTCGTTCACGTAGGACTCCGCTGTATCTATTTATTTATATTATTGCGGTGACTGATTGAGGGAATACATTTGAGAACATTATACAATAATACAATGGAGAAGGTAGTTAGATTACAAAAGCAGTTGATGAACAATTTGAAGACAGCCGAACGAAATTATAAGAAAACGCCGAAAGAAAGGATAAAAAAATCTTATTTAGAAACGAGATTGGAGGTACTTGATCTACAATATACAGAATTCAAAGATGTACATAAGACTATTATTTCTGCAAGTTCGAAAGATAAAAAAGAAGCATATTTCACCGTGGGCTATTACGAACAGTTTGAGGAACTGTACGTGCAATATAAAATTAGTTTACGTGAAGCGTTGGAGCCATTTTTATCACCGTCATTTTCTCAGCCGCCAATTGCTTCAGCCACTAGTAATAATGAGAACAGCTACAGTGATGTTAAGCTACCGCGTATCACACTACCTACATTTGGAAGTAAATACGAAGAATGGCAAACGTTTTATGATATGTTTTCATCACTAATTCACAACAACAAAGCTATAACGTCAGTTCAAAAATTACACTATTTGAAAAGTAATTTGTCGGGTGAAGCAATGAATTTTTTACGAAACTTTGCAACGACTGAAGCAAATTATGAGGAGGCGTGGAAACAATTAGTAAAAAGGTATAATAATAAGCGTTACAACTGCAATGCTATTATGAATAACCTGATTGGACTTAAGAAAATAAATACTGAGTCGGCTAATTCAATAAAACATTTACTACACACCACATCAACTTGTTTGAAGTCACTGCAGAGTATAGGCATCAGAACAGATAACTGGGATGAAATTATTGTTTATCTAACCGTCGCAAAGTTGGACGCGGAATCAATAAAACAGTATCTTAATACTTTGTCTAGTTATGGCCTGCCCACTTGGTCGCAGTTGAAAGACTATCTAGAGTACAGATTCAGATCCTTGGAAATGATTGATTCCGCAACTCAACGGACAGTGAAGCCTGCACAGAAATCAAAAACGTTCCACACGTCAGTTGAAAACAAACCAAAGTTTAACGATGTTGAGTGTGCAATGTGTAAAGAGAGCCATTATATTTACCATTGCAAACGTTTCGGACTTATGACGCCGAAGGCAAGACAAGAGTTCGTGCAAAGTAAGGGATTCTGTTTCAACTGCCTGTCACCTACACATTCCGTCATCAAGTGTCGTCAATCAATGAGCTGCAAGAAATGTGGTAGAAGACACCACACGTTACTACACTTCGAGAGAGAAAACTGAGATCACCAAACAAACAAGTGAGGTAACAACGTCATACACATCACGAGGTGATACTCACATTACTTCTATATTTACTAGAGAAGAGCTGCAGCCTGCCAAGGTACTCCTTGCAACGGCTAGAATTAAGGTATTTAATTCACAAGGTTACAAACAATATATTCGAGCTTTATTAGATCAAGGGTCTCAAGCCTCGTTAGTTACCGAAGCTACTATTCAGTTACTTGGGTTAAAACGTATACCAGTAAATGGTTTTGTGTCAGGGCTGGGAGATGGTCATTCGAAAATAAAACATAAGAGTTTCACTTCAAGTGGAATCACTCCATAATCCCGCAAATTATATTCAAGTTAACGCTCATGTAATGCATTCTTTGACGTCTATGCTTCCCACAGCCAACCTAAAGACTCATGAGTGGGTTGAAATTAATAATCTACCTTTAGCAGACCCGAGCTATGCAACACCAGGTAAAATCGATATACTGCTAGGTGCGGAAGTGTATGGAAATATATTGCTTGACGGTATTGTTAGACAATATCAGGGTAGTTTAATTGCACAAATCACACTTTTAGGGTAGATTATTTCAGGTAAAGTGTCAAGGGAACCCTATTCGTCGGCAGGAAGTAATCTGACTAGCATGCATGTACATTTAGAAGAGACTGATTTACTTAACGCAATTTTGGGAAATGGAGAATGAACCTAACATAATACAAAAGGAGATGACTGCAAATGAGAAGGTATGTGACCTAACCTAAACTAACATAATACAAAAGGAGATGACTGCAAATGAGAAGGTATGTGAGGACTTATTTGATTTAACCACAGTTAGAGATGGCAGTGGAAGATTTATAGTAAGGTTACCTTTTGCGACTGATGATCCTAAATGTCAGTACGGTCAGTCAAAACAGAGAGCTATCAAAATGTTAGAGAGTTTAAAGAGAAGGTTATCACGTGATCCTCACTTGAGTATAGAGTATAATAAAGTATTTGAGGAATACTTAAGTTTAAACCATATGACGGAAGTAAATGAGAAAAAGATAGAGAATTCACGTGCAGTCTATCTTCCTCATCATGCAGTAGTGAGAGAAGATAGGGAAACTACAAAGGTGAGAGTTGTTTTCAACGCGTCGAGCAAAGGAAACAATAACGTATCATTAAATGATGATCTTCTTGTTGGACCTAAGTTACAACAAGATCTTAGGCATATTTTAATGAGATGGAGAAACCACAAAATAGGTCTAGTGGCAGATATTACAAAATTCTATAGAATGGTCCGAGTAGCTGATGAAGATACTGATTACTAGAGAATCGTATGGAGATTTAATCTATCTGAAGCTTATACGACATTATAAGCTTATGAGGCTAACGTTTGGTACGGCATGCACACCATACTTAGCGGTTAAGTCTTTACAAAGACTAGTAGATTTAGAGAAACATAAATAAACCCGTTAGCAGCAAAAATAACTAAACTAAACTATTATATGGACGATTTGATGTCAGGTGCTGAAACAGTAACTGAAGCATTACAAATATACTATGAGATGAACGAGCTTATGAAATTGGGTAGATTTGAACTCCAAAAGTGGAACAGTAATAGTGAAACTTTTCTAAATCACATTGGCAAGAGTGGAGAATAATATAGTGGCGAAAATACACCAATTAAGGTAAACAATTCAATTAAGGCACTTGGAGTAAGTTAGTGTTGGAAATCTGACCAGTTTGAATATGTGCTCAATTTACTTGACGCCAAAGAGGAGTTGGTCACTAAACGACAAATACTATCTGTTATAGCACGATTATATGATCTGTTAGGCTGGATTGCACCTGTGATAGTTGTGGCCAAAATCTTTATACAGACTTTGGAAATCGAGCCTTGAGTGAGATGACTGCTTAACGGAGGATCTGCTTAGGCAGTGGTTAATATTTAAAAATCATTTAATTTATTTAAAGGAGCTTACAATACCAAGATGGTTAAACGTAACGCGAGCCTCTAAAACGGAATTACATGCATTTTCAGATGTATCGCAAGCAACCTACGCAGCTGCAGTTTACATACGAGTCACAGATGTTAGTCACGGCACATCGCAAATGGCTGTTCAGTACCAGTCCCTTAAGAGTAGAGCCGTCCAAGCCCACTCCAAAGTTCAAACACTCGAAGACCAAATTGATCTATCGCAGCAACTGCAAGCCCTTAAGCTGTCAATCGGAGCTTCAATGAAACCGGTAACGGGAATTTCCTTTGCTGAGATGGTTAAACAAGGTACCAACAATTTTATACAGCCGATAAATCTAAGCTCAGTTGCCATATACCCTAACGACAAACTGAAGTCGAGTGAGGAGACAAAATCACTTGTTCAAAAAATTATATGCCCCGAGCAAATGAAACTTCAGGTAAGAGGACTACGTAAGACGAAAAACGGCGGTGTCATTATCAGCACTGAATCAAAGGACGATATTGAGAAGGTGAAAAAATCTATGCAGCAATCAGATTCAGGCCTTACAGTAGACGAACCCTCAAAAAGGAAGCCTAGACTAGTAGTTATCGGAGTGCCCTCATCCATGCAAGAAAAGGAAGTTTTTACTTGTTTATTCCACCAAAATCTAGCAGAGACTCTTCAGAATTGTAGCCTAGAGACCTTTTTGACCTCCATTAAATTAAGCCATAAGTCAGGTAAGAAGGACGCTGAGACCTGTAATTATATAATAGAAGTATCTGCAGAGATACGTAAAGCCCTGATATCAAAAGGTAGAGTGTTTATAAATTGGTCGTCATGCCCTGTGAGAGACTTCACTCTAGTAACACGCTGTTATAATTGCCAGCAGTACGGACATGCGGCCAAATCATGTCGGGAGACCACTGTTACCTGTGGCCACTGTGGTGATCAAGGTCACTCCATTAAAGAATGCACAAAGAAGACTGAGGAGCCAAAATGTGCTACTTGCTTGCACTTCAAAAAGCCGAGCAATCACAAGACAAGTGCTACTGACTGCCCAGCGAAAATAATGGCGGAAAAAAGGTATATCAATTCTGTTGATTATGGAGGTGCCTAAGAGCGCCGTTAATTAAGTATTTTTTAGCCCGTGTTATTATTTTTATAATTATGATTAGTAATTTAATTAATGACATAGATAATTTCTCTGTATCTGAATCCCGCGTTTGTCACGTTGAACACTGTAAACAATATCTGTCCCACACTAGTCCACTAACCATACTAACACAAAATATTCGCAATATTTTTAAAAATTTCGACAACTTCAGCATTTTTCTACAACGTCTAGACATAAACTGTGACGTTATTGTATTAACCGAATGTTGGCTTTCCAAACAATATAATATACCACTTATTCCGGGATATAATATGTATAAAAGTAACATAAACTACAATCAGAACGATGGGGTGATAGTTTACACAAAAAATCATCTCAATGTGACTGTCGAGGAACCAAATATGTACGACTGTAACAGATTGTTAGAATTGGGATAGAATTAGCGCTACTTGCCTTATATCGACCCCCCTCTTTTAGAAATATAAACAATTTCACTGACTCTCTAAACAATACCTTGCAGAACCTGTCGTCTTTCAAAAATACAATTTTAGTTGGAGATATTAATATCAATATTCTTCCAGAAAGTGCTGACGCATCCGCTGAGGAATACCTTAACCTATGCGCCTTCCATGGTTTGCTTCCTGCTCACACGCTTCCTACACATCAAAGTGGCTCTTGTTTGGACCATATTATGCTCAAATCAAATTTCCCTGCACTTGCCCTTGTAACTAATTCCACAATAACCGATCACAATGCTACCCTACTTATTTTAAATTGTAAATTACCAAAAGTAGACACTCGCACAATTTCTAGTTTAATTGTAAATAAACTTGAAGAAGATTTACGCAATATATCGACTTTGACCCAGTTTACGCTTCCGCTGATCCGCAGTTTTGTATGTTGTATCTAATCAAAAATGTACGACATGCAATTCAGAAAAACACGGTCATGTCTCTGCGAAATAACAAAAGCTACAACATAAAACCATGGATCACGACAGGACTCATTCGCTGTATGAAAAATAGAGATAAACTGCATATGAAAGCTAAATCTAATCCAGATAATTTAATTTTGCAACTGTCGTATAAAAGATATCGTAACTTCTGCAATAATCTTCTAAAAAAAGTAAAAAGCAACTACGATAAAATTGCATTAGAAAAAGCTGGTACAAATAGTAAAAAAATCTGGAATTTTACTAAAAGTGTAACGCATAACTCAAAACAAAATCAGTCATGTTCAGGTTTATTACAAGCACACTCATCACAGTTAGCATCTGCCAACATTGCGAATAATTTATTTGTTAATGTTGGTAAATGTTTGGCTGAAAAAGTTCAGGGCCAGTCACATTATCTAACAAGCACACCATTTACATGTAGCACTATTCCATCATCCTTTGTGTTACTAGACACTGACGAGACTGAGGTAGAAACGATAATTATGAGTTTGAAGGACGACTGTGCAGTTGGCTGGGATAACATATCAAATAAAATTATTAAACAGTTCAGGCACATTTTGGGACCGCCACTAACTTATATTTTCCAAAAATGTTTAACTACAGGTCTTTTTCCCGAGTGCCTCAAAAAAGCTGTTGTTGTCCCTGTTTACAAATCAGGCAGTAAAGATCAAGTGACAAATTATAGACCTATTTCTTTGCTGCCTAGTATATCTAAAATATTAGAAAAAATTATGAATAAAAGGCTCTACAAATACTTGGAGGATAAAGCAATTTTATCTAAACGGCAGTTTGGGTTTAGGCCTAAAATGTCAACAGACGATGCCGTGCACCATCTGACTGACTATCTAGCACAAGAACTTGATAATGGTAACCACACAGTAGGAATCTTCCTGGACCTCGCCAAAGCTTTTGATACGGTTTCTATTCCTATTCTGTTGCACAAGCTTGAAGCCTTAGGTATCCGAGGCACCCAGCTGAAATTATTTAAGAGCTATCTAGAAGATCGTACTCAATGTGTAAGGATTGGTAAAATTCTCAGCGATACTAAAAAAATACGTCCTTCGGAGTTCCCCAAGGAAGTATTTTAGGGCCTACACTATTTTTGATATATATTAACGATCTCTGTAACCTAAATCTAGATCATGGCCAAATTATTTCTTATGCTGACGACACTGCCCTTCTATTTTCGGCTGACTCAGAAAAAATGTCTACAAGCATGCGCAACATGGATTCAATATTATTAATAAATGGCTTCAACATAATTCACTAACACTAAATGCAGACAAGACAAATTACATTAAGTTTTCGATGCGCAAGCAAACATCAACAACAAGCACTACCTCGACATTACATGCTCATTATTGCACAATTCCTCCAGATAACCAATGTGTTTGTCCCAACATTAAAATGACAAATACAACAAAATACCTTGGTGTTATAATAGATGAAACACTTTTGTTCAAACAACATATACAAGCTTTAAATAATAGGATTCGCAAGTTAATATTTGTTTTTAAAAAGTTACGCTATATTGCTGACCCAAAAATCGTTAGACAAGTTTACTTTGCTCTATGTCAGTGGTTCCCAATTAGTTTTTGCTGCGTACCACTTCAAAAAAGACTTCAAACCTACGTACCCCTTATTGTAGCAATCACACTAATATTATAAATGCGAAAGTTTGTGAGTGTGTGTATGTTTGTTACTTCTTCACGCTCAAACGCCTGGACCAATTTTGATGAAATTTGGTATACAGGTAGTTGACACCCTGGATTAACAGATAGGCTACTTAAACCGCGGGTAACACCGCGGGGCACAGCTAGTGATAAATAAAAAAAATAAGTCAGTTTAAATAACATTTATTATTTTCAAATTACAGTACAATAGTGAAAATCTAAATAATATGATGTATTGGCGAAGACGCTAATGTGACAAATGTGCACGTTTTTCTTTGCACAGCTCTGGAAAATTTGGTTGTCCTTCAGTCAGCTTCAGTCTTAAATCGTCTTCAAGTTGAAGTCTGTGACGATGTTTAGTTTTTAAGTTCGTCATGGCCGAAAATCCGCTTTCGCAAAGGTAGGTTGTGCAAAATGGCAGTAAATATTTTATTGCTGATTCGCTGATATGATAAATATCTTTAAAATTAGCCCAAAAGTCACCCAGTGATTGCTCTGCAAAACAACTCTTGAGTCTGCTGTTGCATGAGATGTCTATTAATTCCTCTTGATCAGAGATGGGTAGGTGGTCGACGGAATGGTTCGCGAAAGGATTGTTTACCCAGTTCCATTGCGGCGATATTTCTGGGAAGTAACTGCGTAAAGCCGCCGACAGATTTTGCAAGTGGCATTTAATGTCCGATTTTAAATCTTCATTTACTGTCGAAGAAGTTGTATCCAAAAAAAGTTTAAGATTCGGAAACTGGTCATATTTACACTTGTCAATCAAAGATGTCCAGAGGGATAGTTTTTTATAGTGGACTCAACTTTCTCCTGCATAGTGAATATGGTTGTATCACGGCCTTGTAGTCCCAAATTCAACTCATTTAATTTTGTGAAGATATCTGACAAGTAAGCCAATTTTTGCACCCACAAAGAGTCAGTCAGCATCTGTTTGTATTCATCGTGTCCCTGCTCGACCAAAAATAACTCAATTTCATGTCTTAACTCAAACATTCTCGAAACAACTCTTCCTCTGGACAGCCAACGCACTTCAGTATGTAACAACAGGGTCTCGTGTTCACTGCCAAGCTCTTTGCAAATAGCTGCAAAAATTCTAGAGTTTGTGGCACGGGCCTTGATTAAGTTAACAATTTTTACAGCATTTTTGAGAGTAATATCTAAGCTGGCTGGAATTTTTTTACAAGCCAGTGCCTCTCGATGAATTCCACAATGCGTCCATTTTGCTTCTGGGGCTATATCTTGTATCCGCTTTACAAGTCCTGAAAAACGACCAGTCATTGCTCTGGCACCATCAGTACATATTCCCACACATTTTGACCAATCCAATTGGTTTTCTTTTACAAAACTGTCGACCATATGAAATATATCCTCCCCGGTGGTGCGAATCGAAAGAGTACGACAAAACAGAAATTCTTCATGAAACTTTTTGGAATGAACATAACGAACGTACGTTAAAAGTTGAGCCAAGTTTGTTATGTCTGTGGATTCATCAAGTTGTATGGCAAAGTAATCGCTTTCTAAAATCCGTTTAATTTGGTGGGTTTTCAGATTCTCTGACATGTTTGCAATACGACGAGAAACAGTGTTATTTGACATAGGAATAACATCAAGTTCTCGTGCCATTTTTTCTCCAAACATACATTTCACTATCTCTTTTGCTGAAGGCAATATAAGGTTCTCCCTAATAGTGTGAGGTTTCGCTTGCTTAGCTATTAAATAACTCACTCTAAAAGAGGCTTGCAGTGCGTTGTCATTCGTGTTTTGGGAGAGCGCCTCAATAGATTTTTGTCTTTGTTTGAGATCTTTCAATTTATGTTGAAAGAAGGATACAGATTGGTCTTTCAAATTAGCATGTTTGGTTTCTAAATGTCGACGTAGTAAAGACGGCTTTAGCGAATGATTTGACAGCGTTTCTGCACAAACGACACACTGTGGCAACGGAGAATCAGGGTCTCCAGAGCTTGTAAAACCAAACTGAATATAACTATCATAATATTTCCTTTTTTTGAGAGACGATTCCTTGTTATCAAGTTTTCTTTTTTCTTGTGTCGGAGTACTGGTAGAGGATGACACATCATTATCAGGTGACTGTTCAGTATTGCCTGACACCTCGGCAATCTTTTGGCGACTTATCAGCCACTTTTCCATCTGAAATACAACTGGACTTAATAAGCTGGCTTATATACATATTTTTTAATTACAAAGCTTACAAAACAGTAACCGCGAACACGTGTAAAACTGAAGCAACTCAACTCATATATTATTATTATAATTATTCGAAGTTTTTTAAATTATAAGGAAAACAAACTAAACATCGTTACGTTCTATTGCAATTTATAATGAAAGTGTAAGTTTAAAAGTAGTTTTAAAACATAATCTTACCTTTTTCCAAAGTATATTAGGCCGAGGTAACGCGACGCTTAGTACTTAATTCACAATCAAAACAAAACACTGTCACACGGCTCACGACAAAAGCCGAACTGGCGGGAAGTGGGAACGGGTGACGGGTGGCGGTGGCGGCCGAATGACGCGAGATGCGGGAGGCGCGGGATAGCGTACGGTCGTTCATAGTGCTCGATGCTCCGTGCTTTTACGATGATGATCGTAATAAAATAATATTTTGGAAATTGTTCTTGTTTTTACTGATGGCCACACGTACCCCTTGATGCAACTTCACGTACCCCTGGGGGTACGCGTACCACTAATTGGGAAACACTGCTCTATGTCAATCAATATTAACTTACTGTATTACCACATGGGGTGGAGCGGGTAAAACAATGTTACTAACCATCGAGAGAGCTCAAAAGGCGATTCTCAAAGTGTCTACTTTCCGCCCTTTCCTTTTTCCTACTAACCTCCTATACAAATCTTGTGAAGTATTAACAGTTCGACAGCTATTTATAATGGGTATTGTATTAAAACAACACACAGCTCTACCTTATAGCACTGCGTATACTAATAAAAGGCGTAAAGATATAGTTTGTCCACAAAATACATCAAAATATGCTTTTGTAAATTTTACCTGTACCTCGGTCCTCTTCTCTATAATAGACTAAATTCGAAATCAAACATTTATTCCCTGAACTACATATATTGTAAGACTATTCTCAAGGATGCTCTCCAAAGTATGTCTTACGAATATACAGAGAAATTACTAACTGTGTTAAAGTGAATAAGTATGTACAAATTTCACCTACGTTTAGTATTTATCAAATTTAGAAACTAAGATTTAAGCTACTCAACATATAATTAGTGATCTATTGTCAACCTGTAGATAATTTATTTATTTATAAGTCTATTTTGGCTCTTCTCGCCTAAAACACAGGATTACCTAGTTCAGGCACGTAAGTATTAGGAATATAATTTACATTTAAGCAAATCTGTAATAATTTTTACGCCTTGTAATAATTTTTTGAATAAATATTATATTATATTATTATATAACAGATGAGTCAAATAATAATAATAACCCCACCGCCGTATCTCTACGTTGACGTCGTGGTGGGGCTTGCGCGCTCCGAACTCTATGTCTGTGCCGGTAGAGTTTACTTTGCCGGAACAGGTCTAGGATGAGGAGCCAGACCAAGAGAGATACAAAAACCCGCAGGGCAGCATGTGGCGAGCTGATGGGTAGTAGCGACCCCACGGACCCTATCTCCCGGGAGAAGTCTTGTTCTTCACCTCTGGCTTGCCTTCATTGGCCGGCTGGAGTGAACACTGACGAGGAACAGAGCTCCCGCCTCATTCTTGCCTTAATTGGCCGGCTTGAGTGGAGATTCGCAAGAGCAAACGTGCTTGGAGGAAGGAAGTATTCCAGTAAGTGCTCGTAGGGATTTTGACCATCTTCCGGGCTCTGGGATTGTTCTGAAAGCCGTGGAATACCTCTCCACTCCTCAAGCACCTCAGGACATGTTGTCCCCTTATCGCTACGACACTTTGTGCTAGCGATCGTTTTCGGGGGCCCATTATTGAGTGTGCAAGTCACCCCCTGCCATTTTATCCGTGTGCATTTAAAACATTGATCAGGCAGGGGCCATAGTCTTTCCATAGTTCCAATTAACCAATCCATTATAGCCATCCAAATCCATAGCCCAATATGTTTTGTTTCCATGTTCTGCAATAGTCCTACACCAACCGGGGGTTGTCCTTGGGTGCACTTGTATGGTGCATACAGGGATAATTGTTGGTTGGTGCCTAACCACTTATTAATGTCTAAGGGGCCTCTGCGAGTTGGCTTCGGCCCCTCGTACGCCTTGCAAAGGACCGGGATCCATGGTCCCGAGATTTGTTAAAATATATAAAAATAATAATAATAATAAATTCATTTATTTCAGGTAAAAAAAATAACACCCATAGCCAAACACAAATTAATAAATTACATCAATAAATTAAAATACAATAAATTAAAATACAATAAATTAAAATACAATAAAATCCAAGATCAATTAAAATAAAATAAAATGAGAATAAGTTATGTTGAATTGAATAATGTACATGTATATTTAGTCCCGGCAAAAACCAAAGTTGCGCCAATTAATAAGGAAGTTTCGATTTCACGATTAGAGTTGTGCGGGGCAACTTTGGCTGCTAAACTGATTTTTGAAGTGTCACAGGTAATGGAGATTCCCAAGAAAGATTTATACGGATAGACAGACTCCACAGTTGTCCTAGCTTGGTTCAAGGGAGGTTCAAGCCGATGGGCTACATTTGTCAGTAATAGGGTGTCCACGATTTTAAATATTTTAGATCATGAACAGTGGGGACATGTCTCCACTGTTATGAACCCTGCCGATTGTGCGTCACGAGGCTTACAACCACGAGAATTGAAAAACCATCAATTGTGGTGGAAAGGACCTCAATGGCTGGCAGAGAAAAATATACAAAAGGTCAACTCAGATGTCATAGATACACATGAAGAGGAGAAAATCTAGTCTTTAATTGTTTCATCTAATATTAACGAGTTATGTATCTGGTTGAGATTTTCTTCATTATCAAGATTATTAAAAGTTGTATCATACTGTAGGAGAATTTTAACTTTCAAGTTACCTAAAAGTGAACGATCGAATTTACCTAAATATATTACCGCAAACGAATTAAATGATACTTTAATGGCACTGATTAAATTAATTCAAGAACGCGAGTTTTTAATTGAAATCAAACAGTTAAAGACTCGAGGATGTGTATCTAAAAAGAGTTCTTTACGAACTCTTTGTCCGTTTTTAGATTAAAAAAGGATATTGAGAGTGAGTGGCCGCATAACACATGCAGATGTGTTCTATGAAACGAGACATCCGATAATTATGCCTGCTAAACATCGTGTTACCATGCTCATAATTATGTTGAATCTCTTGAGAACAAAATATTGCATATTACGAGCAAAAGAACGTGTCAAGAAGTGTTTTAGAGCATGCGTCATTTGTTTAAGGTACTCAACGAAGAAGTCAGTACCATTAATGGGTTCGCTTCCAGAAGCAAGAGTACAACCCGGTAAACCATTTAAGTCTACTGGCGTAGATTATTGTGGTCCGGTGAGTATTCGATTCTCACGCGGTAGAGGTTCTAAATCATACAAGGGCTATATATGCCTTTTTGTGTGTATGATAACACGAGCGGTACATTTAGAAGCTGTTACCGACCTGACTGCTAAAGGCTTTATCGCGGCGTTCAAGCGTGCAGGCCCCGAGTGCCACAGGTTTTTTTTTTTTTCACAAAAATGTCCCATCGATTTTGCAATTTAAAAAGACAGTAAATATTTTTTGGATAAACATAATTATCAGGGACTGAATTACCCAAAAATTAAGGTACCTTTAAATTTCAGTATGACGTCATACCGTTATATAAGGGTTACCGAAATATTTCGATACCGTTATTTTTTTCAGTAGCGGAATTTTGAGGTTGGTAATGCATACCGGTATATTTCGGTAGCAGTACCATTAACCTTTATAAATGTATCGGTAGCAGTACCAAACCTTAATAAATAGGGGTTTTCTTTGACGCACCGCCGCCACACTCTGTCTGTCGTTCACTTGCTGATTGTAACTCAGTACCTATTGGTTTTTATTTCCGATCGGAAGGACACGACTGTGTAAGCACCCGCGCCGCGCCGTCTTCTTTCGGCGTTCGTCTGCCACTTGTATAGATAATATTTTTTGTAATTGTGATTACTTACACAAACAAATTGTAAATAAGATGCCATCAAATCACAGTGGACAAACAATAACATTTTGCTTCTACATACCTTTACCAAAAATTCGAATAAGGTTTAGGCCAATTACATGTAAAAGTTTAAAGAAATTAAATAATTCTTTGGCCAATAAATTATATGTTCAGTTTTAATAATATAGGTGACCTAAATGAGTTTTAAACTGAATTCTTTTTACTATTAAACACGCAATTTAATGACACTTTTCCACTAAAGATTAAAAGTATTTACACAAAGTTCTTATTTAGTGCTTGGGCGACTCCAGGTATTCGTAAAAGCAGGGAATAACTATTTGAACTTTATGGCCTAAAGCAACATATGAATAATACAAGCTTTCATAACTATGACTAACTAACTATATATATTTACATACTATAACTAATATTCAAAAACTTTTAAAAGTGTGTGCAAAATAGCCAAAGCTCTTTATATTAGCAATAAAAACTACCTGGCAAATAATAAATATAGAAACAGGTAGGAAAAACCAGCGAAATACTGAATTTAATTTAGAGACTGCACAAGGCCCCATTAACTCAGATATGGAAATAACTCAAGAATTAGATTTTTTTTTTGCTAATATTCCCCTTAAAACTACTGAAGTTTTAAATTCGTCACCCACGCTTTCTGCTGCTTTACTTAGACAGAATGTGGAGGCATGCCCTTTGGAATTTAGGTTTCGGCATACAAACCCTCAGGCTGTTATAAAAGCTTTTAAAAATCTTAAAATTAAATCAACATAGGATCTCTGGGAAATGTCTGTAAAAATCTGCCGCCCTATTTATTAGCTTATATATTTAACACCAGTGTAGACCAAGGAGTCTTTCCGGATCTCATGAAATACCACAGTAAATTAGTTCCATTGTTCGGTGACAGTAAAGAACCCAAAAATTATAGGCCTGTGTCAATTCTGCCAGTTCTCAATAAGGTGTTTGAAAAGTTGATGCTCAATCAAATGTTACGTTACTTTAATAAAAATTCCATCTTTCATGAACAATAGTTCGGTTTCATCAAAGGGCGTTGTACCACTAACGCCGGTGTCACCCTAATAAAGAACATTTTTAATGCCTGGGAAGAAGCACAAGATGCCATTGGAATCTTTTGCGACCTCTCAAAGGCGTTCGATTGTGTAGACCATGAGACACTTCTGCTAAAACTAGAGCACTATGGGATTAGGAATACAGGTCTTGATTTACTTAGATCATACCTGAAAGATAGAAAGGTTAAAGTTCAGGTAAACGGCGTAAATTCATTAGTCTGAAATAGTAATGGGCGTTCCTGAAGGTTCGATATTGGGTCCATTCTTCTTTTTAGTTTACATGATTGATTTTGCCAATTACTTCAAAATCAACCGAAGATGGTGTTATTTGCAGATGACACATCATTGATCTTTAAAATAAACCGACGGTCACAAAATCTTGACGACGTGAATAGCTCTATTCTGCAAGTCAAAAATTAGTTTACGGTAAATAATTTTCTATTTGGTTGACGACAAGGTTGCGTTCTTTAATGACGTTGTAGTCAACCTGTATAACATCCATGCTCCCGTCAAAAAAGTTAAGATAGAACGCCCACCTGCACCATGGATGACAAGAGGAATACAGATGGCAATGCGATGTAGGGACCGTGCATTCCGTAAATTTAAAAGGGAGCGTACTGATGAGAACTGGACTTTGTTCAAGGCTGCAAGGAATAGATACAATCAGATGATACGCAATGCTAAACGCCGCCCGCCACATTCTGAATACTATCAATTCTTACTCTTGCCGATATTTGGAAATTTCTTGGAACTCTTGGCATCGGCAAATCGTGATATTTAGACCTTTCTAACTCAATTGATTTAGACGATCTCTACCGACATATCTCCACTTTCCTACCATGGATCGTCTAACCAAGCAACAAACTCTGTCTCTAATATTTGGTCTAACGCGTCCTCATATTAATCCTTTCAGTTTAATTCCAGTTGAACCAGGAGAAATCAGAAAGATCATTCTCTCCGTCAAATCAAAAGCGGTGGGATGTGACAATATCACCCGTGGTATGATCTTAACCATTCTTGATCATCTACTATCTATGATTACCCACAAAATTAATTTTTCCCTTTACATCGGAGTATTCCCTTCCCTGTGGCGTAAAGCCTATGTCCGTCCAGTACCTAAGGTATCTAATCCCTCTCTTCCAACCGACTTTCGTCCAATTTGTATCCTTCCCTTCCTATCCGAAGTGCTCAAGGCCTGTGCCCACAAATAATTCTCCAATTTTGTTTATTGTAATTTACTCATTAGCCCTCTTCAACCTGGGTTCAGGCCTGGCCACAGCACTGTTTCTGCCCTCTTGAAAGTAATTGGTAATATAAGGACAGGACTTGAAGATACCGAAGTTACTGCTCTAGTGTTGGTTGATTTCTCGAATGCCTTTAATACCGTCAGTCACGACATCCTGTTAGCCATTCTGTCATACGTTGTGGTCTCTCCCGAAGCACTGAAATGGTTCTCCTCTTATCTTCAGGAACGTCAGCAGTCCATTCATGTTAGGGATTCTTCTTTATGCTGATGTGATTTAGAAGCTGGCGTTCCTTAAGGCGGTATACTTTCTCCTCTTCTGTTTTCTATTTTCATAAATCTTATAACTTATAACGATACGCACACTGGGTGCGTATCATTTGTATGCAGATGACTTGCAGTTGTACTGTGAGGGGAGGGTTGATAAATTACTGGACGCCATTGACAAATTAAACAGGGACTTCATAGCCATAAAAACCTGGTCTGATAGATTTTGGGTAACAGTAAACTCTAAAAAGTGTCAGGCGATCATCATTGGGAGTCTTCGTAGCATTAGTAAGATGGATGGTACAACCTTTCCACCAATCCTCTTCAATGGTACAATTGTTCCATTTAGCAATGACTTGAAAGACCTAGGCTTGCACATTGATACTACCCTGAACTGGCGTACTCAAGTCGCTAGGGTCAGCCAAAAGGGAACGCTGCGGGCTCTGTACCGCTTGAAAAACTTATTATCATCGAGTACAAAGACAATGCTTTTGCAGTCCTTAATTTTCCCAATCATCGATTATGGTGATGTGTGCTATTATGACCTGAATGCAGATCTCCTCAACAAATTAGACCATCTCCTCAATAACTGCATTCGATTCGTATTCAATCTGCGTAAATATGATCATGTCTTTGCGCATCGATTGCTTCTAAAGTGGTCGCCCATACGCCAGCGCAGAGAGCAAAGGGTGCTGACCACCTTGTTTTCGTTAATTGTCTCTCCCTCTTCCCCTAGTTATCTAGCTCCCCACTTCCAGTAGATTTGCGCAAACTACAAAAAAATCTACGCTCATCACATAATCGTCTTCTTCATTGTCCCACTCACCGCACTGACTTCATTCACTCTTCCTTCTTCGTTCAATCTATCTCTCTGTGGAATGCACTTCCCCTGGAAATCAGTATGGCAACCAACCGATTATCCTAAGTTAAAGTTCGCGAGCACATTCGCAAGAAGCTGGCAGTTTCATTACAACGTTAGTGTTTTCCCGTTGTCTTATTTTTTTTAGTATATTTATGTGTTCTAATTTTATATATGATCTTCATATTCATATAATATTCATTTATTCATTGTTTGTCACAGGCGAAAATACAGTTCTTACAGTTAACATTATTGTATCACTGTAACATACCCATAGGGTATACAATATTTATAATTCATCATCATCATTTCAGCCGAAAGACGTCCACTGCTGAACATAGGCCTCCCCCAAACACCTCCACTTCGACCGATTCTGTGTTTTCCGCATCCAGCGGATTCCTGCGGCCTTCACAAGGTCATCGGTCCATCTTGTGGGAGGCCTTCCAACGCTACGTCTTCCGGTACGCGGTCGCCACTCCAGAACCTTTCGGCCCCATCGGCCATCCGTTCTGCGAGCAATGTGCCCTGCCCATTGCCACTTAAGTTTGGCAATTCTTCGGGCTGTGTTGGTTACCTTGGTTCTCCTGCGGATCTCCTCATTTCTGATTCGATCACGTAGGGAAACTCCAAGCATAGCCCTCTCCATTGCCCTTTGGATGACTTTTAGCCTTCTGATAAGGCCCATTGTGAGCGACCACGTTTCAGTACCATAGGTCATCACTGGCAACATGCACTGGTCAAAGACTTTCGTCTTGAGACACTGTGGTATGTGGGACGAAAAGATATTGCGTAGCTTCCCGAACGCTGCCCAGCCGAGTTGGATTCGACGATTGACCTCTTTCTCGAAGTTGGACCTACCTAGCTGGACAGTTTGTCCTAGGTAAACATACTCGTCCACAATTTCGAGCGTAGCGTCTCCGATCTTCATGAGAGTGGGTATCACATGGGCATTTGACATGACCTTTATCTTGTCCATATTCATTTTAAGACCCACTCTTTCGGAGGCTTTACTGAGGTCATCGAGCATTGAACTGAGGTCCTCCATGGTCTCAGCCATGATAACTATGTCATCGGCAAACCGAAGGTTAGTGATATACTCGCCATTGATGTTGATACCTAGCCCTTTCCAATACAGAACCTTGAAGACATCCTCCAGTGCAGCGGTGAACAGTTTCGGAGAGATAACGTCTCCCTGTCTCACACCTCTCTGCAGAAGGATAGGTTTCGAGGTCTGGTCCTGGAGTCGGACTGACATAGTGGCGTTTTCGTATAGACACTTTAGCACCTCGATGTACCGATAGTCGATCTGGCACCGTTGAAGAGATTGCAGCACGGCCCATGTCTCGATCGAATCGAAGGCTTTCTCATAGACCACAAACGCCAAGCAGAGAGGCATATTTATATGTATGTTCATTTTTTTATGATTAGGTATATATATTATATTCATAGTTTTTAATAGATATATGTATATCCTTATATTTAAATAAATATTTATTCCACAATTTTCGTTGACTGGTAGAAAATGCCTATGGCATCAAGTCCGCCTCTGTACATTTGTGTGCTTAAAGTATTAAATAAATAAATTGATTTTACATTCTGTGATTACCTACTTCCTCACACACTGACTTATTAACTATGAAATTTTAGGAAAATCGTCTACTTTTACAATGTTTGTAAATATGTGAGCACTATGTATCTGTGATATAATTAAATTATCTGTCGTTGCTTCATTTTTAGGGTTCCGTATCAAAAGGGTAAAAACGGGACCCTATTACTAAGACTTCGCTGTCTGTCTATCACCAAGCTGTATCTCAAGAACCGCGATAGTTAGACAGTTGAAATTTTCACAAATTATGTATTTCTGTTGCCGCTATAACAACAAATACTAAAAACAAAATAAAGTAAATATTTAAGGGGGCTCCCATGCAACAAACGCGATTTTTTTGCTCAATATCAATAATGGCACTTGAAATATTCACAAAATACTCAGTTGTATTTTTACTTTAATAATAAATAATAAAATTAAAATAAAATAAATATTTAAGGGGAGCTCCCATACAACAAACGTGATTTTTGTGCCGTTTTTATAGATTCTGAACTCGCGCATGAAGGGTTCCGTACTATTGTTCGGAACCCTTCGTGCGCGAGTTGTGGTATAGTACTTTTATTTTAGATGCATCGTCTTCACATATAATTATTTAACTAATGTAGGTAGGTACCTACTATATTGTAAAACAGTATAGTTGTATACAACACAACGTACAGTTGTATTGTAAAAAAGTAACTGTGGAGTTTCTTGCTCATTCTTCTCCATACGAAAACTACCTTTTGGACTACGACTAGAATCAATTCTATTATTTTGTAAATTTGGACGTTCAAAAGTGCCTTACAAGGGCCTATTTGAAATAAATGATTTGACTTTGATTTTGTCTCGCATGTGTTTCGGTACCGAAATCGTATAAAGGTTAAATAACTATTTAGCTCAACCCTTTTTCATGAAGAAATCGGTATAGCTCAACCTTTATTTTAAACCGGTACCGATATATTTTTGAGGTATCTTCACCTTTAACCGTAACCGCTTTCAGTCCCTGATAATTATTGACATGTATTATAGGCAGGGACTGAAAGCGGTTACGGTTAAAGGTGAAGATACCTCAAAAATATATCGGTACCGGTTTAAAATAAAGGTTGAGCTATACCGATTTCTTCATGAAAAAGGGTTGAGCTAAATAGTTATTTAACCTTTATACGATTTCGGTACCGAAACACATGCGAGACAAAATCAAAGTCAAATCATTTATTTCAAATAGGCCCTTGTAAGGCACTTTTGAACGTCCAAATTTACAAAATAATAGAATTGATTCTAGTCGTAGTCCAAAAGGTAGTTTTCGTATGGAGAAGAATGAGCAAGAAACTCCACAGTTACTTTTTTACAATACAACTGTACGTTGTGTTGTATACAACTATACTGTTTTACAATATAGTAGGTACCTACCTACATTAGTTAAATAATTATATGTGAAGACGATGCATCTAAAATAAAAGTACTATACCACAACTCGCGCACGAAGGGTTCCGAACAATAGTACGGAACCCTTCATGCGCGAGTTCAGAATCTATAAAAACGGCACAAAAATCACGTTTGTTGTATGGGAGCTCCCCTTAAATATTTATTTTATTTTAATTTTATTATTTATTATTAAAGTAAAAATACAACTGAGTATTTTGTGAATATTTCAAGTGCCATTATTGATATTGAGCAAAAAAATCGCGTTTGTTGCATGGGAGCCCCCTTAAATATTTACTTTATTTTGTTTTTAGTATTTGTTGTTATAGCGGCAACAGAAATACATAATTTGTGAAAATTTCAACTGTCTAACTATCGCGGTTCTTGAGATACAGCTTGGTGATAGACAGACAGCGAAGTCTTAGTAATAGGGTCCCGTTTTTACCCTTTTGATACGGAACCCTAAAAATGAAGCAACGACAGATAATTTAATTATATCACAGATACATAGTGCTCACATATTTACAAACATTGTAAAAGTAGACGATTTTCCTAAAATTTCATAGTTAATAAGTCAGTGTGTGAGGAAGTAGGTAATCACAGAATGTAAAATCAATTTATTTATTTAATACTTTAAGCACACAAATGTACAGAGGCGGACTTGATGCCATAGGCATTTTCTACCAGTCAACGAAAATTGTGGAATAAATATTTATTTAAATATAAGGATATACATATATCTATTAAAAACTATGAATATAATATATATACCTAATCATAAAAAAATGAACATACATATAAATATGCCTCTCTGCTTGGCGTTTGTGGTCTATGAGAAAGCCTTCGATTCGATCGAGACATGGGCCGTGCTGCAATCTCTTCAACGGTGCCAGATCGACTATCGGTACATCGAGGTGCTAAAGTGTCTATACGAAAACGCCACTATGTCAGTCCGACTCCAGGACCAGACCTCGAAACCTATCCTTCTGCAGAGAGGTGTGAGACAGGGAGACGTTATCTCTCCGAAACTGTTCACCGCTGCACTGGAGGATGTCTTCAAGGTTCTGTATTGGAAAGGGCTAGGTATCAACATCAATGGCGAGTATATCACTAACCTTCGGTTTGCCGATGACATAGTTATCATGGCTGAGACCATGGAGGACCTCAGTTCAATGCTCGATGACCTCAGTAAAGCCTCCGAAAGAGTGGGTCTTAAAATGAATATGGACAAGATAAAGGTCATGTCAAATGCCCATGTGATACCCACTCTCATGAAGATCGGAGACGCTACGCTCGAAATTGTGGACGAGTATGTTTACCTAGGACAAACTGTCCAGCTAGGTAGGTCCAACTTCGAGAAAGAGGTCAATCGTCGAATCCAACTCGGCTGGGCAGCGTTCGGGAAGCTACGCAATATCTTTTCGTCCCACATACCACAGTGTCTCAAGACGAAAGTCTTTGACCAGTGCATGTTGCCAGTGATGACCTATGGTACTGAAACGTGGTCGCTCACAATGGGCCTTATCAGAAGGCTAAAAGTCATCCAAAGGGCAATGGAGAGGGCTATGCTTGGAGTTTCCCTACGTGATCGAATCAGAAATGAGGAGATCCGCAGGAGAACCAAGGTAACCAACACAGCCCGAAGAATTGCCAAACTTAAGTGGCAATGGGCAGGGCACATTGCTCGCAGAACGGATGGCCGATGGGGCCGAAAGGTTCTGGAGTGGCGACCGCGTACCGGAAGACGTAGCGTTGGAAGGCCTCCCACAAGATGGACCGATGACCTTGTGAAGGCCGCAGGAATCCGCTGGATGCGGAAAACACAGAATCGGTCGAAGTGGAGGTGTTTGGGGGAGGCCTATGTTCAGCAGTGGACGTCTTTCGGCTGAAATGATGATGATGAATTATAAATATTGTATACCCTATGGGTATGTTACAGTGATACAATAATGTTAACTGTAAGAACTGTATTTTCGCCTGTGACAAACAATGAATAAATGAATATTATATGAATATGAAGATCATATATAAAATTAGAACACATAAATATACTAAAAAAAATAAGACAACGGGAAAACACTAACGTTGTAATGAAACTGCCAGCTTCTTGCGAATGTGCTCGCGAACTTTAACTTAGGATAATCGGTTGGTTGCCATACTGATTTCCAGGGGAAGTGCATTCCACAGAGAGATAGATTGAACGAAGAAGGAAGAGTGAATGAAGTCAGTGCGGTGAGTGGGACAATGAAGAAGACGATTATGTGATGAGCGTAGATTTTTTTGTAGTTTGCGCAAATCTACTGGAAGTGGGGAGCTAGATAACTAGGGGAAGAGGGAGAGACAATTAACGAAAACAAGGTGGTCAGCACCCTTTGCTCTCTGCGCTGGCGTATGGGCGACCACTTTAGAAGCAATCGATGCGCAAAGACATGATCATATTTACGCAGATTGAATACGAATCGAATGCAGTTATTGAGGAGATGGTCTAATTTGTTGAGGAGATCTGCATTCAGGTCATAATAGCACACATCACCATAATCGATGATTGGGAAAATTAAGGACTGCAAAAGCATTGTCTTTGTACTCGATGATAATAAGTTTTTCAAGCGGTACAGAGCCCGCAGCGTTCCCTTTTGGCTGACCCTAGCGACTTGAGTACGCCAGTTCAGGGTAGTATCAATGTGCAAGCCTAGGTCTTTCAAGTCATTGCTAAATGGAACAATTGTACCATTGAAGAGGATTGGTGGAAAGGTTGTACCATCCATCTTACTAATGCTACGAAGACTCCCAATGATGATCGCCTGACACTTTTTAGAGTTTACTGTTACCCAAAATCTATCAGACCAGGTTTTTATGGCTATGAAGTCCCTGTTTAATTTGTCAATGGCGTCCAGTAATTTATCAACCCTCCCCTCACAGTACAACTGCAAGTCATCTGCATACAAATGATACGCACCCAGTGTGCGTATCGTTATAAGTTATAAGATTTATGAAAATAGAAAACAGAAGAGGAGAAAGTATACCGCCTTAAGGAACGCCAGCTTCTAAATCACATCAGCATAAAGAAGAATCCCTAACATGAATGGACTGCTGACGTTCCTGAAGATAAGAGGAGAACCATTTCAGTGCTTCGGGAGAGACCACAACGTATGACAGAATGGCTAACAGGATGTCGTGACTGACGGTATTAAAGGCATTCGAGAAATCAACCAACACTAGAGCAGTAACTTCGGTATCTTCAAGTCCTGTCCTTATATTACCAATTACTTTCAAGAGGGCAGAAACAGTGCTGTGGCCAGGCCTGAACCCAGGTTGAAGAGGGCTAATGAGTAAATTACAATAAACAAAATTGGAGAATTATTTGTGGGCACAGGCCTTGAGCACTTCGGATAGGAAGGGAAGGATACAAATTGGACGAAAGTCGGTTGGAAGAGAGGGATTAGATACCTTAGGTACTGGACGGACATAGGCTTTACGCCACAGGGAAGGGAATACTCCGATGTAAAGGGAAAAATTAATTTTGTGGGTAATCATAGATAGTAGATGATCAAGAATGGTTAAGATCATACCACGGGTGATATTGTCACATCCCACCGCTTTTGATTTGACGGAGAGAATGATCTTTCTGATTTCTCCTGGTTCAACTGGAATTAAACTGAAAGGATTAATATGAGGACGCGTTAGACCAAATATTAGAGACAGAGTTTGTTGCTTGGTTAGACGATCCATGGTAGGAAAGTGGAGATATGTCGGTAGAGATCGTCTAAATCAATTGAGTTAGAAAGGTCTAAATATCACGATTTGCCGATGCCAAGAGTTCCAAGAAATTTCCAAATATCGGCAAGAGTAAGAATTGATAGTATTCAGAATGTGGCGGGCGGCGTTTAGCATTGCGTATCATCTGATTGTATCTATTCCTTGCAGCCTTGAACAAAGTCCAGTTCTCATCAGTACGCTCCCTTTTAAATTTACGGAATGCACGGTCCCTACATCGCATTGCCATCTGTATTCCTCTTGTCATCCATGGTGCAGGTGGGCGTTCTATCTTAACTTTTTTGACGGGAGCATGGATGTTATACAGGTTGACTACAACGTCATTAAAGAACGCAACCTTGTCGTCAACCAAATAGAAAATTATTTACCGTAAACTAATTTTTGACTTGCAGAATAGAGCTATTCACGTCGTCAAGATTTTGTGACCGTCGGTTTATTTTAAAGATCAATGATGTGTCATCTGCAAATAACACCATCTTCGGTTGATTTTGAAGTAATTGGCAAAATCAATCATGTAAACTAAAAAGAAGAATGGACCCAATATCAAACCTTCAGGAACGCCCATTACTATTTCAGACTAATGAATTTACGCCGTTTACCTGAACTTTAACCTTTCTATCTTTCAGGTATGATCTAAGTAAATCAAGACCTGTATTCCTAATCCCATAGTGCTCTAGTTTTAGCAGAAGTGTCTCATGGTCTACACAATCGAACGCCTTTGAGAGGTCGCAAAAGATTCCAATGGCATCTTGTGCTTCTTCCCAGGCATTAAAAATGTTCTTTATTAGGGTGACACCGGCGTTAGTGGTACAACGCCCTTTGATGAAACCGAACTATTGTTCATGAAAGATGGAATTTTTATTAAAGTAACGTAACATTTGATTGAGCATCATTTGATTCAAACACCTTATTGAGAACTGGCAGAATTGACACAGGCCTATAATTTTTGGGTTCTTTACTGTCACCGAACAATGGAACTAATTTACTGTGGTATTTCATGAGATCCGGAAAGACTCCTTGGTCTACACTGGTGTTAAATATATAAGCTAATAAATAGGGCGGCAGATTTTTACAGACATTTCCCAGAGATCCTATGTTGATTTAATTTTAAGATTTTTAAAAGCTTTTATAACAGCCTGAGGGTTTGTATGCCGAAACCTAAATTCCAAAGGGCATGCCTCCACATTCTGTCTAAGTAAAGCAGCAGAAAGCGTGGGTGACGAATTTAAAACTTCAGTAGTTTTAAGGGGAATATTAGCAAAAAAAAAAATCTAATTCTTGAGTTATTTCCATATCTGAGTTAATGGGGCCTTGTGCAGTCTCTAAATTAAATTCAGTATTTCGCTGGTTTTTCCTACCTGTTTCTATATTTATTATTTGCCAGGTAGTTTTTATTGCTAATATAAAGAGCTTTGGCTATTTTGCACACACTTTTAAAAGTTTTTGAATATTAGTTATAGTATGTAAATATATATAGTTAGTTAGTCATAGTTATGAAAGCTTGTATTATTCATATGTTGCTTTAGGCCATAAAGTTCAAATAGTTATTCCCTGCTTTTACGAATACCTGGAGTCGCCCAAGCACTAAATAAGAACTTTGTGTAAATACTTTTAATCTTTAGTGGAAAAGTGTCATTAAATTGCGTGTTTAATAGTAAAAAGAATTCAGTTTAAAACTCATTTAGGTCACCTATATTATTAAAACTGAACATATAATTTATTGGCCAAAGAATTATTTAATTTCTTTAAACTTTTACATGTAATTGGCCTAAACCTTATTCGAATTTTTGGTAAAGGTATGTAGAAGCAAAATGTTATTGTTTGTCCACTGTGATTTGATGGCATCTTATTTACAATTTGTTTGTGTAAGTAATCACAATTACAAAAAATATTATCTATACAAGTGGCAGACGAACGCCGAAAGAAGACGGCGCGGCGCGGGTGCTTACACAGTCGTGTCCTTCCGATCGGAAATAAAAACCAATAGGTACTGAGTTACAATCAGCAAGTGAACGACAGACAGAGTGTGGCGGCGGTGCGTCAAAGAAAACCCCTATTTATTAAGGTTTGGTACTGCTACCGATACATTTATAAAGGTTAATGGTACTGCTACCGAAATATACCGGTATGCATTACCAACCTCAAAATTCCGCTACTGAAAAAAATAACGGTATCGAAATATTTCGGTAACCCTTATATAACGGTATGACGTCATACTGAAATTTAAAGGTACCTTGATTTTTGGGTAATTCAGTCCCTGATTATAGGTATGACTTTTGGAGGACTTCCCTAACTTACGCTCAAAGAAAACAGCCAAAATGAGCGTATTCGTGTGATATGGGTGAGAGTGTGAAGTGTGAGGTTGTGTAGTGTGACTAGTGTGTGAGTTAAAATTTGCATATTTAGTTCTCATATCTAGAATATTAATTTGACGAAAAGCGTCCATACTACAAAAAATTATATTCGCAACCAAAAATAAAATGGTTTTTCTTTTTGAGAATAATGTACATACTTACATAATATTGTTATATGGAATGGAGGCTATCGCAATTAATGGTGATTAGCCTAAACATCAGAAAAAAGAAAAGTAGTGGTTTAGCAATGTGGCGCAGCACGAGGTGTGATGTCAGTAACTCAGTAGGTACTACTCAATAGCTCGCCGCGCCGTTATTTCGGGCGCTTGCTCCACAAACAGAACCGGCTATGTCACAATGCGGTTAATTGCTTCTATTCTGGCGCCACTTATTAGTCGTAGCCCGTAACCCGTAAGAGTTCAAAAGTAACGCCAGTGTTACAAGCGTTTGCTAATCGACAACCGTCACTTTCCTACATCATCGCTCCAACAGTTCCTACCTACATTGTCTCCAGTTGTATCAAATGCTTATATTTGGTTTTTGACAGCCCAGTGGCGGCCATGACTCGAGTGTTCCTTGTATTTATAGCGGTGAGTTCTGTTCGCATGAGTTGCCGACTTGCCGCTCCGTGGCCTCGTCATCGTCAGCTGCTGAAACTCCGAATATTAGTGCTAAAGTCAGCTCGTTAGTCGTTTATATAACATTATGAATCGAGTACCTCCGATATGAACGAATCCTGATAATAAGGAGCTTGTCGGTGGGCGGCGGCGCACGTGCGCGGCCCGCATCCTGCGAGTGCACATCCGCCTGACTCATGCACAGCGCGGCAGGAAGCACCTCTCGAGGCGTTAACACTTCCAACAGTACGGGCACACTGCTCTCTTGTTCACAAGGCAAATACTCGGTACTCTTGAGCTTTACTTAGGTGTCATCAGTCTCATTTTACCTTACTAAGGCAGTTGTGATGGTTCAGTGGTTCCCAAGCACAAGGTTGCTGGTTCAAAAGCGAGCAAGCACCAATGTGACTTTTCAGTGGCAATAGTACCTTCTTTTGCAAATCTACAGGTCACCAGATTGACAAAGAATTAGTGTTTGAGGCTACTTAGTTCGTAACAATGCACTAATTGTACTAAGGTATTGTTATAAATCAAAGTTGTTATTGGCGTTATTTTTTTTAGGTCTATGATCTCAGGCAGAGAAAATAAGTTCAATGTCTATGACGTTGAATCACAGTGGCCGCTAAAATTAATACCGGTGTCGCGTGGATCTGTGCGTGTATTTACAGTAATTCCAAGAATTGCATATTTTACATTGTTGATGGCGAATAACTGCAGTGAATCAGAGGCGCGTGCCGGTCGCACTGAACCGCTCGCACCGGACGCCCGACGTGCCGTGCGGGAGTACGGTGCGTGACGTCACGCTCCATTCATGCAGCGCGGCCTTGCGTACGCGCTCCGAGTAGCGTTCCTCACCCTGTACTTGCAATTTTTCATTTATTGTACCGTAATTAATTAATCGAGCGAGCGTAGCGAGCGAAGCGTCTCTGGATCAGGTCTGGCAAAATTTGCTTTCGTGTGTCAGTTTGTACGTACTCGTCTACAGGTCGTATTTTACAACCGATCTGGACGAAATTTGGTATACAGGTTTGATAATTTTTTTGTGATTTTTAGTCGTCGGGGATTTTTGATCTACTGCTACTTCCTCCAAAATGGGCAAAAAGGGGGGCTACTGGATATCTCCGCCTTATAAGATCTGATTTCGATGGTTCTTTTTTTATTTGAAAGGTAGTAACTCTATGTTGGTCTCAAAAAAAATTGGTGAACATCTGATGAGGATCTTCGGCATGATGAGCAGAATAGCTTCTCAAAATGCAATAAATTGCTCACTATTTAATAAAACCTATTCGTTAATTTTTCTAGCTGGCCTACATATTTTTAATCATAATTTTTCTGGTTTTTAGTGTACTGTAGTCAACAAGGAAACGATATAATTAAGCATTAAGCTCGCAGCCCGCCTTTGTACCTTTTTGTGTGTGAAAAGTTTAAATAAATAAATATAGTTTCGCCATGTCCGTCTGACTGTCTGACTATTCGCGGCTTAGCTCAGAGAATCTTAGTACTAGAAAGCTGTAATTTGGCGTGTGTACCTATAAATACATTAAATACATTAAACACGCCGGCCGACAAAGTGGTAAAATAAAATCATGACATATATCTGTTTTTAGGGTACCTCCCCTTCCTACACGTAAAGTGGAGATGCTTTGGAAGGTTATTCGAAAAATTACCGACACAGACAAACCTAAGCCACCTGCCCAGGAACTTATACAAGTTGAAAACCCCCTTAAGTCAGTCAATGAGATAAATTACTTCTTTTCCAGTATTGGTAAATCCCTCGCTGAGAAGATATTAAATCATCACGTACCTACCGCTACCAGTTTTTCAGTCGCTAATCCACATTCAATGGCTTTTCTTCCCGCAGATGAAAAGGAGGTAGACTCCCTCATTTGTAACCTTAAAAACACCTGCTCTGAAAGTGTTGACCCCATTTCTGCTCAGTTCCTTAAGCATTACAAGAACTATTTGGTTCGCCCACTCACCCACTTATTTAATCTAGCATTTGACACAGGCACCTTTCCGTTACTTTAAAAAAAATCACTCGTACATCCTATCCACAAGGCTGGGGACAAAGGCTGTGTCAACAATTATAGGCCGATCTCCATTCTACCTACTTTTTCCAAATTATTAGAACGCCTCATGAACTTACCGAATACCTTGAACGCAATAACTTCATTTCAGAGGGATTTATATTTGGATTCAGGGCTGGAAAATCTTGTGCTGACGCTGTTCATGAGCTGACAGATCATCTTGTTCACGGTCTTGATAGTAAAAAGAAGGTACCTGTCATATTCCTTGACCTGGCCAAAGCGTTTGACACAGTCTGTACCCAACCTACTAAACAAGCTGGAAAATATGGGAATCAGGGGTCTACCATTAAAACTCTTCCGGGATTACTTTTTTTTTGTTTTTGTTTTATATTGTTTAAATCTCTTGCGTCTATATGGATGTTATGTTTTTATTTTATTTATTTGGAAAAACAAACAGTGACACATTACATTTTATACGAATAAATAAAAAATACGGCCAAATGTGCAACCAACAACATTTTCCACGGAATACAAATAAAAATAAACTTTACAAACCATGCTATTTAAAACTAAAACTAACAAACTACAATAATTTAATTAGAAAACATTTTTTGTGCTAAATAGTAAAACAAATTTTAGCAAACAAAGAAATACCTATCAAGGCATGCAAATCTTAGCAGAAATTACTAAGTTATTTTTATAATGAGTTAATTATAATGAGTTAATGACTAAGTGTTTTGAGTACAATATTTTTGAATTTACCAGCAGAAAGAGCAAACATATCAATATGATGGAAGTGCTTGTTGTAGTTATCAGTTAGTCGACGCAGAGGTGCCCGCATACCTGCGTTACTGCGACAAGAGGTAACAGCAAACAGTGGCCGTGCGCGCACCCCGCGGCATACTGTCGTTCTAGGAACTATGTAACTTATTTTATTACGCATATCAATACAGTCATATACATTGCTACACAAATCAAACAAAAACACCGTCTCTAGGAGAGTGCGTCTTGATTTTAGACCAAGTAATTTATACTTCTTAAGTAAATCATCATATGATAAAACTGTGTGGAAGCAACGGTAATGCATGGCTTTTAGGAACTTTCTTTGAACCTTTTCAATACGTTCTGAATACTTATTGTAAAAGGGATTCCACACTGGCACTGCGTACTCGACCTGTAATCTGATCAGAGACTTATACAGATGTAAATAGGTTGAGGGGCGCACAAATTCCTTCGCAGATCTCATCACAAAACCGTACATCCGATAGGCATTATTTACTACTTTGTTAATGTGGGCATCAAGGTGAAGTTTTGCGTCGAGGAGAATACCAAGATAACGAATAAGGGACACCCTTGATAATGTAGTATTATCCAAAGTATAAGGGTACTTGAAAACATTCTTATTGAAAATATTCTTATTTATGTTATGCCTTATCCCTTCACATTTAAGATATAATTGATTATGTTTACACGTGTGGTGGCATCCTGGTGATCTGCGATACAGGTATTCCTAGTGCAGACACCAGTCTCTCACAAACTATTGTCACAGTTTTTTAAGTCTGTCTAAATTATAAGATGCTGTTTGTGAAGAGAAAAATATAAAATTATTATTTGAAGTTGATTTTCTATGTTATGGGGTGATGTGTGACTTTGACACAGGAATCCGTTTGCGAAATATTAAGCTTTAAAGTGCTAATTTTTGTTAGAGTCAAGTGTTGTCCCCCTGCCAGCTAAATGGTTGTTTTTGGATGTATGAAAAAAATCACGGCAGAAGTATATAATAATATATATAATAAAAAGCGGCCAAGTGCGAGTCGTACTCGCCCATGAAGGGTTCTGTAGCAGCAAGTAACATTGAATGAAAGGTAAATTGCGGTTTACGATTTATGATGTATTAAAAAAAAACTACTTGCTAGATCTCGTTCAAACCAATTTTCGGTGGAAGTTTACATGGTAATGTACATCATATATTTTTTTAATCATTAATGAATTGAAAACAGTCTAATAATAAAAAAATAATAATAATAAGCTAACTATTTACATTAAGTACTAAATTAAAAGACTAACTAACTATCTGTATAAATAAAAATAATAAAAACAAAACGACACTTAGGCGTCGAAGTATTCGTCCGCATCGCTGTCATCCGGAAACGTGCCCAGAAGACTGGCAGCATTGCCACGTTGAATAGCAATACTAATTCTTTGGCCAAAGAACGAGCCAGCCCTCTGGTCACGTGAAGTGTCGACCAGTCGGCGAGAAATTTCCTTAAAAAGGAGACGCGCACTCGGGCCCCATGATCCGAGCGTTTCGACCCCAAACGGCTCAAAACTGTAGTTACCAATAAGGTTACAGTATTTGCGCCGCTTGAGGGTCTCAGCAGCCGCAGCAGCGGCGCCAGCACAGCCCGCTGTGCTAGGAACATGAGATGGCGCAAGGGTGTCGACACAGGTTGCATCCCACACCAGAGGCCTACCCATCTTCCAAGGCAACAACGTCATCCCGTCTGGTCTCTTCCCATCGTCACGTACCAAGCCGTTTGGTTCTAATACCGCTGGTACGCCGGCGGTGGCAAGGGCTCGACGAATAATGTCGTTGATGCTGGCGTGCCGTGCTATGCGACCTGCGCTCCTGCAGCAGGACAGGCCATGGTGCCCGAGACTGTCGACAGCTTCACCGCAATGACACCGATGCGGAGCAACACAAGGTGCACCCAAGCGGAGACACGTAGCGAGCCGAAACGATGAGTCATCCATCATAGTGCCTATGGTGGATGACGGGAGCGCCTGAAGCCACAAGCCTGACTCCCATTCTCCCACAGCCAGCAGACGGGCGCGCTCAACAGTATTAGATGACGTGTTTAACAGGGTGTTCCGTATAATACTGCAGAGCGGCACGTCCCATCGTCTCTGGGAAGAGGGGTTGTCGGGCAGATCCGTATTGGGACAAGCCATTTTCCAAGCGTTCAACGCTTCGGTCAGGCACGGTACCTCAAAATCGGCCAGTGAGGAAGATAAAATGTTCCTAGTTAATTCATTGGTACTGTGGACCGAGGAGAGGAACGCCGGTAAACTTATACTTGAAATTTTGCGGTTTTTTTAGTTTTATCATTCTCTTATTTTAGAAGTTACAGGGGGGGGGACACACATTTTACCACTTTGGAAGTGTCTCTCGCGCAAACTATTTAGTTTAGAAAAAAATGATATTAGAAACCTCAATATCATTTTTGAAGACCTATCCATAGATACCCCACACGTATGGGATTGATGAAAAAAAAATTTTTGAGTTTCAGTTCTAAGTATGGGGAACTCCAAAATTATTTGTTTTTTTTCTATTTTTGTGTAAAAATCTTAATGCGGTTCACAGAATACATCTACTTACCAAGTTTCAACAGCATAGCTCTTATAGTTTCGGAAAAAAGTGACTGTGACATACGGACGGACAGACAGACAGACAGACAGACAGACATGACGAATCTATAAGGGTTCCGTTTTTTGCCATTGGGCAACGGAACCCTAAAAAGGAAAACTATCACAACTAAGCAGTCAGTCATAAAATATACAGGTTGGATTTTGAGATGGGGCAATTAGGGTACGTACCTTAACCGTTGTCGCTACAAGAAAACGGTCTTAGGAGACTGTCCTTAACTTTTTGAAACATTTTGATCTATATTCACAGATTTTGAAAAAATTGTACAGCCAGCAAGAAAATGGCCAATTTTCACAAAAACTTTTTTGGTGCCAGGTGATCCTATTTCTTATTACTAGGGTCAAAAAACTATATCGGACCAACTGAGGTTTGAGTACGAGAAAAGTCAAAAATTGCAAAAAAACTTCCCATACATTTCATAGTAAATGAGAGGATATAGAACACAATATACCTTTGTATGATAAAATAATTTTAATACTATAATTTTAGTGCACTTGCAAATGTACTTACTATTATTTAAATGAACACAATATACCGCTATACAACAGTTGAAATATTCCAAAACTTCACTGGGCTGAATAGGGAACGAATGTAGCAGATAGTTACTTTTATGGAGCTAAGCATTCAATCATGAATTGACTGAACTTTCTCTTTACTTTTACTGTAAAACCTTACTTCTCGCCAAACTTCATGCTGCTAGGTCAACGAGATGTAAAATATAGTCTTTGTTTTATTTGGGAGTGTCAACATGAATATGCAGTATAATTAAATGGGCGTATTTTTTTATTGCGTTGACTTGGAAATTAGGTTTTTCTTTACACCTCCAAGAGACCGTAGATTTAAGTTTTTGATATCTATTTCAACTTGATATTTCCGTGCGTTCCTGAGAAAAAGGGTTTTGACAGACAATGAAGTCATCCTTTATGGGTTAAATTTTTCATTTTGAGGTACAAAACCCGATAAAAGATTATTTGAATTTATTATCTACCTGTCTGTCTGTATTTGACCGCTTCATGCCGTAATGACTGAACAGATTTAGATAAAAAGCATGCGGATAGGCTATAAATCCCGGAAGCACGTTCCTGTGGGATAATTTCCGACCTTTACGCAGGTGAAGCCGCGGGCAAAAGCTAGTTTATAATTATTTGATTAAATGTAACAACCTACCCACTTATATTTGTACGCCATTAAGGCAAAACATGACTGTGGTAAAATTTAATTGTAACATCTTGCATGGCGTGTGTGTGTATACTCATGTTTTGGACAAATAAATGATCTTTATCTTTATCTCTATCTCTCTTAAATAACTTTAGTGGTACCCCTATATTAATTGTTGTAAAAAAGTTTGTGCTCGCGAGGTCTACTGGTCGCAGAACTACTAGTTGTAAATATCTAACTACTTACCACTCTGTAAGAAAGGCAGACACGATGGGTTAAAAAATATTGTTGTTACGTCACGATTCTTCAATCGTGAGAGCCTGTGACACCACGCTGATAATAGTCGAATTTATGGTAAAGTATGTGAGGGTGAAGTGGAGGCAAGCGGGCTATCTGGCACGATCAGAGGACGACAGATGGACTCGTAGAACAACCATTTTCGAAGGCCCAAACGGACAGAGAAGAAGAGGTAGACCAGCAGAACGTTGGCAAGACGAGATGGTGGAATATTTTGGTTGTTTGGCTGGTGAAAGTAAAAAACAGAAAAAGCTGGAAATGACTGGAGGAGAGGCGATACCCGTCGAAGGGTCCTTAATTAATTGTGTCACTCACTAAAATTAGGCTTTAAAAAGCCTAATTTTTTGGGTTCTGTACGTCCGAATGAAAAAACGGAACCCGTATAGGATTTTTCGAGTGTCTGTCTGTCCGTCTATTACAGCCAATTTGCTCTGAATCCTTAATGGCCAGATTAAGTTGAAAGGTATGTATGGCTCAGAGGTAGCCAGTTAGTTACAGTTGAGTTGTTGGATGTGAGTTGACGAAAACCACAGATTCCACGATAGTTTAGTTTATTCGCAAAAGTTACACGAATGTTCCGTTGGATGCTAATCCGCGGTTATAGCGCTACGGCAGCTATTGGTCAACTAATTTACATATAATACATAATTATAAAAGTAAATAAAATGTGCAGCGAAAAGTAGGTCGCGGCGTTAGCAATTTGCCTGTACGTGAACCGTACATGCTCCCGAGGGAAAAGTGGGATGAGCATCCATTACAAAGCAAGTAATAATATAAGAAAAGTGTAAAGTAAATAATTAAAGTTAAATCGTAAACAATAGTAAATGTGTAAAAGTATAAATGTAAAAGTATAACACTCAATTTAATTCGTCAAAGTGAAATGCTTTCTTCGGCTTTCTTGCTTCGCTGTAAATGGGCTCCGATGCTGTCGAATGCATTTCTTGTAGCTCGATGTCCCCTCCAAAGTTATCCCTTCCTCTAGGTGTCACTCCTGTTTTGACAGAGGGTGTATCAACTCCTTTCTTTGTTTTGCACCATCGTTTAATGATAATATAGAGGGCAAGCACAGCGATTCCTCCCAACAACAAAGAAGTAACCGAGTAGAGATAGATGTCGTGACTTGACATGTCAGACGCCTTCGGTAATATTTCTCTGTTTTTCTGGAATTCCAACTGCTGGTCAATTTTTATTGTTTCTACTGCAGTTGGCGTTTCTTGTTCTATTATATTTAATTTTGCATTCTTCCAGCCGAGATCAAATATGTTGTTAATTGTTGAATTTATAGTTGGTATTTCTATCTCTGGTTCCATGTTAAAACTGCTTCCCAGCTGATTGTGTGTAAATATTGTGGCGTCCTTTTTCTGCAGTAAGCACTTTGATTTCAAGGAAATCACTCCAGTCCCGTCAATGACCGCTGGCGTAACTTGATCGTTACATATGACGCGCATCAGCTGTTTTCCGCACAATGTAAATAGCCACATGTTCGATTTGTGAAGCTTTGTCCAGGTTTCTTTGCAGGTTACGTCATTGAGGACGCATGATAAAGATTCTTGTTGGTTGAAGACTTGGGCCTCACATGGTGCGTCTTTATCGTGCATGTTGTAGACAGGATTACGCGCAACACAAATGAATTCGTCTTCTCCGTATGACGTACATTGGCGCATGTCTTGGTCTTCCATTGTTATGTAAGAGTTTTTTACAAAGTTGATTGCGATAAAGCTTGAACTTGGTTGTACGAGTTTTAAATGTCCTTGTCTAAGGAATGGTATTGGTATGACTCGATATATCTTGTAGTCTTCATCGCTCAGCAAAGGGATGTGTATTTCAAATAGCATGTAGTTGTTTGTAATTCGAGCCTTCACATGGATGAGGTCATAGATATTTTTAAAATCCCTTTGAATGTCTTTTACAGGCAATGACAATCCCTGTGGCAACCTACCGGATATTACGTTTAGCTGTTCGATCAGTTGGTTAGCCGGAAATAGATGAGCATCCATTACAAAGCAAGTAATAATATAAGAAAAGTGTGAAGTAAATAATTAAAGTTAAATAGTAAACAATAGTAAATGTGTAAAAGTATAAATGTAAAAGTATAACACTCAATTTAATTCGTCAAAGTGAAATGCTTTCTTCGGCTTTCTTGCTTCGCTGTAAATGGACTCCGATGCTGTCGAATGCATTTCTTGTAGCTCGATGTCCCCTCCAAAGTTATCCCTTCCTCTAGGTGTCACTCCTGTTTTGACAGAGAGTGTTTTGACGCCTTTCTTTGTTTTGCACCATCGTTTAATGATAATGTAGGGGGCAAGCACAGCGATTCCTCCCAACAACAAAGAAGTAACCGAGTAGAGATAGATGTCGTGACTTGACATGTCAGACGCCTTCGGTAATATTTCTCTGTTTTTCTGGAATTCCAACTGCTGGTCAATTTTTATTGTTTCTACTGCAGTTGGCGTTTCTTGTTCTATTATATTTAATTTTGCATTCTTCCAGCCGAGATCAAATATGTTGTTAATTGTTGAATTTATAGTTGGTATTTCTATCTCTGGTTCCATGTTAAAACTGCTTCCCAGCTGATTGTGTGTAAATATTGTGGCGTCCTTTTTCTGCAGTAAGCACTTTGATTTCAAGGAAATCACTCCAGTCCCGTCAATGACCGCTGGCGTAACTTGATCGTTACATATGACGCGCATCAGCTGTTTTCCGCACAATGTAAATAGCCACATGTTCGATTTGTGAAGCTTTGTCCAGGTAACTTTGGCCCATTTACGTTAAAAATTTTGGGTCATTGGAGGTAGCAGAACAGTCAAGAAGGAGCTTCGACAATGCGTCCGATGTCATCGTTTCAAACCAAACCGAAACGTCCAACTGATGGCAGACTTGCCAAAGGAGCGTGTAACTCCATCAAGACCGTTCACAAACACGGGCGTCGACTATACCGGACATGTTGATGTGAAAATCAACAAAGGAAGAGGAGTCAAAACTTGCAAGGCTTACATAGCAATTTTCATATGCATGGTGACCAAAGCTGTGCATTTGGAATTGGTGTCGGACCTGACTACGCAAACGTTTCTCGCCGCATTCAAGAGGATGTGTGCACGCAGGGGTACACCCCGACACGTATTCTCCGACAACGGAACGAATTTTGTGGGCGCAGCAAAACTACTGCAACAGGAATTTGAACAGCACAATACGTTTAAGACTTCTGAATTCTTCGATGAGATGAGCCACTTACAAATTGAGTGGCATTTCAATGCACCACTTTGGCCAACAGCTGGAGGTCTGTGGGAGGCTGCCGTCAAAGCCATGAAATATCACCTACATCGAGTACTGGGGGAACAGAAGCTTACTTTCGAACAATTCACTACTTTACTAAATCAAATTGAAGCCTGTCTTAACTCTCGTCCGCTGTGCCCACTAACAGAGGATGTCGAAGACCTGGAATATCTAACTCCCGGTCACTTCCTAATTGGCGGCCCCCTACTGTCACTACCACAAGAAGAGCAAGATTTTGCTGAGCACGATCTAAGAAACAGATGGAGGCTTGTTGAACAAATGAACGTGCACATCTGGAAGCGCTGGTCGAACGAATATCTACATCAACTGCAAATCCGAAGCAAATGGCAGCACCCAAAAGAAAACCTGAAACAAGGAAGCCTAGTATTAGTAAAAGATGAACACTTACCACCTGGCCGCTGGGCTATAGGAAGAGTCCAGGAACTACATCCAGGCGCCGATGGTCGAGTACGGGTTGTTACCTTGAAAACTAAGAAAGGGTCACTTAAACGACCAATAACGAAGCTTTCACCATTACCGCTGAAACTCGAAGAATCAAGAGTAAACGAAGAAGAAGAAAAAAGGACACCTACTCTGGAAACTAAAAAACGGGGAGGCACAACAATAAACAAGAACCATTGGCTGTCACTTGTTCTCCTATCCATACTAGCAATGATGGGATTTGCACAATCAGCGCCAACGACGAATAACTTGAAGGTTACACCTATACCGAGCAATCATCCGATTTACTTCGATGAAGCTGGAAAAATACAGCTAATACGTGCATGTTGTAGACAGGATTACGCGCAACACAAATGAATTCGTCTTCTCCGTATGACGTACATTGGCGCATGTCTTGGTCTTCCATTGTTAAGTAAGAGTTTTTTACAAAGTTGATTGCGATGAAGCTTGAACTTGGTTGTACGAGTTTTAAATGTCCTTGTCTAAGGAACGGTATTGGTATGACTCGATATATCTTGTAGTCTTCATCATGATGGATGTGTATTTCAAATAGCATATAGTTGTTTGTAATTCGAGCCTTCACATGGATGAGGTCATAGATGTTTTTAAAATCCCTTTGAATGTCCTTTACAGGTAATGACAATCCCTGTGGCAACCTTCCGGATATTATGTTTAGCTGTTCGATCAGTTGGTTAGCCGGAAATAGATGCGTATCTAAATGTCCTCTGTAAATGTTGGCGAGTGCATTTATCAGCATTTCCAATATTCGATTTAAATCACTTAAAATCAGAGTTGACGTCACGGCTGCGGAATTTATGTCATTCATCGTGAATAGCATTTGCACCTTGTTCACTATTTTTGTGATTTCGCTGCAAGTTTGATTCATGTAGATGCGCAATGTTTTGAATTGTTCATCCATAAAGGCAGTGTTTCTTTTTATAATGTTGTTTTCAGCCTCTACAATCAATGTTTGGTTTTTCATTAGTTGTAATAGGTAGTCATCATTTGATTGTAGATTCTGTATGTCTCTTTCGTACTTTTCGGCAAAGTCTGCGTCGAGCACTCCGAAAAGAGTTCTTGTTAACTTCCCAACTCCATCAAAGTAACTTCGTTTTGGTCTTGAGTGTTCAGTAAGCAGCATAGAGTTGTAGTCGGCTAGGTGACTCAGTTCATGACGTAGGTGGCCGACAATTGTTTCGCAAGGCGTGTACTCATGTGATATTCTCTGGCATAGTTTATCTATTTGGTTCACATAATCATTGATCTGATCAGTTGCTCGCCAGTATGACGTTAAGTTGTAGTAAACCAATAGGGTCCATTCGTCATGTATTAGCTGTATTTTTCCAGCTTCATCGAAGTAAATCGGATGATTGCTCGGTATAGGTGTAACCTTCAAGTTATTCGTCGTTGGCGCTGATTGTGCAAATCCCATCATTGCTAGTATGGATAGGAGAACAAGTGACAGCCAGTGGTTTTTGTTTATTGTTGTGCCTCCCCGTTTTTTAGTTTCCGGAGTAGGTGTCCTTTTTTCTTCTTCTTCGTTTACTCTTGATTCTTCGAGTTTCAGCGGTAATGGTGAAAGCTTCGTTATTGGTCGTTTAAGTGACCCTTTCTTAGTTTTCAAGGTAACAACCCGTACTCGACCATCAGCGCCTGGATGTAGTTCCTGGACTCTTCCTTTGTTGATTTTCACATCAACATGTCCGGTATAGTCGACGCCCGTGTTTGTGAATGGTCTTGATGGAGTTACACGCTCCTTTGGTAAGTCTGCCATCAGTTGGACATTTCGGTTTGGTTTGAAACGATGACATCGGACGCATTGTCGAAGCTCCTTCTTGACTGTTCTGCTACCTCCAATGACCCAATATTTTTGACGTATATGGGCCAAAGTTAGCCGGGCGCCTCCGTGGAGAGTGTCGCGATGAGCCTCTTGAATAATAAGCTCCGTTAATCTTCCTGTAGCCGGAAGAATAATAGGATGTTTTGCTTCGGGAGATAAAGTTGAGTATTCTAGTCGCCCCTTCACGCGCAGTATTCCACTGTCGTCAAGAAATGGGGTTAACTTCAGCAAGTTGCTTTTTGTTGATATTGGTCGATTTTTCTTTAAACATTCAATTTCGTCGCCATAGTTTTCATTTTGAACGTTCTTGATGACCAATTCTGTTGCTCCCATAATGTCTTGTGGTGACAAACACATAACCTCCTTTTTGTTTCCGCGGTCGGCTAAGTTATTGGTTGAGTTTAGTGTGCGTTTTTGCTTGCGAATATTGCTCAGTCGTAAAATCCATCCAAGCACTCGTATTACGCGTTTATAATTACTGTGTTTATTCAGTAATGTATCAATTATTTCACAATTCTTGTATGTGACTGCGCAGCAGTTTATTTCTTGCAACTCAGTGTTTGTTGTGTAGGTCAGGCGATTGTCTTGATGGATTTTTGGCATGTTTATTTTTATCCAATCTGGTCCATTCCACCAAAGTTTAAAATCTAGGAGTTGAAGAGGTGTGATCCCTCGAGTTGCACAGTCAGCTGGATTTTCTTCTGACTTCACATAGTTCCAGCAGTTTGCCGAAATAATGCTGTTTATTTGTTTCACTCTGTTAGCTACATATTTCTCCCATCGGTTTATATCGCCCTGCAACCAGGCTAAAACGACCTTGGAGTCGCTCCAGCACCTTAAATGTAGGTTTTTATTGCAGAGAGTGTTCTGAACCTTTTCTAGCAGTTTGGCTAGTAAAACGGCCCCGCAAAGTTCCATTCTAGGTACGGTTATCCTATTGCTGATTGGTGCAACCTTTGTTTTCGCCGTAATTAGCGTAATTTTGTATTCGCCGGCTTGATTTGTCACTCGGCTATAAATGACGCACGCGTAAGCTTTTTCGCTTGCGTCGCAAAACCCGTGTATCTCTAGGTTGTTTTCTTGACATTGCAACCATCGTGATATGGAAAGTTTGTTTAGCAACGGGATATCTTTTCTTATAGCTTCCCATTCCGTACCGAGATCGTCGTGTAAGCATTCATCCCAGTTGATTTTGCTTATCCAGATTTTTTGGAACAGAAGTTTGGTTTTTATTGTAAGTGGCGATAGTAATCCGAGTGGGTCGTATAGCTTGCTTATTTCGCTCAGTAGTACGCGTTTTGTCAGCTTTTTCTTGATTGGTAGATCCCATTGGTATGTGAAGCTATCGTTGTCTTGATTCCACCTCATGCCCAACATTTTTGAGTTTGTTGTTTGTTCTGGGCTAAAGTCGATGTTCGTATTGCGGCTCTTTTGATCATCTCGCAAGTCTTCCAATATAATCGGTTCGTTTGTTTTCCATTTTCTCAAGTTAAATCCTCCCTTTTTCAGTAAGTCAATTAGCTGTGTGACCAGTGTTTTCGATGCGTCGATAGTATCCTGCCCGTAAATCAAATCATCCATGTAGAAATAGTTTTTCAGGACGTTTCCAGCTTCCGGATAGGTATTTGTACTACATATTGTCCGTTTCCCAATCTTGCAGTAGTTGCGTTATAATATTCCTCACAGTGTTGATCCTCACTAGTTGATGATGACTTGTCTGGAATTTCCTCGGTTTCCCAAAATCTTGCCATGTTTTCGAAATCGTTAAGTGTCACCAAGCAGTTGAATGTCTTTACATTCCCGCATAGAATCCAGCCCACTTTGGTTTGTTGAGCTACTGGGTATCTCTTATCACTCCTGATGACACCGTTTAGGATAAGTTCTGAGTAGATGTCCGCGCCCAAGAGTAGATCGATCGGGCCTGACAGGTTGAACTGTGGATCCGCTAGTTTTAAGTCTTCCAAATAGTCCCAGTTGCTGATTGAAAACGATGCAGTAGGTAAATTGCTTATAAGTTTTTTCATAATTAATGCTTCAAAGTTGAATTTGTATTCTGAATGTATTGACTGGCATTCTAAGTTTATTGCCCCTTTGCAGTTGCCGCTAAGGGTTCCCACACCCGATACAACAGCGCTCACTTTACGTCGCTGTAATCGGAGGCGCTGTGCCGCGTTTTCCGTTATTAGGCTCACTTGGGAGCCTTGGTCAAGTAGACCTCTCAAGTTGATGAAGTTTCCATCAATTGTTTTGACTTTCAGAAGTACTGTTGTCAACAACACTTCCTTTTCTTCTTTCGTTAAGTTGTTGACCCCATAGGAAGTTGAAGGGGTCGACGATGGGTTTTCCTCCCTAGTTGCTTGTTTGTAGCTTGATAGTTCAGTTTCAGCTTCATGCATAAGTGTGTGGTGTGCCTTATGACACAATTTACACGTCTTTCGTGATTTGCATTGATTTTCTCCGTGGCTGAATAGGCAGTTTTTACAAATATGCAAGTTGCGAACTGCGTCATTCCGTTTGTTTGTGTTCATAGCCAAGAATTGTTCGCAATTCATCAAAACGTGATTAGTTTTGCACATTGGGCATGTTTTTGCTGTCGTGAAGAAGGCTTTTGGTGAGTTTTGTGACTTGTTAAAGTACGATGACCCCTGAGTTTTATTCTTGTAGTTATTATATCGGTTTTCTGATCCCTTATGAGGCTGCTTTTCCGATTTCCATGGTTTGTTTGATGACGATAACGTTTGGCTATTTCCCTGCAGAGCTTCCAGTGACATGAATTTCGATTCTAAAAACTCGGCGAACTCTTCCAGGTCGGGAAATTCCCTAGGATGTTTGATCTCCTTGATGTATTCGTTATATGTAACGCTATCTAGTTTTTGAACCAATAGGTGAATCACGATCGGATCCCAATTGGTGGTATCTAGCCCGATGTTTTTGAGCCCGTTCAAGCACTCCATCATGGTGTCGTGAAGCTTCCGTATGCTTGCAGCGGTTGGTTGCTGAATACTAGGTTGATTCAGGAGCGTGTTCATGTATGATGTGAATAACAGCCGTTTGTTATCGTAGCGGTGGGTCAGCATCTCCCAGCTAGATGCGTAGTTTTCAGCACTGATGCCAAGATGCTGAACCAGTTTCTCCGCCTCACCCTTCAGTTTTGTTTTCAGGTGTTGCATTTTTTGAGCCTTCGAAAGTGTCGGATTGTTGTGTACACTTTCGAGTTAGAGGTCTCTAAAAGTCAACCACTGGTTATAGTTTCCGTGAAAATCCGGTATTTGAATTTTTGGCGTATATTTCTCATAATGTGCATTATTCCAGATGTTGTGTTGTAGTTTCCTTTTTAGGTCATCATAAAGGTTTTCTGTTGTATTGTATTTCTGTTGATAAATTGAGTCCTCATCTTGTAGTATGTAGTCTAGTTCCCAATTTGCCTTTTCGATATGCTCCCATTTAGTTTTCAGGGTGCTTAAGTTGTCTTCTAATTCCCATTTTTCCATCGGTACTGCTGATGCTAATCCGCGGTTATAGCGCTACGGCAGCTATTGGTCAACTAATTTACATATAATACATAATTATAAAAGTAAATAAAATGTGCAGCGAAAAGTAGGTCGTGGCGTTAGCAATTTGCCTGTACGTGAACCGTACAAGGTACACCTACACATAATATGAATTTTTTACACATAATATGATTTTCTTATCGGAGAACATGTTTTTCAACTGCAATGTTAAGTTTGTTCTTGAGATAAATTTATCTCAACTACGGAGCCGTCCGACACGCACTTGGCCGGTTTTTATTTTTATTTATGCTAAAGTGTCGATAATTTGTGTTGTGCAGGGCGTGCGGGCTGGTGTGCAGACGGCGAGGTGGTGTCAGTGGTGGAGGAAGCGGCAGGTGGAGGGGGAGGAGGGCCGGCGTTCGCGGTGCGCCAGCGGACCAGCGTACTGGCGCCCGTGGGCCATGCTGCCACACTGGACTGCCGCGTGCTGCACCTGCGCGACAAGTCGGTCAGTAACGCATTACTTAATCCAATTACAGGCATATTTGAATTGTCAAGGAGTCGGTCAGTCAGAAGATGAAGGTAGTTGCCCATTCTACAGCGTAGTAGGTTCCTATGGAAAAGAATGGGCAAGAAAGTCCCACTCACTCTCTTATTAATCAAAATATTAGGTATGTTACAAAAATTAAATATTACTAACATCAATCAATTTGAAATTACATGTAAGTACATGTCAAACGATGTAATGGACGTGACGTGTCCGTTAAAAGCGGCCACAGAAAATAATTCATAATTATAATTAAAATAAGCAGTGGCAGATGAGCAGTCCCTTATGACGGCGCCGTTCACGAACATGATGTATGCTGATCAGCACCACCACATTAGTACATACATGTCCGATATGGACAGCATCAGTGACAAAACATGATGTATGCTGATCAGCGCCACCACATAAGTACATACATGTCCGATATGGATAGCATCAGTGACAAAACATGATGTATGCTGATCAGCGCCACCACATTAGTACATACATGTCTGATATGGATAGCATCAGTGACAAAACATGATATATGCTGATCAGCGCCACCACATAAGTACATACATGTCTGATATGGATAGCATCAGTGACAAAACATGATGTATGCTGATCAGCACCACCACATTAGTACATACGTGTCCGATATGGACAGCATCAGTGACAAAACATGATGTATGCTGATCAGCGCCACCACATAAGTACATACATAGCCGATATGGATAGCATCAGTGACAAAACATGATATATGCTGATCAGCGCCACCACATAAGTACATACATGTCCGATATGGATAGCATCAGTGACAAAACATGATGTATGCAGATCAGCGCCATCACATAAGTACATACATGTCCGATATGGATAGCATCAGTGACAAAAATACTCGGCCGTTTTTTTGTGTTACTTACGTTTGATATTTTCATCATTCAATGTCTTTTATCGACTGGTCAACATTAGCACGTGCACATTCTAAAAACACCAGTGAAGCAATAGTGGTTGGTAGACTTCATTGTTCTGCACAAGTTTATGACGTGAGCAGTTACTGTTCGCTAACATGTCGTAATAGTCGGAAGTTCTAGCCGTCACATTCCGTGTGTTTGTGGGCTCACATGAAGAGTCCGTGAGCTCCTACTTCTTCCTTCAGATAATGGATGCTGTGACATCTTAGCGTCTAATCGAGAAGGCAACCTGGTGCATGCAAATTGTCAATGATATTATTCTTATTGATAAAGATGGCCTCCAGGTTTCTCCAGGTTGCATCAGCCGAAATATTTATTTATTTAAATGCCTTAAAACTACCATTACAAGTCTTAACCTAATGCGATAGCCAAGTCACACACACTAAAAGAAAGAAAAAATTAGAGCAATAAATACATTTTAAGATCTTGTAGATCATTGTTTATAACATAGTGTAAACAATGGCACTTTTGCAAATTCACCCCAGTAACATGTAAATATATCAATTTCGACCTGAATATAGTTGAAGGTGTGAATTGCTCGAGTCAGAGGGGTTTTAGCCAGCAAGTTGGTCCTGACTGATGATACGACCAGCAGTGGCGGGGGCCGTCGCCTCCACACATAACGATCGGGTACGTACATAAAAGTGCAACCACTACAGCAATCTCGGGTTGTGCACTATGCCTCGAAGCTGTTTCACCATGTACGACACCAACGCAAATTCCCGTCGCACCCCGAGTTGATTGTACCCCACCATACCCAGTACGAATAGAGTGGGGTACATCAAAGGGTAAAAATGGGTATACCCCATAAGGTTCTAAGTAAGTTCCTTGTACAGATGGCACACAAATTTGTTCTGGACTCGCTCCTACATCACTGAATAGTTAGCCTGATGTGGAGCCCATATGACAGCACCATGTTCCAGATGATTCCTGACTAATCGGCAGAAGGTCTTATGGGACCACACATATACGCGAAGTTCAATAATCTACATAAAATACTAAAATTAACACAAAAAAAAGCAGAGTTGCGGTAACAAACTGGCTTCTTTCACTGGACTACGACATGACTGAAAGTTTCCTAGTTTAAGTAAAAACTTACAGTACCTATACACATTGACAATTCACAAATACACGTGCACTCATTAACATAGGTACCTATAACATACAAACACTCTTACAACACCAACAAAACTATCACAAATCACAGCACTCTTTTCACACTCTTTTTATATCTATTTTAAGTTTTAGAAATGTACTTTTTTATTTAAAATTATTAACGGAATGAAGGAGCCTGGATCTCACAACACAGGGAATCCTAGTGTGAGGTCTAGGAATTTAATCCACTTGAACGTAAACTTTGCTCAATTTTATTCTTATTCTTCTTATTCTTAATGCGTCATACAGGACTGTTATAGCTGCTGGTTGATGCTGGTAAAGTCTCGCGTCTGCCTTAGAACGAAACCCAAGTTCCTAAATGACCTTTTGCAGATCCTAGTCTTATGATCGCAAAATGACAGTTCCGGAGTGAGAACAATCCCTAAATCACGTACCTGCGTGACTTGTTGCATCGTGCATCGGTACTGCATCCACTATATACTTGTAGAGTAGAGGTGCACGTACGCGGGTGAAACTTATCACCGAGCACTTAGATACGTTGAAGTAGAGCCTATTCTCATGACTCCATTTCACTATCCTATCAATGTCATCCTGCAAACGTCTGCAATCCGACTTCGTCCTGACCTCAAACAGCAACTTGAGGTCATCTGCGAATAACAAACAAGATCCATTTTTGACTACTTCTGGTAAATTGTTAATCCTTATTATGAATTCCAGAGGCCGCATGTTGCTGCCTTGACTCACCCCGGACCAGGTGTAATACGGCAGGCCAGATGTAATAGGTAATAGAAACATTTTGAGAATTTTGGAGTCGTTTTAACTTAATCCGCTCTGGGCTGGTTTGGGCGAGATGACGGCCGAACGAACCATCCGCATCATCGTAAACAGATACGCTAGAACAGATAAAATAACGGCAGGTATCTAAAACTAACGACCGAAATAAAATAAATCAATACAATGTTCAGCTATTTGGTTAGGATTAGAATGCGGCTGTAACACTGGAGACAAAAAGGTTAAGCAGTATGGTTGTTGTTGTGTGAAGTGTGATGTGAGTTACGAAAACCTCGTTGTGAGGAAAATTTTACTTTTAAGTATGAATGTGGACGGTTTTATGAGAAAAGAGACAGACCTGAAAATGTGGATGGATTGTGTGAAAGATGAAAAACTAGAAAGAGAGTTAACATTAAAAGATGTCAGACTGATAAGAAAGGCTACATAATATAATGTTATCACAGATTCGAAAAATGGAATAGATGGATGGTATGCGAGCTGAAATTGTTATTCATAATATAAGTGTTGTGATCAATTACAATCAAAGGTATCGACACACATTTGACGCTAAAGGAGAACGTTACAGCTGCGCGCTGCTGACACACATCCTCAATTTAATACTACTGAAATCGTAAAATGACGGATTACTCACTGATCGAAATGAACTATAAAAGCCAAAACCCCGAAATGAGTATTACAAACAATTCTCTTGCGATCCAGAAATATCATCGGAATGAATCGACGACGAGTGTGAAATGTGAAACGCATTAGAAGATTACACGATGTGAGGATTGCGGGCGCGGGCACGTCGGCACGCGGGCAAGATGCGCGTGGTCCGCAGCGCGGGTCCACGGGATCCTCACGCGACGTCACCGCGCGTCTAAAAACAAACACCTGACACTGATCGTGAGCGTTTTGAAAAAGCCGGTCAATGACTTGCTCCCCCCGCACCCCGCAGCCTGCGCACAACACGCCACATATAGTGGCACGCGCCAGGGCGGCCGCGCACGCGCCTCACGCCCACCGCGCATGCTCCCGGAAGTGTCCGTTGCCAACACTACGCTATAACTTTCGCAAAATGTTTGCGTCGTGACGTAATCACATTTTTGCCTTTACTCATCCACGCCCACAGAGTGACCAAGCCGGATTTAATCGAGTTACGATTTTTTAAATTTTGAATGGAAACTGGCCAAGTGTATACTATCCTCTAGTACTGGCACTCAGTTGTGTTGTTGGATATATAAATCCGTGGTTGCATGGCAGATCTACGAACAAGTAGGTAATACTAAGATGGTTTTGTTAATTAGATTAGAACGTTAGTATTTAACCAATTGAGTGCTTTTGTGAATACTAAATATATAAATCCTTTATCTAATAAATCTAATCTAATAAATAAATATGTAAAAGCGACTGCACTCACTCACTCATCACTCAATATCGAAAACCGCTTGACGTATAAAGATGTTTGGCAGGGAGGTAGTTTATAGTTAATAGACGTCCGCTAAGAACGGATTTTTGGAAATTTGACCTTTAAGGGGGTGAAAAGGGGGGATTTTGTTTGTATGAAAAATCTTATTCCTTAAGTTATTAAACTTGAAACTTAGCACGAATACTTAATTATGTAAATTATAAAGTTTGCCACTTTTAATTTTTCTAAACTAAAAGAGAATTGGGGGGTGTCAAAGTTTGTATGGAAGAATTTTAACGAGCGGTCTGATTAACTCGAAACTCAGTATTTATAATTAAAACTGAAAATAAATAAAACACTTTATCAGGGCTTTTTGAAAATCTACCCCTGACGGGGTGAAACAGGGTATTATTTTTTACAGTGGAGGATTTTACTGTGTGGTATTAACTTGAAAATTGGTATAAATAATTATATCCTGATAATAATTTTTGAAAGTCAAAGTCAAATCATTTATTTCAAATAGGCCCATGTATGGCACTTTTGAACGTCAAAAATTACAAAATAATAAAATTGATTTTAGTCGCCCCTTCTAAAAGGTAGTTTTCGTATGGAGAAGAATGGGCAAGAAACTCCACCGTTACTCTTTTAAAATGTTTTACAATTGTTTGTATAATATGTACGTACATTTGTTAAATAATTATTATATGTGAAGACGATGCGCCTAGAATAAAATTACTATACCACAATAGGTAAAAAGAATTAAAAATGAAGCAACGACAGATAATTTAATATGTGATAGATACAAGGTGCTCACATATTTACAAACATTGTAAAAGTAGACGATTTTCCTAAAATTTTACAATTAATAAGTCAGTGTGTGAGGAAGTAACCACAGAATGTAAAATCAATGTCATAAAACACAAAGTAATACATTTTACAATTAAATTAGCAACCAGTTTGATTTTGTCTTGATTCTAAATTGTCCTATGGAGCAGGACCAGCACGTTTCCAAGCACTCTTATCTTGGATATAATCCTCTAATTTGTAATAAGCTTGTTTACAAAGTGAATTTTTAATATGAGTTTTAAATTTTCTTACATTTAATTGCAATATGTCACAAGGTATTTTGTTGTAACATTTAACACAGTACCCCATAAACGATGTATGTACTTTAGATAATCTGAAAATGGTTGATCTAGTTTATCTTTATTTCTAGTATTAAAATTATGTCTATCACTTATTTTATAAAAGAGATGTGGATTTTTCCTTACATACATTTTCATAAATGAATTGGCAAGGTACCGTCATAATATTAATCCTTTTAAAAAGTTCCCTGAGAGATTCGCGGCGACGTAGATTATAAAGTTGGATTCAATGTCAGCAACCCGACCCCACAGTAAAATGCCATACGACATAATGCTGTGGAAGTAGTAAAATAGACCAAACGCGCGGTTTCCACATCTGTTAACTGTCTTATCTTTCTAACAGCATAAGCGGCCGAGCTTAACCGCCCCACAAGAGATGTTATATGAGGTCCCCACTGTAATTTCTCGTCTAGCGTGATTCCAAGGAAAACCGTTTGATTAATAAATTCCAGTTTTTCTCCATTCAATATGATGTCACATTCGCTACTTTTAACATTAGGTAATTTAAATATAATGCATTTGGTTTTTTTTTATTAAGTACCAGATTATTTACCGTAAACCAATCTTGGACTGAAAAATTATTATCACGCTATTTGCTATGGGGGATGAGCAATATTGCATTATGTTCGTGTTCTTCTATAGTTTATCGCAAATTGTAAAAAGACTAGCCAAAAGGTTAGAATATTGCAGATAGTTACGAATTTAACCTTTTAAAAGATTATCATCACGCTATACCTTTATGAAGCTAAGCAGTCAATCATAACATATAAAGGTTGGATTTTGAGATGGGGCAATAAGGGCAGGTACCTCAACCGTTGTCGCTACAAGAAAACGGTCTTAGGAGACTGTCCTTATCTTTTTGAAACATTTAGATCTGCATTCACAGATTTTCAAAAAAAGTTATTTTGAAAATTGCCCATTTTCACAATAACTTTTTTGATGCCAGTCGATCCTATTTCTTATTACTAGGGTCAAAAAACTATATCGGGCCTCCTGAGTTTTGAGTACGAGAAAAGTCAGAAAATGCAAAAAACTTCCCATGCATTTCATAGGAAATGAACCTGAGAAGAGATAGAACGCAATATAATATAGCTTTGTATGATGAAATAAATTTTGATTGCGGTACTTAATATTATTTTACTCAAAAATGCATGTAATGTGGTCATTATTTTGACAACCTTGTTTGAGCAAAGTCGACCTTGCCGTTCTGTTTCAAGGAGCGGCCGACAAAGTTTTGCTGGTCGCTCTAACAGGCCGGCAAAACATTGCCGGCCGCTATTTTGACGTTTCAACGTTTTAAAAAATCAAATGCAAAAAGATTTTATTTAAAACACAGCTGTTTGTATTTATAGAGATAGGTACAAAAAGATTTTATTCCATATTTGGCTGTATAGTTCCAACTACCATTGTTAAAAAAAAAAAAACCAAAGAAGTAACAAAAGCACCGTTCAGCGAAAATTTTATTTTTATTTAGTGACTTTTTTGCTAAAAATGAGCTCTCAAAGCGAAAATTATTCCGATTCAATGTGTTTAACACCGCCAGACATTAAAGATGAAGCTTAATTTAGTGGTTGAAAATTTAATACCGCGAAACTCAAAAGAAAAATATAAGCTTGCATATGAAAAATTTGTGCAGAGGAAAATTAGTAGGAAATCTAAATCTTTACTTGCTGGTTTTATTTAGATTAGGTACTTGCATTTTTGAGTAAAGCACTATACAAACCTTGGCCCATTATGACTGCTTCGCTGGTCACGCTATGATTGCCTCGAGCTAGCCTAGCTACGCTCTAGGCCTTCCAGCTTGGCCATCATTGCAGCCCTTGCTGTCCTCGCTGTAAAGGCCTCGACCTACGGCCTCGGCTTTTATCTCAGCTCGTCCATCAAGTGCTGCACGCTGACCGCGCTGTGTCGGCCTGGAGCTGCGCTACGCTGCGCTGTCGGCCATCATCAGCGCAACCAGCAAAGTAGTCATTATAGACCGCGGCAGTAATGTACTATAAATGAACACAATATACCACTATACAACAGTTGAATTATTCCAATACTTCATTGGGCTGAATAGAGAAGGAATTTAGCAGATGGCCATTTTCCGACATCCACGCGGGTGAAGCCGCAGGCAAAAGCTAGTCTTTATATCTTCTAATATATATAAATTACGTGTCACGTTGTTTGTCCGCTATGGACTCCTAAACTACTCAACCGATTTTAATCAAATTTGCACACCGTGTGCAGTTTGATCCAACTTGAAAGATAGGATAGCTTACATCTTAATTTAGGAAAAAAAAAGATATGAAGAAAAATTATGTTTTTATAAATTATGGTAGGGTAGGTAGGGTATTAAGTGATAAAGATGGTCCACCCCAAACATTTATATGGCAAAACAACGTTTGCAGGGTCAGCTAGTCTTATATATAAAATTCTCGTGTCACAATGTTAGTTACCTTACTCCTCCGAAACGGCTTTACTGATTTTTACCAAATTTTATATGCATATTCGGTAGGTCTGAGAATCGGCTACTATCTATTTTTCATACCCCGAAGTGATAAGGGTTGTCCACTCCAAACAAATAATTGGCAAAACAATGTTTGCCGGGGTCAGCTAGTATATGTATATAATTATATTATAAAACAAAGTCCCCCGCCACGTCTGTCTGTCTGTCTGAACGCCATAAACTCAAAAACTACCGAACGGATTTTCAAACGGTTGTCACCAATGGACGGAGTGATTCATGCGGAAGGTTTCATTAAAGGTTTTGTGTAAATTGGCTGAAAGTAGGGTTGCCAGGCGTCCGGATAAAGCCGGACATAAAGGCCCCGTCACGAGAAGCTATAATTTTTGTAAATAAAGAACTTCTACCAAGTTACGTAGCGACAATTTAATCAACAACGAATAATCCCAAATTCAATGAAGTCAAAGTAACGTACGTGTTATACGAAACTAATGAGCAATTTCACTTGATCGGGTTATATTTTAGCGATATAAAGCGCTGTCGTCTAAGGTTTTGTGGTACTGGAACGCATCTGATTCATGGAACGTAAACATTTGAGCCACGATTTTGAAGTAAGTTCACGCTGACGTTGTCTCTGCTGTCTTTCGAGTTTCGAATGCGTCTGTTTGTTTGTGGTGTTTTCGCGGATTAGGTTATATTGTTTGTTTGTAATTAGATGTGTGTGTTAATATAATTATATCCCTGTAAAAAAATAGTACAAAACTGTTTTTATTTTATTTTAAGTACCCAAAGATTACGAACCCCTGAATGTGTGTTTACAAAATTTATAGCTTCTCGTGACGGGGACTTTAGTTAGGCTTTTTGATTGCGAGTCCGGCCAAAATAAACGGTATCCGGCTTTTGTTATTTTTACATTTCGCAAACAAGCGAGCGCCGAGCGTTGCCGAGCGCAGGCGAGTCGACTGTCGGTCGCTCCCGCAGTCCGCAGTCCCGCCCCGCCCCCCTGCGCCACGCCGTCGTGCCGCCGCCGCTCGCTCTATACTTTGCGATCCAAAGACATGAGGACATAACGCAAACGTTGAAAGAGTTTTTTCCTTGATAAGTTAGCAATGGTCAAAAGAACGCAACAGATTAATGTTGACACTTCAGCTAAAATGTTGGTTGTAAAATTTAATTTCGAACATTTGACGTGTAAGGATTTTTACAACTGCATTTTGAAAGAAACTAAACTTTTAAAGTAGGTTTCTGCCAACCAAAAATATGAATAATTATTTTTATTGTTTAACTTAAAGAGAAGAAGTTTGGTTTTGTTTAGATTGTTTCTTTGTTTTACTTTGAGAAGTAATAGCAGGTAAATAAGACTTATTTGTGCAATTGCCTTTCATTAGAATTTAAGAAGAATTTAAAAATGTTGATATGTTTATCTAGAATTTAGTTTTGACTGATGACTTTATTTGACTGATTAATAATAAAGTACATTACTTAGACTGATATGGCATTCGATTTTATTTAATTAGAATTTAACAACATTTATGGTAATAATTAAAAAAGCTTGATTTTACATAAAACTTTTTGTCGTACCTATTAATACTGAGACACAAAATCCTCAATAATATAGGGTGTCCGTCCTTTTTACCCAAATGTCCGACCAAACTGGCTGGTCTTTCCGGCTTTTAGGTTTGACGACCTGGCAACTCTAGCTGAAAAGAGATGGAAAATGTTGGGCCCAAATGTAATAAGTTGAGATATGATCTAAAAATTTGTCATATTTTTTTTATCCTTGAATATCAAAAATCAGCTCAATTCTCAGTCTGGAAGCGGAGAAATATGATAAAGATCTACAAAAAGAAAACCTACCCACTAGGTAGCACTAGGTAATATAATTAACTCATAAATGCACTATATATACTGATGCAGGTGTTGGGAAGGAGGTTGATGATAAATGATAAGGAATCAATTACTTACAACTTTGTATATTGACCAGTCCAGCGACACGTACAGGAAAGAGACCAAAAATGAAGTTACACGATCTTTTATAACATTTCAAATGACAGTTGTCTACCCTTTCAAATAACTTCTCCCGCTCTGGGCGGAGCGGAAGGGCGTGTCAGAATCTTACTGACTAAAACCCACCCGTGTTCCTTCGGTTGCCCTGTTGCCGGGGGCCACGATTTCCCTATCGATTTTCTTCGAACCCCCGGCAGGCATTGGCCCTAGCGGACCCCGTCAATTCTGCTGACATCTCTTTGAGGCGCGCGTGGAACACAACGCGCCGTCGACCCGGGCTTGGTCCTTATCGGACGGCGAGCTACCCATTGCTCACCGTCCGCAAGCCCGCGCCTACGGTGGCCGGAAATCGGGTCGCGATTCCCGCCCAGGGCGTCTCCTTCTATTGCGGCGGTTAGGGGCGTGAGGGCGCGAAATTTTCCTCTCCCTCACGCGTTCCGCTTCCTCCTTCGCGAGCATTACCGCTTCGCAGAAGGAGGTGACGGCCTGCTATTTTCTCTCGCTCCGTACCATGGCCTGAACCAGGGCCGGACGCGAGAGATCACCGCCGCCGATCGCCTCTACGAGGACACGGCGTTGCTCCGCCCAAGCCGGGCAGACCTCCACCGTATGCTCCACCGTGTCCTCAGGCCGATCCACACAATGGTGACACCCGGGTGTTTCCTCCCCCTTATCCTGTACAGAAACCTCCCGAAGCAGCCGTGTCCGGTGAGGACCTGCGTCAAGCGGAAGGTGAGGACGCCGTGGCGTCTCTCCAGCCACTCCTCAAAGAGGGGTCTTATCGCCGCAATTGTGACGTGCCCAGCGCGGGGTTGCGACAATCGCACTCTCCATGACGCCATGAGATCCCGCCGGAGCTCTGTCCGCTGTGCCGCGATTTCTTGCGGCATCGGAGTTAAGCCCCAGCGTTTCGCTTCCTCGCGCCACTCCCAGATGTGCGCGAGGACCTTTGCCTCCAGATCCCATGGCGGTAATCCGGCAAGGAGGCTCGCCGCCTCGCAGGAGACCGTGCGGTATCCTCGGGCCAGCCGGATGGCCATGACCCTCTGATAGTTGTCTACCCTTACTACTCATTAACATGAATATTGCAACAGATAAAATGAACTGAACTATTAATATAAAACAAATACATTTAAACTAAAAATTGTAACAATGCCTTTACACTGTGCACTTACACTTTTTTGTATGACTGGCAAAATCACGTCGATGCGCGATAAAGAATCGGTTTTGCTGGCTACTTGTGCGAAGATGTCCCCTACGAATGGTCAGCGAGTGAATGTTCTCACGGCGGCTTCACATGCGTCGGTATCGAGTGAGATAAAGGCTTTGCTCGCGCCTGAGGCGATGGCGGTACAGTGTGCGAGTTTGCGTGATGAACAAGTGAGTAGTGATCAAGTGGTAGGTGGTGTGAACACTGTGAACTCGGAATGGAAGGTTGTGCAGAATAAACGTTATAAACAAAACAGAATAACTAGCCAAAAGGGAAGGGCTTTGACTGCGCCAGGGAGTAAATTTCGGGCCGCGGATATTAAAGTGCCGTTGCTAATTTCCAATGTCAGTATGGAAGCTAGTGAAAATGACATTACTAGCTATACAGGGTTACTGGTAACTCGACGTATTCCTTGCAGGACGTCATAGTAGGGTTAAAATGCAACAAATTAAGCCACCAAATGTTCTACCGAAATTCAGTAGTTTTTGAATTAGTTAAGAGTTTTAGTTTTTTATGAAAAATCCCTGATTGAATCATTTGAAACCAATTTAAAAATGATTTACGGCGCGACTGTACTGAAATTTAAGTTATTATCATAGTTGACGCCGTAGCAGACCTTTGTTAATAATTAAAAGTTCAATAATGCGATAGCACATAGCCAAACATTTAGATAGCACATAGCCAAACATTTAGATAGCACATAGCTAAACATTTGGATAGCACATAGCTAAACACTTAGATAGCACATAGCTAAACATTTAGATAGCACATAGCTAAACATTTAAGTAGCACTTAGCTTAGTAAGTAGGTAGGCACATAGCTAAATATTTGGATAGCACATAGCTTAGTACGTAGGTAGGCATATACATAAATATTAGAATAGCACATAGCTCAGTAAGAAGGAAAGCACATAGCAAGCCCGTTCATATAGGCGAACTAGGCGACGGCCTAGGGCGCTCGTATTAGGGGGGCGGCAATCGGCGGCATCGAAATTAAAAAATTATACTGTACCTACATTAATTTTTATTTACCTACAATTTGAAAATACTCCCAATCTTTTACCAATTTTTCTACCAAAATGCGCTCATGGACATTTACGAAACCATCGGTACGGAAATCAAAAGCGAGTTTAGTTGATAGCCTGAACTCGCTCCATTGTTAAAAAAATCGCGATCTCAAATTTATTGCTTCTCTTGTTGTATGTTTTATATAATGTACGCGCCTGAGAGATATTTCTCGACGGCATGTGAAGCCAAGTCAGAGGCCCATGGGCGGCTTTAAAACACTGACACTAGGTTAGTCACTAACCACACGAAAAAGAAAGAACGTAGTTGACCGAGCGAGCGTAGCGAGCGAAGCGTCTCTGGATCAGGTCTGGCAAAATTTGCTTTCGTGTGTCAGTTTGTACGTACTCGTCTACAGGTCGTATTTTACAACCGATCTGGACGAAATTTGATATACAGGTTTGATAATTTTTTTGTGATTTTTAGTCGTCGGGGATTTTTGATCTACTGCTACTTCCTCCAAAATGGGGCAAAAAGGGGGACTACTGGATATCTCCGCCTTATAAGATCTGATTTCGATGGTTCTTTTTTTATTTGAAAGGTAGTAACTCTATGTTGGTCTCAAAAAAAATTGGTGAACATCTGATGAGGGTCTTCGGCATGATGAGCAGAATAGCTTCTCAAAATGCAATAAATTGCTCACTATTTAATAAAACCTATTCGTTAATTTTTCTAGCTGGCCTATATATTTTTAATCATAATTTTTCTGGTTTTTAGGGTACTGTAGTCAACAAGGAAACGATATAATTAAGCATTAAGCCCGCAGCCCGCCTTTGTACCTTTTTGTGTGTGAAAAGTTTAAATAAATAAATATAGTTTCGCCATGTCCGTCTGACTGTCTGTCTGTCTATCCGCAGTTTAGCTCAGAGAATCTTAGTACTAGAAAGCTGTAATTTGGCGTGTGTATCTATACATTAAAAACGCCGGTTGACAAAGTGGTAAAAAAAAAATATGATATATATTTGTTTTTAGGGTACCCCCCCTTCCTACACGTAAAGTGGGGATGATTTCCTATGTTATGGTGTGTTGTGTGGGTGTGTGTTAACTATTTTTTGACTCAGGAATCCGTTTGCGAAATATTAAGCTTTAAAGTGCTAATTTTTGTTAAGAGTCAAGTGTTGTCCCGCCTGCCAGCTAAATGGTTGTTTTTGGATGTGTGAAAAAAATCACGGCAGAAGTGTATAATAACGAAATTAAAAGGAAAACTATCGCAACTAAGTATGTTTTACAAGTTAACGAGTAATAATCGGCCAACTTACATTTGCAGTTGAAATGCATGGGAGAATATGTTTTTCAACTTCAATGTTAAAGTTTGTTCTTGGGATAAATTGATCCCAACTACGGTACCCTTAATTGTGCGTGGCCCACGCGCTTGGCCGGTTTTTAAGTTTGAATTTGACGTATTGAACGACGTCATGTTTTTTTGACAGGAAAAAAAATAGGTTATCACCACGGAACAGAAAAAACAGTGGAAGTGCAATGCAACAAAATTACTATGAGAACCGTTGTCGCCAAACCCTCACAAATAAACTGATAATCATAATTATAATTCACTACTAATAAGCCGATCGTTTGATTTGTCGTTTAAATTTTAGTCAAAACTAGCATAAGTCACAGATTCTACATTTGGAAAGAAACCTTCAAGCTCTTATAATAGGATTTATTTTGCGTTCGTGCAGAAAGTATCAACGACGTTTTGTAATCTAAAGTCATACTAGATTCAATCGCCAAGTAAATTCTGCTACCCAACCATAGATGGCGGTATTCTCAGTTGTCGCAATTATAAACTTAATTGCGTTATTCGTAAGGTTGACATTCGCGTCATAGGTCGTGTCTTCTGCTACTCGATCAAGGCAGCAACACATTGAATTTTCAATAACATTATCGATATCGATAGATACCCGATTTCATAATTCGAGAAAATAAGACTTGTTTGGAGTTGAGTAAAACTGTAAGATGAATGACGTAGTATTATTTAAAAATAGAATCTTACATAATATATAAGATTTTAGTTTTAAATAATATCTTCCATATAATAAAAATCAATTGCTATTCGTTGTTCTCGCTAAAACTCAAAAACGGCTTGACCGATTTAAATAATTCTTTTTTGTTGTGTTCGCCCGAACACAGGAAAAGTTTAAAAAAATGTCGGGTAGGTAGATCTACCTACATACGTATGTACGGGTACGTTGGATAGGAAGGGTAGGTGGGTAGGGTAGGTAGGGTAGGTAGGGTAGGTAGGGTAGGTAGGGTAGGTAGGGTAGGTAGGGTAGGTAGGGTAGGTAGGGTAGGTAGGGTAGGTAGGGTAGGTAGGGTAGGTAGGGTAGGTAGGGTAGGTAGGGTAGGTAGGGTAGGTAGGGTAGGTAGGGTAGGTAGGGTAGGTAGGGTAGGTAGGGTAGGTAGGGTAGGTAGGGTAGGTAGGGTAGGTAGGGTAGGTAGGGTAGGTAGGGTAGGTAGGGTAGGTAGGGTAGGTAGGGTAGGTAGGGTAGGTAGGGTAGGTAGGGTAGGTAGGGTAGGTAGGGTAGGTAGGGTAGGTAGGGTAGGTAGGGTAGGTAGGGTAGGTAGGGTAGGTAGGGTAGGTAGGGTAGGTAGGGTAGGTAGGGTAGGTAGGGTAGGTAGGGTAGGTAGGGTAGGTAGGGTAGGTAGGGTAGGTAGGGTAGGTAGGGTAGGTAGGGTAGGTAGGGTAGGTAGGGTAGGTAGGGTAGGTAGGGTAGGTAGGGTAGGTAGGGTAGGTAGGGTAGGTAGGGTAGGTAGGGTAGGTAGGGTAGGTAGGGTAGGTAGGGTAGGTAGGGTAGGTAGGGTAGGTAGGGTAGGTAGGGTAGGTAGGGTAGGTAGGGTAGGTAGGGTAGGTAGGGTAGGTAGGGTAGGTAGGGTAGGTAGGGTAGGTAGGGTAGGTAGGGTAGGTAGGGTAGGTAGGGTAGGTAGGGTAGGTAGGGTAGGTAGGGTAGGTAGGGTAGGTAGGGTAGGTAGGGTAGGTAGGGTAGGTAGGGTAGGTAGGGTAGGTAGGGTAGGTAGGGTAGGTAGGGTAGGTAGGGTAGGTAGGGTAGGTAGGGTAGGTAGGGTAGGTAGGGTAGGTAGGGTAGGTAGGGTAGGTAGGGTAGGTAGGGTAGGTAGGGTAGGTAGGGTAGGTAGGGTAGGTAGGGTAGGTAGGGTAGGTAGGGTAGGTAGGGTAGGTAGGGTAGGTAGGGTAGGTAGGGTAGGTAGGGTAGGTAGGGTAGGTAGGGTAGGTAGGGTAGGTAGGGTAGGTAGGGTAGGTAGGGTAGGTAGGGTAGGTAGGGTAGGTAGGGTAGGTAGGGTAGGTAGGGTAGGTAGGGTAGGTAGGGTAGGTAGGGTAGGTAGGGTAGGTAGGGTAGGTAGGGTAGGTAGGGTAGGTAGGGTAGGTAGGGTAGGTAGGGTAGGTAGGGTAGGTAGGGTAGGTAGGGTAGGTAGGGTAGGTAGGGTAGGTAGGGTAGGTAGGGTAGGTAGGGTAGGTAGGGTAGGTAGGGTAGGTAGGGTAGGTAGGGTAGGTAGGGTAGGTAGGGTAGGTAGGGTAGGTAGGGTAGGTAGGGTAGGTAGGGTAGGTAGGGTAGGTAGGGTAGGTAGGGTAGGTAGGGTAGGTAGGGTAGGTAGGGTAGGTAGGGTAGGTAGGGTAGGTAGGGTAGGTAGGGTAGGTAGGGTAGGTAGGGTAGGTAGGGTAGGTAGGGTAGGTAGGGTAGGTAGGGTAGGGTAGGTAGGGTAGGTAGGGTAGGGTAGGTAGGGTAGGTAGGGTAGGTAGGGTATATTATTTTTATATGTATGTAGCTATATTTTATTAAAAAAATAATAATCTGAATAAATTGGCTTACTTGGGTGTAGTATTATATTATCTGTGCTTGGGTTAAAATTAAAAATGCGTTGTTGTCTTTTTATTTATTGTCCTTGAAATAGAACGTATTTGTTAAAAAACTGGCGTTTCGAAAGTCTTATTTTTAATTTTAACAAATGGTGTACGCGAACATTTATATATTTTTCGACTATTGCCTTCATCAAATCAGTGACGTGATTAGACGCAGGAAATTTGCCTATTTGATGGGAGGCAATATCATTAAATAAAACAGTTCCTATAAACTTTCGCATAATTAGAGTTATCGCCACTTCCTGTCGAAAAACCCCTATGTCAACGTTTTTTAAAAATGTTTCCGCCGTCTGACATATTTTGACAACATCTGGCGAAGGATACAACAATCCACCTTGATCTCTCGCAATTATTTACTATTACTATAACTTTTTATAAATATGTGAGTGGTTGACCAAAAAGGGACCTCAAGGGAAAATAATTGATTTCGAGTAAATCGCGTTTGAAATTTCGTGTAGAAACAAGTTTCGACTCGTGCGCGGGCGGGGGGCGCGGCATGTTTTATGTCAGTATGCGACTTCGTTAGTGAGTGTCAACACGTGTTTGCGGTTACTACGTTATTGGCGACTTATTTAGTGTCAGTTTCTTGTCTTTATGTGCGTAACTAAGTGTGAGCTATGATTAAAGCCACGTCTGTTTTGTTAGAGGACGAATTACGTCAGTTGGACGATTATTATGGGATGACTGAAAATGATGAGTTGGAATTGCACGACCTTGAAGTGGAAATTTTAGATTTCGATGCAATAAGTTTGGAGGACATGTATACTGGTGCTAAAACTGTAAATGAAGGAGAAAATGACAACATTATGGAGCGAAGCACTGAAGATATACGAGAGGTCGAAATTATTACTAAATTCATGGATGATACATGTAATTGTAGTAAAGGCCCAAATGGTGGCCCATGCTCAGGCATATTTTCTCGACAATATCTATCACGTGTTCGGCAGCAATACATGGATATGGATAAATCTACAAAGTGTACAGCGATTTTGAGTAAGTTGGAGTGTCATAGAAGAAGCACACAGCTGGGAGATAAGTACAAAAAATTTTCTTACACCAAACCCATATTGCGGAACAAATATTTTCATGCCGATATAGAAATATGCCAGTCAACGTTTTTATTTCTTCATGCAATAGGCATCAAGGCCTTCAAAAATATTCTCAAACATTTTGATGAGAAAGGAGTGGCTGATAAAGTTCATGGTCTAAAAGGCAAACCTATTCATAATGCAACTCCCACAGAACATTTGGATATGATAGTTAAATTTATTAAAAATACAGCTGAAAAAGTATCTATTCCACTACCTGGTCGACTTCCGCAGTTTTGGGACTTTAGAGTCATGAAATTGCCTGCTAATTTAACAAAAAGGCGTATGTATAGAAACTATGTGGAGTCATGCAATGATAGCAATATTGATCATGTCGGCTGGACGACTTTCATACAATGTTGGAATACATATGTGCCTTACATAACATCCATGAAACCAAGCTCTGATCTCTGTCCAGTATGTCGAGATAATAATATAGCCATCATGCGTAATATTAACATGCCCGATCAGACGAAGACTGAAAAACTGAAGCAAGCAATTAATCATTTAGAAGAAGCTGATATTCAAAGAAAATTCTACAATGATATAAGGAAAGATGCAAGTGTAGCTCTAACTCAAGCCAAACAACTGGAGCAGAAACCTGGAATGCGTGTCTTCAGTATCGATTATGCACAGAATATCCATTATCCCTCATCTGAAATGCAAGTTGGACCTGCCTTTTTTAAAACTGCAAGAAAATGTGGCCTTTTTGGAATAAATGATGAAGCAGACAACACACAGACGAATTATCTCATAGATGAATGTGACAACATAGGAAAAGGGGCAAACAGTGTGATTAATCTCATTCATCACCATTTAGAATCCAATATTTGTGACCAAGATATTCAGCATATTTGTGCAGATAACTGCGTGGGTCAAAATAAAAACAATGCTGTTGTGCATTACTGTGCATGGAGGGTAGCAAGGGATCACACATCACACCACACACACACAGTGCATCTTAACTTCTTATTGGTGGGCCACACTAAGTTTTCCCCAGACAGAATGTTTGGACTTTTTAAACAGAAGTTTTCTAAATCTACAGTAGATACTTTGCATGATATCGAAGAATGTGTGGCTAACTCGACAGTTTCGGGAAAAAATAAGGCTATCTGTACGAATGACTACGTGAACGGAATAATAAATGTTCAGTGGTATGAGTGGAACGCCTACCTCAGCGAATTCTTCACAACTATTCCAGAAATAACACGATATCACCACTTCACTATTAAATCGGATGATCCATTTACAGTGGAATGTAAAGTTCTAGCTAACAGTTCAGCTCAAAAATTTAATATTGTTAAGAAGGGAGTGACTTTAGATGAAATCACTGGTATGCCAAATTTATTAGTTCCACCAGGGCTTTCACTTGCAAGACAATGGTATTTATTCGAGGAAATAGCACCCCTTTGCACTTCGAAAGACGCAGCTAACCTAACATGCCCAAAACCACAAGAAGCGAAACCTACAAGCCAGATGGCTAAAGTGGATCAGCCAGGACCTTCTACTAAAAAACAGACGGCTAAAGAAGATCAGCCAGGTCCTTCTGCTAAAAAACCCAGGAAAGTTACTACCTGTGGGCGTTGTAAAGAACCAGGGCACACCATACGTTCATGCAAACAAAACAAAAAGTAAAGACTATTCATTATTATAATTTTTTATTTGTGATTGTAATGTTTGTGATGAGACTTCATAATTATTACTATTGTCAATTATTTATTTATTATTTATTTATTTAAATGCCTTAAAACTACCATTACAGGTCTTAACCTAATGCGATAGCCAAGTCACACAAACAATACAAAAGAAAAAAATTATAGATAATTATTTATAACATAATGTAAACAACAGTACTTTTGCGAATTCACCCCAGTAACATGTAAATATATCAATATCGAGCTGAATACTGTTGATGGTGCGAATTGCTCGAGTCAGAGGGGTTTTAGCCAGTAAGTTGGTTCTGGCTGATGGTACGACCAGCAGTGGCGGGGGCCGTCGCCTCCACACATAACGGTCGGGTACGTACAAGTGCAACCGCTGCAGCACTTTCGGGTTGTGCACTATGCCTCGAAGCAGTTTCACTATGTACGACACCAACGCAAATTCCCGTCGCACCCCGAGTTGATTGTACCCCACCATACCCAGTACGAATAGAGTAGGGTACATCAAAGGGTAAAATGGGTATACCCCGTAAAGTTTCATGTACAGGTGGCGCACAAATTTGTTCTGGACTCGCTCCAACATCACTGAATACTTAGCCTCATGTGGAGCCCATATGACAGCACTATGTTCCAAATGACTCCTGACTAATGCGTCATATAGGACTCTTACAGCTGTGATGCTGGTAAAGTCTCGCGTCTGCCTCAGAACAAAACCCAAATTCCTAAATGCCCTTTTGCAGATCCTAGTTATATGATCGCGAAATGACAGTTCCGGAGTGAGAACAACCCCTAAATCACGTACCTGCGTGACTCGTTGCATCGGTACTGCATCCACTACGTACTCGTAGAGTAGAGGTGCACGTGCGCGAGTGAAACTTATCAACGAGCACTTGGATACGTCGAAGTAGAGCCTGTTCTCATGACTCCATTTCACTATCCTATCAATGTCATCCTGCAAAAGTCTGCAATCCGACTCCGTTTTGACCTCAAACAGCAACTTGAGGTCATCTGCGAATAACAAACAAGATCCATTTTTGACTACTTCCGGTAAATTGTTAATCATTATTATAAATTCCAGAGGCCCCATGTTGCTTCCTTGACTCACCCCGGACCAGGTGTAATACGGCTCGGATTCACAGCCGTTGCAGTCAACATACTGCTGTCTGCCTTGCATATAACTAGCTAGGAACTGCAATAGATGTGGTGTGCAACCGATTTCTGCTAACTTACGTAATAATATGTCATTGTCGACTGTGTCGAACGCTTTTTTGAAGTCAAAATAAGCAGCGTCAACCTGCACACCAGCATCCACTGCTGGCACCACCTGTGACATGAAGTTAAGGAGATTGGTGGCAGTGCTGCGCCCCGGCCGGAACCCATGCTGCGCCTCCGATAGCTGAGCGCGGACCTGCTCCTGCATGCTGCGCTGGATGGCGGACTCGAAAACCTTGGCCGGCGTTGACAACACGGCCACCGGTCTATACCCACTGATGTCCGATCCTGCTTTACCTTTGGGGACTGGAATGACACGCGTAATCTTCCATCGACTTGGAAACGTCGCTGATTGGAGACATATATTAAATATATAGTGCAGAGGTTCCGCCAATACCCTACTACAATCCCTGAATAGGAAGGCTGGTATTCCATCTGGGCCTGCTGAACGCTTCGGCTTTAGGCGCTCGAGTGCCTCTCTAACATCCTTAAGACTCAACGAGTTTAGTTGCACACGCGACCCAGTCATGGCCCCCTCCGCCGTCGCCGCGGCCGCTTGTGGATCCAGTTGTGGTGGCTCCCCACCGTATACCGACTCGAAAAACATCGCAAATTGCTTGGCACATTCAAGATCCGTTAGGTGTTGACCATCCTTAATAATAGTTTGTCTGTTAGCTGTGCTGGTTTTAGATCGTATGTAATGCCAGAATGACTTTGGATCTTTCGCAAACTGACATTGTAATTTAGTTTGATGCTGTTTGTGTGCAGTATGAATATTTTTTTTAATAAGTGCTCGGTATTTTGAATACTCACTGTAAACAATGAAATCCTTTGTTTCCTTGAACGTCTTGTGAAGTCTAGCTTTGATTTTACTACTGTGCTCGATTATTTTTATTATTTCATACATCACGAAGCGCCTCTTTATTTGTGGAACAGTGGATAGTTCCTTGCTCAACATCTTTTTCCGTTTGAGTAGTAGCATCCAACATCTTCGGAATTGCTTCATTTATTGTGTCATCCCAAGCTTGACCGTATTGTTCAAACAAAATATTATCATCATTAATTTTATTAGGATTTAAGTTTTCTTTGACTTCTGAAACACAGAAAAATTGTTAAGTTTCTACTCGCAGATTATTTAATATTGAAGTGTGAGCTCCATTATAGACTTTGAAACAAAAATAAGTTGTTTTAATTACCTTGGGTATCATTGGAGACCTTTAAACTTTTAGGACTGTCCATTTGAGTAGCGTCGTCGTCACTTTCTGACAAGTACGAACGTCTTTTTGGACCTGCACACGATATAGAGACTTCGTTGCACTAGAGATAACCTTAAAAGTACAATAAAACAATAAAACTGATTGTATCCACTTACCTGACATCACAAAAACTAGTGTGCGCTGTGTGCAAGGTGTAATTTTTCCAAAACTGCCTCGGCTCACAAAAAAAATCATAAAAAAAACACTACAGCACCTAAAAATATTCTGGTTAGACCAAAACAAAGCTAAAAGACCACAGATTAAAAAATTCAAAAAAAAAAATTAACGGTTTCCAATCCCTCCAGGTCCCTTTTTGGTCAACCACTCACATATTTTTTTTTAAATTATGTACTAATTTAATTATATATTATCCTTGAGGCAGGCGCCGGCAACCCAGTGTCATGGGGTCTCAACTCGAACAAATTATAATTAGTTCTGAAAAAAAAAATCATACATGGCAGCATAGGTAACAAATATGAAATTAACAATCACTAAAAAGCGATAAACGGCTGATTTTGGCGTAAGTATGATTAGTAAAAATCAAAACTTCTTGTTTAATGCTGATTTATCTATATAAACTCATAAATCATCTATTTCAACAAAAATTATAAATTAAACATTTTGTTCAGAGCTCTTTGCAATAAATATATGGCGTATTATTCAATTTGCCATCACATCTGTCGCTATTATTTTACGTTTAGTAGTAAATCAAACAATTTTTGAAGTGAAAACATCTTTAGGCGCCTTGGGCATTTTTGAGATGGGAAAAACAATTGAACTCGCGACACCGTTACCAACATCTCATTTTAGTAACCGCGATTGTGCTCTTTATAATTATTAAGTTACGGATCAATGTTCGAGTATTTGTACTAAGGTTTTGGAAGTATTTTTTTTGTAAACGCGATTGTGATCTTTATTTAGATAAGGTTACGGACCAATGTTCAATACAAGTATTTTTCTTCCACCAAGATCTTGTTCAAGTTTTCGCTTCTGTCGGCACTCCCGGAGCGCCACTGTTTTGTTTTTTATAAACTATTACCTACTTCACGTAGAAATATAATATCTGAAAGAAATCTATACATGTTTTTGGCAAGTACCTACCTACTTATATTTTTTTTCATTTTACTGATACCTTTCTATAAAAAACCGGCCAAGTGCGAGTCGGACTCGCGTACGTAGGGTTCCGCACCATTATCTATAAAACGGCAAAAAAATCAAGTTTGTTGTAGGGGAGCCCCCTTAAATATTTATTTTATTCTGTTTTTTAGTATTTGTTGAAAAGATTGTAAAAACTATCTTTGCTTTGTTTAAATTCAATCTCTTTTTATTGTATGTAATTGTAGTAGTTGAGTAGTTTGAGTTTATAGCGGCAACAGAAATACATCATCTGTGAAAATAACTGTCTTAATAGAGACACAGCCTGGTGACAGACAGACGGACAGCGGAGTCTTAGTAATAGTGTCCCGATTTACCCTTTAGGTACAGAACCCTAAAAAGGATTGCACGAAACGTTTTAAAAGTAGATAGGTAGCTAATGGTGCCGATTCTCTTGTACACCGAATTAAACTAACTAAACTATCACTAAAATTCCTTACTTTTTACTATGAGAATCTCAAAGCTATTCTGCAAAACAAATTCTCTTTTTAAAATAATTTTGACATATCTAAATCGAATTTGACAATCCCGACTCCACACGTGATACCTAACCATGTTAATCTTTTTAGAGCCGGAGGCGCGCAGGGGGGCAACCTCGATGTGTTTTATATGAAATTTTTCAGTTTTCGAAGGAAAAAAAAAAAAAAACCTACATGTAGAGTGTTAGGGGTTTAAGCGTTTTATAAAGGGGGTCGAAATTTTCATTATTTTTGCGATTGGACACACCGTTTTCGAGATACAAGCAAAAGAAAAAAAAAAGATTCAGTACTGTTTTTGTATCTCGAATCTTGTTTTTGTAAGTCGAGTGTTGGTGTGAATTTAAAGTTCATGACAACCAATTTCATTCCACATGTCGAAAAATGTCAAATTCAGAATAGCAAAATTGCCATTTTCACTAAAGTAATATCTCAGTTCCATCTTCAAAATATAGTTAGGTAAGTTGTGTCATTTTAGTCTTTAAAAACTATTCCGCCAACTCGAGATATTTTTTTGTTGTATTGTCCTTGAACGCACCGTGCGATGTGCGATGTAGAGAATCTAAAGTATCTAAGTCGACTCCTAGATGGCGTTGTAAAAGTCGCTTATGCTGCCATCTGTTAATAAAAATGGAGGAAAAAAAACAGCCAGTTCAATAGCCAGTTTTAGGGAGGTGTCATTTCTTTGTATGGGATTGGCTATCTGTACGTAGTATTATATTATCTGTGCCGGTGTGGAAGCTTTTATCACTGATCTTACACACCGAAATGACTTGAAATTACCGGCTGAACAATGCAACGCGTCTCAAACATTATGTAAAAGTTTGATTACAATTTCGCTATATAGCATCTATGCAACCTTATATTTCGTGTATGAATGTTAGGCGACATTATATCTGTATTGTAATGTTATACAACAAGTATTAAATTAGGTACTTATTTTCTTTTATCTATAACATCAATACCCGACCTGACTACATCCCTAATTGAGTAGCGAAGAACTTTCGAGAACGAAATAGTGAACTAAACGTTCTATTAAATTATTAGTAAATTGACAAAAACTAAGATATTATTAGAAAATAAATAAAATCATATTTACTGATGGTACGAAACACCTCCATTTTTAAGATTATTTCTCCTACTATCATTTTTGCACTCCAAAACAGAACAATACATATTTACGGAAAAATAAATTTGTCGCGAGACTAGCAACTCGACGCGTTGTTAGAACACGACTGAGGTAAAGTTGCGTAACAGCGCTTAATTGTGACACGCGTGCCACGCCTACTTTGCACTTCCACTGTTTTTTACCCGACTACGGCAAAGCCAAAAGGAAGGGTTATGATTTTAGCAGTCTATGTATGTATGTTTATATGTTTGTATGTTTGTATGTATGTATGTATGTATGTTTGCTTTTACGTGTGTTCCACCATAGCGCCTAAACTACTGAACCGATTTTGATGAATGAAGTATCAATAGATTCGTAATAATAGTCCGGGTGACATAGGCTATATAAATTTTCCCTAAATTTAATATGGTGGGTTTTACACGTAAATTTCTAACCTCGAAAAAAATTAAAATGATATGATCATGACATGTTTGGTACCAAAAGAAAGGTCTTGACGAGCACATTACAAATATGTAAATAATGTTATACTTTCAAAGTAAATAAATATGTTTAAATTGTTAAAAACAAGCAAAAGTGAGACTGTTCTACGTTGTATCGCAAGATGATACCAACGTACAGTTAATCAAATCTTAATAAATAAAAACGGTTTGTAACTCCATCCTCAATTCCTCTATGAAGAAAAACAAGTACACACGGCTACACATCAAGCTATACATTTCCAGTTTAAGCTGATCTGGCATTGTAAAGGATTTCCGTACAATGCGAGGTCAGCTAATACTGGAAATATAATATCTTGATGTGTAGCATTGTGTACAACGAAATATTAATATTTATACACGGGGCACTCAGAAAATTTTGCAATAGGTAATAAAAAAAATATACTATAGGTTATATTTTATTTATTAAATCTTTTCAAATAACTCTCCATTGGCGTCTATACACAGTTTCATGCGTCTTAACCAATTTTCATTACACATTTTCCAGTCCACATCAGACACCTCTTTAATCCCAGTTTTCCCTTGAATTGATTTTTTATTTTGGGGAACAAAAATGACAAATCCATGATTCATCACCCGTAATGAAATCGTAAACGCGCCGAGACGAGCCTGCTTCAAATTTTGCTATCATGTCTCGGCACCATTCTACCCGAACCTCCTTCTGCGTTAGATTGTGTGGTAATCAGCGTGAAACTATCTTCTTTACCTAAAGATGCCCGTGTAGAATTTCATGTACACTTCCCGATCCAATCTGCAGTATATGCTGAATCTCTTCATATGTAATTCGCCTATTCACTTAAATTTAATTTTTCACAGCCAGCACGTTTTCTTATGTAACAGCCGTCATAGCCCTATGACGGCCACTTCTTTCTTCGTCCGCCAAAGTTACTTGACCACGCTTAAATTCGTTGAACCAGCGGAAAACAGTCGCTTTAGAAGGGCTTTTGTCTATGAACATCATTCGAAGTCTTTCAAACGATTCTTTTGGTTTTAGTCGACATTTGAAATCGTACAAAATCATCGCGCGAAAATGTTCTCATTGTAAATTCAATTTTCAGTGAGACGTTGCGCGCGGCGTTGTTGTAACGTTTAGCAAGTGTAAAAACGGAAAAGTATAAAATAAAAAATAAAGTTTAATAAAAAACTGTAACCCGACCACGGGAAAATAAAAATGATCTAAAAAGTACGAAACAAGCAAATATTTCAGACAGAAATCAAGACATAGGTACAAAAATGGTCAAGGTAAAGCCGTCGTCGCATGCCATTATAATTTTGTAGGTGTTCCTGGCACCCACATGGTATACAGGCATGCGACCACGGCTTTACCTTGACCATTTTTGTACCTATGTCATGATTTCTGTCTGAAATATTTGCTTGTTTCGTACTTTTTAGATCATTTTTATTTTCCCGTGGTCGGGTTACAGTTTTTTATTAAACTTTATTTTTTATTCTGTTGCGTGGTCATCACCGTCAAATCATAGAAGTGCGTTGGTAGTACCTATATTTTAAAGCTATCGTTCATGTTTTCTTCCTGCAGGTCTACTCCCTAAATACGAAATCCGAAGATTCGGCAAAAGTTACGTGCGGATTAGTTTGAGGCCCTATGTTGTCCTTACACCCAATGTGTCTTTTATTATTATTATTAAATTTTATTTATTCGGACAACAAAAGATTCATTATGTTAGTAATATCTTAAAGCTAGTGTTAGTAGAATATTATTATTATTGAGAAATGAGATTGAGACATTTTGCACAGAAGATGACCAAGTAAGGTACAAATTTCTGACTTGGCCATCCTCTCCACGAAATGCCTCAAAATGGGAGAATAAAAACTCTCAGACACTGTCATCAGAATGTTATTGCTACTGGCCCGTGTTCTAGTTACTAATGATGCGACTTTTTTTCGAATGATCGCATGAAAGCCGTCAGTTCGATTCTGTGCAAACATTTCCGACGCACTACAGAAAAGGGGCAGTCTCAACAGCATTCTGAAAATATTATTATATTGGACGCGTAAGACATCTAGCGACCTTTTGGTGTAGCTGGTCCATAGACCCCAAGTGTACATACCCTGACAATATGCCTTGAATAGTGTTATCTTAACCTGGTCTGTACAGCGGGAGAATCTACGTGCCACTATATTACCTCGGACCGCCAATACCCTACGCTCCCTCTCAATATCTACATTATCTTTAAGGTCGTCGGTAAGTATGTGCCCCAAATATTTAAATGTATTCACTCTTTTTATGCTCAAGCCATTTAGGGTAAGATTAGGGGCATAATCTGTGCATTTACCGGCAGCCTTAAAGACCATGTACTCACATTTTTTAACATTGTACACGAGTCCATGTGCAGCAGCATAGTCCTCGCATACTTTCAACATCTCTGCAATGGAACCTGCAGTCGGGCCCAGCAGCACCATGTTGTCGGCATAGCTGATACTGTTAATATTAACACCACCAACCCGACATCCGACACGCATGCTGCTGAGCTCGACAATGAGGTCATTAACATAAAGGCTGAAGAGCCCGGGAGATGTCAACCCCCCCTGTCTCACACCGCACTCCAGCCCATACGTTCCAGACAGTGTGTTGGACCACTTTACATTATTAGTTTGGTTTGTGTACCAATACTGCAATATTTTACGAACTTCAGCCGGTACATTCCTGTCCCCCAACTTCTTCCAGAGCACATCGTATGACACGAGATCGAAGGCTCTGGAAAGATCCAAGAAATAGGCATATAACGGCGTTCTACGATCAGTGTAATATTGGACAGTATTTTTGAGGCTTAGGATTGCACTTTCCGTAGAAAGTTCAGGTTGAAACCCAAATTGTGCATCGTGCAAACATAGATGATTTTTAAGCACGAATCAAGCATACTGTCCAATGTTTTAGCAATGGTCGTCGCAAGAGAGATTGGCCGGTAGTTTCCCTTGTCCGAGATATCTCCTGTCCCGTTTTTGACTACAGGTACTACAATAGTCTTCATTAGTTCAGCGGGTAGGTATGAGTGACTAATAAATACACAATGAATAAAACAATGACAGGACCCTTGGCAGATGAACACCTGCGTACTTAAAATGCTCGATGCTGAGTCCATCGTGGCCGGGTGATTTGCCTCTACTCATGTTTTTAATTATAGTTCTGACCTGTTTAGCCGAAAAATACATTACTGGTTCCACTCCCTCACGGCAGGACTCAGCACCGGTCATCGTAGCTGAGGAAACAAGAGGTGAGCGCACTTTAAAATGTTCCTTGAACATGTTTGCGATTCCCTCTGGATCACTTATTCCTCCAACACTCACCGGTAGCCCAGGCTTGGTATCCAGTTTACCCGTAACTTTCCGAAATTTACGAAAATTATTCGTCGACCTTTGCTTAGCTATAAAATCCATTTTTATTTGTTCACTATTTTTTTGGCACCATTTATGGCGACCATTAAAAATTTTTCGTGCCTCACACATCTCTTCATAAATTACTCCGGAAGTCGGTCTGTTATGTAATAGGTACCCAAATTTTTAATTCAAGCCTGGCCTCTCGGTGAGCGTCTCGAACATGATTATTCCACCCACACACTTTACCTCTTCTTGGCCCAAACCTTTCTTTCTTACTCGTTAGTACAGCAGCGTCACATAAAATATCTACAATATTTTTATATAAATTGTCTAGAACATGTTTATGTTCGACTAAGCTGCATGACCCATAACTACACTTCACAAACTCGTGAGGGAGATCAATGTTCCGCAACCTCTTATTACATAGATTCCGCGTCTTTGCCCGTTCAAAAAAGTTAATTATTCCGGTGTACTAGCTGGTTGAGGGCAAGAAAGGCCGATCGCGGCGCAGCCACATCAAACACCGTACCACTCCTGCAAGCGGGGATTTTTGAGCTGCGGTGCTCACCATCCTCATGCGTATTTCCCGGTAGGACCCACAGACATCGATAGAAAAGGAGCCAAGGTCTAATCAGTGCCGAAGGAAGAGCGTAGCAGTCGAGCAAGACTATAAATATTAATTCAGACATCCTCCAGGTTTCCGCGCTGCAAAAGGCATCTGACCCTGAATTTTGGCCTTTTAGAGAATTCTGAAAATTATTTTCAGAATTCTCTAAAACGTTTTACAATAAGGTCACCAGATGGCGTTAAAGAAAAGAAAGAAAGAAAGAAAGAAAAATATTTTATTTGGGACACGCACAGGAAATATAGACAGAAATAAAACTCAAACTCAAAACTCAAACTCAAACTCAAAGCATTTATTTCAAATAAACCAATTACAGGTACTTTTGAATTGTCAAGGGGTCGGTCAGTCAGAAAAATGAAGCTAGTTGCCCATTCCAAAGCGTAGTAGGTACCCATGGAGAAGAACAGGCAAGAAACTCCACGGACACTCTTTTAAATCAAAATATTGTTACAAAATATTGGTTACATCATTCGTGTTGAATTTATACATGTGAGAACAATGTAGAAAGACGTGCACGTTAAAAGCGTCCGTAATAAAAATATAATAACAATTCAAAAATTTAAATAAATTAAAATAAAATAAACCGTGGCAGCTAAGAGATGACCAGTCCCTACTGACGGCGCCCGTTCACGAACATGACGCATGGATCAGCACCATTTAGCTCAACCATTTTGAAGGGAACTTAATGATCCAACACACACGCCACCATCAGCGAGACATTTGAGTGAGCATGACATACTCTCAGCTGCCAGAGCACATTCAAGTCAATGAAAGACGTACCCAGTAAATGGTAGCTTTATGGAATGTACAACATGGTCACAGTGCTCACACATGTGATATGCAATTATACAATACAAAGAGATTGAATTTATACAAGGAAAAGATAGTTTTACAATCTTCAGCAGCGACCGATGGGATTCTCCGATGCTTGAGCGCTGGATACGACTGCACGCGGTCAAGTGAACACGCGCACGGGTATCGGAGTTTCCGATAGTCTTATGTATTTTGTATTTAGTTTTTAAAGTGTCTTGTTTTGTCATTACTAACATTAGTTTCTCATAAGCATTTCTGTGTTACTAACAACTATATGGATGTATGTTAAAAAAAAATCCGAAATAAATGAATATTATTATTATTATTGTTACGTCTTTGACATTTCTCGGGACCCTAGGGTCCCGGACCTTTGGAAGGCGTACGAGGGGCCGAAGCCAACTCGCAGAGGCCCCTTCGATGTTTTTAATGAAATGAGGTACCAACCGACGATTATCCCTGTTCGCACTATGCAAGTGCAGCCAAGGACAACCCCCGGTTGGTGTAGGACTATTGTAATTAAGGAAACAAAGATATTGGACTATGGGTTTGGGTGGCTAAAGTGGACTGGTCACCTGAAACTATGGAAGGACTATGGCCCCTGCCTGATCAATGTTTTATATGCACACGGATAAAATGGCAGGGGGTGACTTGCACACTCATTAATGGGCCCCCGAAAACGGTCGCTAGCACAAAGTGTCGTAGCAACAAGGGGGCAACATGTTTTGAGGTGCTTGAGGAGTGGAGAGGTATTCCACGGCTTTCAGAACAATCCCAGAGCCCGGAAGATGGTCAAGATCCCTACGAGCACTTACTGAAATACTTCCTTCCTCCGAGCACGTTTGCTCTTGCGAATCTCCACTCAAGCCAGCCAATAAAGGCGAGAATGAGGTGGGAGCTCTGTTCCTCATCAGTGCTCACTCCAACCGGCCAATTAAGGCAAGCCAGAGGTGAGGAACAAGATTTCTCCGGGGAGATAGGGTCCGTGGGGTCGCTACTGCCCAACAGCTCGCCACATGCTGCCCTGCGGTTATTATTATTATTATTGTTATTTATATGTTCACATATCTCGGGACCATTGGGTCCCGGTCCTTTGGAAGGCGTACGAGGGGCCAAAGCCAACTCGCAGAGGCCCCTTGGACAATTTTAAATGTAATGAGGCACCAACCGACGATTATCCCTGTATGCACCATGCAAATGCACCCAAAGACAACCCCCGGTTGGTGTAGGACTATTGCAGGATATGAAAACAAATTTATTGGACTATGGGTTTGGGTGGCTTAAGTTGACTGGTAACCGGGAACTATGGAAGGACTATGGCCCCTGCCTAATCAATGTTTTATACGTACACGGATAAAATGGCAGGGGGTGACTTGCACACTCAATAATGGGCCCCCGAAAACGGTCGCTAGCACAAAGTGTCGTAGCGACAAGGGGGCAACATGTCCTGAGGTGCTTGTGAGGAGTGGAGAGGTATTCCACGGCTATCAGGACAATCCCGGAAGTACGGTCAAGATCCCTACCAGCATTTTACTGGAATACTTCCTTCCTCCGAGCACGTTTGCTCTTGCGAATCTCCACTCAAGCCGGCCAATTAAGGCAAGAATGAGGCAGGAGCTCTGTTCCTCGTCAGTGTTCACTCCAACCGGCCAATAAAGGCAAGCCAGAGGTGAGGAACAAGACTTCTCCCTGGAGATAGGGTCCGTGGGGTCGCTACTGCCCAACAGCTCGCCACATGCTGCCCTGCGGGTTTTTGTATCTCTCTTGGTCTGGCTCCTCATCCCGACCCGTTCCAGCAAAGTAAACTCTACCGGTACAGGCCGAGAGTTCGAAGCGCGCAAGCCCCACCACGACGTCAACGTAGAGATACGGCGGTGGGGTTATTATTATTATTATTAATATTTTCGAATGCTAATCAATTAGTTTATGCGCCCTTGTGGAGCTGGACCAGCGCTGAGCCAAGCATTTTTATCAGCGATGTAATCCCCCAACTTATAATATGCTTGGCAGCATAGTGTGCGTTTTATACATGATTTAAATTTCGTTTCGTTCAGTTGGAGTATGTGGGAAGGTATTTTATTATAACATTTTAAACAGCACCCCATGAAGGATGAGTCTACTTTAGCCAATCTGAAACCCGGTTGAACTAATTGGTCCCTATTTCTAGTCCTATAATTGTGTCTATCACCTCTTTTACTGAAAAGACTTAGATTTTTCCTTACGTACATGATGTTTTCATAGATATATTGACAAGGTACCGTCATGATGTTAATATCTTTAAACAGATCCCTTAGAGAATCGCGTCTGCGGAGACGATATATTGCTCTGATGGCTCTCTTCTGCAGAATAAAAATAGACTCGATATCTGCAGCCCGTCCCCATAGTAAAATACCGTAAGACATGATACTATGAAAGTAACTGAAATAGACTAGCCTCGCGGTATCTACGTCAGTAAATTGACGGATTTTTCTCACAGCATATGCTGCTGAACTTAGCCGTCCTGCTAGAGATGTTAAATGAGGACCCCATTGCAGCCTTGAATCGAGCGTGATCCCCAAGAAAACAGTTTTATCGACAAATTCTAGTTTCTCCTTATTCAATACTATGTCACAATCACTACTTTTAACATTTGGTAAAGCAAATCTTATGCATTTAGTTTTTTTCCCATTTAATACTAAATTATTAGCAGTGAACCAATTTTGAACCTGCAGTAGGGCGTTATTTACGTCGTCAAGATTTGATGCACGTCTATTTATCTTAAAAATTAAGGAAGTGTCGTCAGCAAATAACACCATTTGTGGTTGGTTTTTTAATAAATGGGGTAGATCATTAATATATACTAAAAAGAGGAAAGGACCCAATATCGAGCCTTGTGGAACGCCCATTTTTACTTTTAAACCGATTGAATGGACACCATTTACTTGAACCTGCTGCTGTCTATCATTTAAATAAGATTTTACTAAACTGAGCGCAAGTTTACCTAGTCCGTAATGCTCAAGTTTCAAGAGCAAGGTTTCATGACTCACGCAGTCAAATGCCTTGGAGAGGTCACAAAAGATTCCTATGGCATCTTGGGCCTCCTCCCACGCTGTAAATATGTGTTTTAATAAGGTGACACCAGCGTCAGTTGTACAACGTCCTTTGGTGAAACCATATTGCTGATCGTGCAAGATTTGGTTGGCGTTAAAATGATTAAGCATTTGATTGAGCATTACCTTTTCGAAAACCTTGCTGAATACCGGCAGCACAGATACTGGTCTATAATTGTTAGTGTCTTTACTGTCCCCAGATTTAAAAAGTGGTATAACTTTACTGTATTTCATTAAATCCGGGAAGACTCCTTGATCCACACACAAATTAAATATTAAAGCTAAGTACGGTGCTATAGTCTCGATTATGGATGTACAAACTTTGATAGATAATCCCCATAGATCTTCGGTCAATTTGATTTTAATTTGCCGAAAAGCTTTTATAACTATCATAGGGTTTATATGTTTAAATTGAAATTCAACCGGGCAGCCTGGAACGTTCGCTCTTAATAAATTAATTGAGACATCGGGTGAGGAATTTAAAGCTTCTGTCGTTTTAGATGGTATATTAGTAAAGAAATGTACAAATTCTTGCGCTACTTCTAAGTTAGAGCTAATGGCACCACGTGAAGTCTCCAATTTGTACTCAGTGTTTCGTACTTTGTTCCTATTAGTTTCATTATTTATAACTTTCCAAACTGTTTTTATTTTATTTTCTGCTGATTTAATCTTGTTGCTAATATACAGAGCTTTAGCTATCTTGCAAGTATTTCTAAAAATTTTGGAATATGTAGCAACATACTTGTTGAAAGTTTCAGTATTAATGTAAGGCTTAAGGCCATACAGCTCGAACAGTCTTTCCCTACTTATCCTAATACCTCTAGTTGCCCAGTCACTAAAAATAAAATTAGGGCAAATATTTTTTGTTCTCTTTTCAAAAGTTTTGTTGAATTCAGTGTGCACTGCTGAAAAGAAATCCTCATACAATTTATTTGCATCGTCCATATTAGGGCCCAGAGCATTTAACTTATTATTTAGGGTACTATTGAATCTATTTAATTTGCCAGTTGTTATTGGTCTAATTTGTATTTGAACTTTTTGAATAGGTGTTCTAAATTTAAAAGTTACCGTTTGTCCACTATGATCAGACGGTAAATAATTTACGATGGCTTTATCTAAATAATCACAACCGCAGAAGACATTATCGATACAAGTAGCAGAAGTTGAAGTTACTCTAGTTGGTTCTGTAAAAATATTTGATAAATTGAACGATTTAAAAAGGCTTAATATTCTACTGCTATTTGAATTATTTTCCAGAATATTTATATTAAAATCACCACAAATAATTGCGGCTTTGTTACTGGATGCAAGTTTCGCTAGGACATCTTCCATTATTGACTCAAATAAAGAAAAGTTCTGATAATTAGGGGGTCTGTATACGCACACTACAACATGCTTATCCAGCTCAACACAGGACAGTTCGATGCAATGTTCAACTGATAAACCAACTATGTCATTACGTTGCTTAGATTTTAAACAATTTTTTATCAAGATTAGAGAACCTCCACGCAGCATAGATTTACGGTTAAAACAACTGCCCACATTATAGTTCTCATAATTAATTAGCATTTGGTAATCCTTTAACCAATGTTCAGTAAAACAAACAATGTCAAACTTTGTTTTTTCTAAAAACATTTCGATTTCTAATAATTTGGAAGAAATACCTTGAATATTTTGATGAAATAATTTCAAGGCATTCTGCTGATCTCCTTTTTGATAGTTATTAATTTTGGAGCAAGAAGACACCTTGTTGTTGTTAGGTATAAGAATATTCTTACTGGTGCCTTCTGTTGTCTTACAAACTAGTTTAAATGACTATCCGGAGTTAACCCCAAGATTTCAGTGTCATCACCAGGCAGTGAGCTCATAGTGAGTGAGGGAGATGGAACCTCCTTCGTACAATTTGTAAAAATATTTATAGCATTTGAGCTACATTTATTCAAGTTCACCACCTTATTATTAGTATTATTACTAACCACTGTGGTGTTTATAATACAAGACTGCGACATACTACTTATGTCTGAGTTTATAAAAAAAGCTAATAGCTGTGCTATTATGTGTCTAAAACTAACAGGCAGATACACAGTATCCCTAGTCGATTTTAAAGTTTCCACAAAACTGTTGGTGTCAAAAAATACAAACTTGTCACTATAATGACTAACTAAGAATTGCATATGCTTATTAAGCATATGAATATAATTGTTTTGTCTATTCGTCAATTTTTTAAAATATGGGAAAGCACACAATATTATTTTACTACAATTTAACTTTAACAATTCAGTTACACAGTCAGTGATTTCGTCTTTTTTAACCTTAGAACTATTACCTACAAATACAGTAATGTTGGTTTTAGGATTGTAAACATTTCCTGTTACTGATGCCATTATTCTTTTGTAGGTAGACCCTGGCATAAAAAATTAAATTAAATTAAAAAATAGGAAAAGAGCACACCGCAGCAGAGCACTGCAGAGCAGAGTTACTGTACACCGCTAGATCGTGTTGTCGTTGTTGCTCGCCAAATGGTTAGGTCTCGTCGAAGATTTTGTGTGACTGAGTTTTGTTAGGTGTAGAGACTGGGTACAGTTGAAACAATTTTGCTTTGAACGCTCGTAGCACAGCCATTTTGAAACATAACAAACAACAAAACACATAAAATGAGAGAATAGACTTTTGTCTTCAAATACATCTCAGAATTAGAGGCTCAACTGCCATAATTACTAAATAGGAAGAGTTTAATAAAATAATGTGCTACTGTTTCAACCGTACCCATAACAGGGGCGGTTGAAACAGCGATGAGGGTCAGTTGAAACATAAACAAATAAGTAATAAAAATCAGTTTCTTTATTCATAATCAACAAGAAATAGTTAAATTCTAGTATGGCACCATTTCTATCAGTCTTAATAATTGTTTCGAACATAAAAAGAGCTCTTCTGCTCCGGTTTAAACTAACAAGAATCCACACAGTTTAAATTCCTGGTCAGGGGTAAATACTCGGTTGTGGGCTACATACCCCATACTAACATCAGCCTGGTTACCTTCTTCGATCGCTGCATCTCTTTTTTCTTGTATCGCAGAAGAGAAGAATGGTGAACTCCGTACATCTCTGCAGCTTTTCGTAAAGAAGTCCCTTTTTTGACTTCTTCATATGCATTTTCGTACTGAGTTATATCACACTCGCCTCTTGAAGTTTTTTTGATACGTTGTCTGGGCATCTAGAACGAAAAAAGCAACGGTTATCATTGTTTCAATCGTACCCACAATAATTGCTTCATCCGTCCCCATACCCCTCCACTGCTAATAAAACAAACATAGCGTCGAAACAAAACAACATAAACAAAAACGAATCACGGTTTTCGAACCTTCAAAATCTAACAATAAAAACAGAAAATCACTCAAAATGCAAATGCTAATATCAACAAAGTAATTTGAAAAAGAAAACAATAGAAAATACTTACTTTTTGTCGAAAAAATATAATAAGGTCCCCTGGAAACGTACAGAACGCGCGAAGTGCAACGCGTCACTATGATTCATGTCCGGACTCGCCGGCCGCGTCTCTCTCCCCTTATACCCCTCACCACACCGCTAATAGTTTACGAGTTATTAGCGTTGGTTTAACCGTACCCTGCTGCAACCGTACCCAGTCTCCCCTAAAGTAGGTTGAAAATTAAAGTCTCGTGTTTAACAGTTAGTTTTGGGTTAGTGTATTTCTGTTTTATTATCGTCTTGCCACCACATGCTTTTTAGTAACCTACAGGTTCTTTTAAGTTCGTTAAGTATATTAATTATAGGATTTTAAACTGACATGGTTATTTTCACTACTAAAGTTCTTTATTTACGGGATATTTACCATGTTTTTTGTTTAAAACGGGATATTTTGTAAAAAAAACCGGCCACGTGCGTGTCGGACTACGCACAATGAAGGGTTCCGTAGTTGAGATGAATTTATTTATCCCAAGAACAAACTTAACTTAGTAAAATTAACATATACCCAAAAAAATACTACGAATGTAAAAAAGCTTTAACAGACTGGATAAGATTACTAAATTATGACGACACGGAGGCACTCTTGGAACACATTAAGTAAAATGTGCTAATTAGGTAGTAATAATCACACAACTTATCCACACCTATATCTATAAACACCAAATGCACAACACACACACACACACACACACACACACACACACACACGCACAAACACACGCACGCACATAAATAAGATAAGTTATACCTAGCTGTAAATATCTAGGTCATATTTTGTATTGCTTAGCTATGGAAGAGCGGGGCTCCCCAACACAGGCATCACTTGCTTACAGGGGAGCTCCAAACACAAATATTCTAGATGTAAACTTTTTGAAGCAATAAACCATTTTGTATTTTTTTTTTTTTTTTAACATTTACTCCATCTGCAAATCGTCGCTCGGCATCCAATACCGCGAATGTGTAATTTTACTTTTTTTTTAATTGCAGGATCACTTATTTGAACGTGTAGAATGAAATAAAACAAAAATCTGATTTTCGTTAAAAATTTCATATTCGCGGTATTAATATAATAATAATAAAAATCTAACACCTTTAAACGAGCAATTCTTGTATATATGTATATATTATATAATCTGAATCTTTGAAAATGCTCCAAGAATTTTTATGAAATTTAGTATGCAGGGGGTTTCGGGAGCGATAAATCGATCTAGCTAGGTTTCATTTTTAGAAAACGTAGTTCAAAAAATCATCCAGATATTTTTCTTTATTCAAGTAACAAGGACTCATTGTGTTAGTAAACTTATGAACTTTAGCTTATTTTACTAGATCACTCAGAAAGTTTTGCGACTAGCAGTTTTTGTCTATGGGATACTGGCTGGCGCTCAGAAGCACCATTGGTTTATAGACTGTGACCATATCGTCTGCAAAGCTAATATTTATACAAATACCATCTATACAGTGTGAGTCTTCATAATGTGCACATATCGAAATGAGGGAATACCTATATGCTTAATTTTATTGACGGAAAAAATTGTCAATTTTATTTTTGTTATTTTTTTTATTTTTTGTATCAATTTTTTTATTTTTTATTTTGTTTATTCCCTTGGGCATCGTATTTATAAATTTTACAATTATTGTAAAAATGGATGAAAAGAATACAGATTTTTACTAAAAAAACATGTTTATTTTCAATTGAGGGTAGTTTTTTTTCTCACTTTTAATTTTATGTGGACGCCTACTTACTTCCAATCATTATGGAGTTTGTTTCATCGCGATAGCTGATTCAGTTTAAAAGTTACACAGTTTTGTTACAATTTTTTTTCCATAAAGAGTATAAAAAAATGTTTAGATTTTTTTAAATATTTTTTCTGTCTTAAAAATTAAGCATAGGTCATTTCGATACGTGCACATTATGAAGAATCACACTGTACAGCAACCCACTCTGATGCTGCTGATGAGCTCGCCAATCCTGCCTCACCCCGCATTCCAACCTGTATGACCTGGAAAAAGTTCCAGCACATCGTACACTATTAATCTGGTTACCATAGGTACCAATATTTAAAAATGTTTTTAAGCTCTATTGGCAACCTATCCTTCTCCATCTTTCTCCACAATACGTCATAAGCAACCAGATCAAAGTCTTGAATAAGTCGAGGAAGTTCGCATAAATCGGCGTCCCACGATGTGTATAAGTATAGTATGTGACAGTATGGTTAACTTTTAACTACCGACCTATACGTCTCACAGACGTAATAACTATTAATTTTGAAATATTTATAAAATCACGCCACCTTCAGCGTCGCCCTTCCCGCTACCTTCCTCCCTCCGCGTCGCAAGCCATCAGTCGACGCTGCACCCGCGGCGAGTGCACACGTTTCCGTAATGAAGCGATCGACGTTTCACAGACGTAAGTACGGTGTTTATGTACTAAATTTCGTACGTCTCTTGGTCGTCACCTCGGTATTCATGTGTGGTAGCTTCTAGTGTCTAATTGACGTCACATCGGCTTTAAAATTATACTTTTAATTACAGAATGCCTAAAAGGAGAAACATCACGTCTAGTGAGCGGAAAAAACCTGCAAATGATGACGGTTCAGTTCCCGAGAAGCCTCCGAAACTGCGAAAACAGAATAGGCGTTTAGAAGATAAAGAGATGATGAAGAGATGTGAAAATCTCATAAACGAGAGTGACGACAACTGTAGTGATTTTGACGACGATGTAGGCGATTCTGATTTTATTTTAGAGAGCGATCACAACACGGAATCCGGACAATCCGATGAGGATGATGTTGAGGTCGCGTATCCCCATGTTGAGGAAGTTTACCACGGAGAAATCAACCATAATCACGACAATGAAGAACAAGAAAGAGAAGTACGAGCTCATGGAAACCAGGACATTACAGAACAGATCGAAGAAGAGACAATGGTCAGAGAGGAACAGCATGGCGCAGCAGAGACTAGAATTGAATAGATCGGAGAGGAGTTATAGGACCCGCCGATATGCCCGAGCCTCCACCACCAATAACTTATCAGAATCCAGATTGTTAGAAAGACATGTGCAATCTGTCCCAGTCGGTTGAAAAGCCGAACGAAGTACTGTTACTGAAAATGCAAGAAACCAATGTGCCTTACTTGCTGCCTACAAATATGCATTGACTGCAAACGTACGTAGTGAATGTACATATATTCGAGGGCTGTCATTATTTTTATTTTTTACCTAAGAAGTAAGATTTATGTTTTATTTTGATAATAGTTTATAGAAGATAACATATTTTAAGTTCATTTGTTGTTAATTACTTAATTCTAGAGAAAAACGAGACTGAAGTAAGTCGTTAAAATTTAGTGCCAAATAATTGTGATCTCTCGAATAAATGTTGGTTTTACCTGAAAAATAGCGTGTATTTTTTTTTAATTCTGTTGCTTGTTACCTCAAACACCAATCTTTTTAATGTATAAAATAGAAAAATGTAGCATGCAAATACACATTTCAGTTTGACTCTCTAGACTCTAGAGTCTCTCAGTCGTCACGTCGGCGTAAGTGCTACGTTTAAACCAGTACCCTAATTGCGTAACTCATTTTCGTAAACAATTTAGCCAAATTTGTTTCATTTTGACAGTTCAACAACATTCATTGCGTTATTTACGTTGTAGAGCAGATTTTTTTTCCAACTTTATGAAGCAATGGATTAGCAATCTGTTTCAAATCGAAACAAATTGTGATTGTGTTGCATTACGCAATTAGGGTACAGGTCGGCAGCTAAAGGTTAAGACACAACACTGCACTTTCTGTTGACAAACCACGCCGAAACCCGAATTGGTTGTCATGAACATTTACAGTTTTATTTATTTGTGTATTAAGCAGACTGTCAAACACTTTTGATATTGATATTATAGTAGCTAGAGAGATGGGCCTATTGGATGCCGAGCGACGAAATGTAAGTTTGTACGCACAATATTGAGAGATTTACTGTGTTATTTTAAGACCATAGACTTCTTATAAGTTTTCCTGTAATCTATGAGTAAAGAGACATACTATGTATTTTTTTGAAAATTTTTGGTCCAGTAGTTTCGGAGATAAGGGGGGGGGGGGGGAATGGTCAATTTTCATTGAATTTCTTAAATATCTTTAAAAGTATTTATTTTAAAATTATATAAAAAATATATTTAAGATCCTCGCAATAAGTCCTTTCATTTGATATGTCACACGGTACTGTTAGCATAACTTTTTTTTTTAATTTTCTAGTTTGCCCCCAAAAGTGACCCCTGTATTCAAAATCCATTTATTTACGTTACACATTCGTGTTTGGGTCACAAAAATACATATGTGTACCAAATTTCAACTTAATCGGTCCATTAGATTCGGAGTAAATTGGCTGTGACAGACGGACAGACAGACACACGAGTGATCCTATAAGGGTTCCGTTTGAGGTACGGAACCCTAAAAAATACTACTATGGTACTTATATTAATTGTTGTAAAAAAGTTTGTGCTCGCGAGGTCTACTGTTCGCAGAACTACTAGTTTTATTTTGTCACGAATTTTCTTAAAAGGGCGCCGTTCCAGCTTTTCGCCTAGGGCGCCAGGAATTCTCGGGCCGGCGCTGCGTCGTCGCATGCCATTATAATTTTGAAGGTGTTCCTGGCACCCACATGGTATACAGGCATGCGACTACGGCTTTACCTGGACCATTTTTGTATCTATGTCTTGATTTCTGTCTGAAATAAATTCTTATTTCGTACTTTTAGATCATTTTTATCTTCCCGTAGTCGAGTTACAGTTTTTTTTTATTTTTATATTACATGTCATGTATTATTTGCCAACATAATAAGAGACAAAAATCTACACTCAAGTACAACTCTTTCAAAATATGTCGTTACGCGTGGGCAAAGCTTGCTCCGTGACACAACGACCACTATTCGCGCATAATCAGGTGTGGAGCTGTTTGGTAAAGAGTAGACGTTGTTACTGTGTGCAGGTGTCGTGGGTGCGCTCCCGCGACCTGCAGATCCTGTCGCACGCGGGCGCGGTGTTCACGGCGGACGCGCGCGTGTCGGCTACGTCAGGCGTGCCGTCCCCGCTGGGCGCGTCTGCCGGGCCCGCCAGCCGCCACACGCTACGCATTGAGCGCTTGCGCACCGCAGACGCCGGCCGCTACGAGTGCCAGGTCAACACTGAGCCCAAGATGAGTCTCTTCTTTAACCTCACCGTTGTGGGTAAGTACCGATTTCAATCGTAAAATTTGTCTACATCTTTTTAATAAAATAAGTGATAGACATAATTTTAATACTAGAAATAAAAATAAAATAAATCAACCATTTTTCAGATTATCTAAAGTACATACATCTTTTATGGGGTACTGTGTTAAATGTTACAACAAAATACCTTGTGATATATTACAATTAACTGAAAGAAAATTTAAAACTCATATTAAAAGTACTCTTTGTAAACAAGCATATTACAAATTAGAGGATTATATCCTAGATAAGCATGCTGGTCTAGCTCCATAAGACAGTTTAAGAGTCTAGACAAAGTCAAACTGGTTGCTGATTTAATTGTGTAATTAATTATTATAACATTTATTTTGCATTCTGTGATTACTTGAACTCACACACTGACTTATTAGTATTACTTGTAATTTTTTTAGGAATATCGTATGGGTACCTATTTTTACAATGCTTGTAAATATGTGAACACCATTAATCCATTACCTAACGTAATATTTTTTTCTGTCATTGCTTCATTTTTAATTATTTTTGCCTATTGTAGTATAGTAATCTTGTTCCGGGTGCATCGTCATATAATTCATGTATACAAAATATTTTAAAACATTTTAAAAGAGTAACGGTGGAGTTTCTTGCCCATTCTCCCCCTTCCAAAAGGTAGTTTTCGTATGGACAAGTCCATACGAAAACTACCTTTTGGAAGGGACGACTAAAATCAATTCTATTTTTTGTAAATTTTGACGTTCAAAAGAGCCTTTTTGTGCCTAATTGAAATAAATTATTTGACTTTGAGTTAGCATATCGGTCGATTATTCAACATGTTACTTTCAACTAGGTACACAATTATGTAGTTTCAACATTCGATGAGTTTAAAAAAAAATGTGGCTGACATATACGTATGTTCACTGTGGATAGAGCTGTACCTTATAATAGTGTTGATGTTGCAGACGAGCCGGTGCCTGTGGTGGTGGTGTCGGTGATGGGTGAGGCGGACGTGCGCGGGCGCACGGGTGGCACCGCCACGCTGGCGTGCGAGGCGCGCTACGAGCCGCCGCCACGCGCCCTGCCGCTGCCGCCGCTCGACGTGCGTTGGCAGAAGGGTGATCAGCCCATAAACCTACAGGTAGGCCACGCAAAAAACCGCGGCCGCATAAAATCGCGTGCCGCGCATGGAAAGGAACAAATAGAAAGCGGTACATCTGTTCGCACTGCTGCAGATTTTCCCCGCTGTGATTTTATTTATCTTCAACGCTCGGGGTTGAGCGTTGAATGAATGCGACATACGAAGTTCTGTACTTCTGTAGGAGCTCGTGGCTAAGTAATAACAGCCGTACGGGTCGATCCATCAGGTTAAGCTACGCTTGCCGGGGTTGATCCGGGGATGGGGGACCATTTTTAAACACTGAGATTCTTCTGTACCTCGAAAAGCACGTTAAGCCGTTGGTCCCGGCTGTCATTCGTGTATCTTTGACAGTCGTTACGAGTCGTCAGAAGCCCGAAATTCTGACAACCAGTATTACCAAGGGGTATCATATTACCCAGGTACTGGGTTGTGGAGGTCAGATAGGCAGTCGTTCAATGTAAAAACTGTTATTTAGCTACATCCGGTTAGACTGGAAGCCGACCCCAACACAGTTGGGAAAAGGCTAGACAGATTGATACGAAGTTCTGTATTTGTGTTCCCAAAAGAAGGTCAAAGTAAGTATGATTTCTCATTGTTCTATTATGGTTAAATATCTAACGGTCAAGCGGAAAGTTTTGTACAAATCGTAAAGAAAGGAATAAAATCTAGTACCTATTTTATCATTACACAGTAAAAGAGACTGCAAGTTAAAGCTTGTAAAATACTTATTCGATTATAGAAACTCGGTACACTCTGTCACAGGTTTCTCACCGGCTGAGCTAGTGTTCGGGCGTAAACTCAGAACACATAGTAATCCAGTCAAAATAGACAAAAATAAGTCATAACTTAGCCAAAATTCGCATAGAGCTGAAAATTGGCAGATACGTTAAATACATCATTATACAGAAAATGTCAAAAATCCCCTTCGATCCTACTTCTGCAAAAAAAAATATTCAAGGTCAAACGCACAAAATTAAGGTTTTTCCTATTTTTCTCGGAAACGGTAAATTTCATTGTGAAAATAGGTCAAATAAAAGTTGTTGATCATACAATTCTCTACAAAAATGGTCTAGTCACTTTTTTTCTTACGACTCACCATTCGCGAGATATCGCGGTTTTTATCATTAGAAAATTCATATTTTATATAATATGCACTAAAATGCAGCCTGTACACGTCATCGGACGTTCAATATAAATGAAAATAAGAAACTATTGGTTTGTGTTACTTACACAATAAAACTTGTATAAATTGAACGAGTATTTTAAAACAAAAGACTATACTGTCAGTCCCTAATTCCCTTCGTCGGTAACCTTAAGTAACATCTGCTAGCTACGTCATTGTTCGAGTGTGGAAGGTCGCATACCTGTCTATTTTTGAAGGAAGTAAACGAAATAACTCAGTATATACTGTTAGTTTTGAAAATTCCTTTGCAGTGAGCAGACGTGCTTATTGGTAATATTTATAATTTTTATTTGGGCTGTTAAATAATTTTAACAAAATGTCAGAAGTTTGTTTCATTTGTGATAAACCTTTGAGAGAAAGTGAAGTTGTTGTTGTTGATCGTGGAATGAAGACTTTGATTGATGCAAGTGTTGAAAGAAATGATAAGTTTTTTGAATACTTGAAAGATAAGCAATTGTGACAATCCACGTGCAGTGTCGTAAAATGTACACTCGAAAGAGTAGTATTGTTGCAGATAAAAGACAGCGCGATACAGAACAAAGTAGTACATCCACGATAAGTCTACCTCATACTAGAGCACGAGTAAGTGAGCCAGATTTCAACTTCAAAAGATATTGTTTATTTTGCGGCAATGAAGCAAATGAAGAAGCTGAAAAGAAGAAAGCGCAGAATGTTCGTTGTAAAATATATAATGTATCTACACTTGAATTTAAAGATTCTATTTTAAAGGTAACTCAGACTCGTTCTGATGACGCAGCAAAAGCTGTTATTGCCCGCATTGAGTATGAATTTGACTTAGTTGCTGCTGAAGCTAAGTACCACAATAACTGTAATAATATCTTTCTGAGGCCTACTACGGGATATAAAGTCGGTCGTCCTGAAGATGATTCAGTGAACTTGGCGATGGAGGAAATGTTTCAATTCATTGAAAATAATGATGATTGACAATTTTCATTGCAAGAATTAAAAGTCATTGGCAAAAATCCAACTATGGATAATAAAACAAAAAAAGATTAAATTTAAAGTATTGTGATAAAATTATTATAACTGAGAAAAAAGGGAGTTTAACAATTATCTGTTTTATTGACAATCAGTACGATATTCTTAATAAAGCTTGGTATGAAAATAAAAAACAAAATACAAACGAAGAACGATTCAGAATACTGAAAGCTGCCGCAGCAATTATTCGAGAGGATATTCAATCTGTAGTGATTGATAATGATAATTATCCCCCACCTAGTATCTTTTGAAGTTGAAATCTGGCTCACTTACTCGTGCTCTAGTATGAGGTGGACTTATTTATCGTGGATGTACTACCTTGTTCTGTCTCGCGCTGTCTTTTAGCTGCAACAATACTACTCTTTCGAGTGTACATTCCACGACACTGCACGTGGACTGTCACAGATTGCTTGTCTTTCAAGTATTCAAAAAACTTATCATTTATTTCAACACTTGCATCAATCAAAGTCTTCATTCCACGATCAACAACAACAACTTCACTTTCTCTCAAAGGTTTATCACAAATGAAACAAACTTCTGACATTTTGTTAAAATTATTTAACAGCCCAAATTAAAATTGAAAATATTACCAATAAGCACGTCTGCTCACTGCAAAGGAATTTTTAAAACTAACAGTATATACTGAGTTATTTCGTTTACTTCCTTCAAAAATAGACAGGTATGCGACCTTCCACACTCGAACAATGACGTAGCTAGCAGATGTTACTTAAGGTTATCGACGAAGGGAATTAGAGACTGACAGTATAGTCTTTTGTTTTAAAATACTCGTTCAATTTATACAAGTTTTATTGTGTAAGTAACACAAACCAATAGTTTCTTATTTTCATTTATATTGAACGTTGTAGGCTCGGCGCGTGTATGACACCCACAGGCCACTCGTGTAAAAGGATTGACAGAACGCCTTAAAAAGGGTTACTTTGACGTCTGTAGTACAACGAGCGAACCTGCGGGCAAGCATATTGCTCCTCACAGACAACGCCCTGCGCTCCCTCTCTATATCTACGTCATCTCTTAGGTCGCTCGTGACAATGTGGCCAAGGTATCTAAAACTGTCAACAATTTTCAGTGCTACGCCGTTGAGACTTATGGGCGGAACACTGCGCGGCTGCTGCTTGGGTGCCTTAAATACAAGAAGTTCACTCTTCTTCGAGTTGTAAACTAAGCCATGCTCCTCCGCATAAGCCTCGCAGGTCGATAACAACTTCTTTAACCCACCCATCGAGGGACTGAGAAGCACCATATCGTCTGCATAGCTTATATTGTTAACACACGTACCGTCAATGTGACAGCCGACATGTGTACTGCTCAGTCGCTCGATGAGCCGGTTGATATAGAGGTTAAACAGCAGAGGCGAGCTTAACCCCCCCTGTCTAACTCCGCATTCCAGCCTGTACTCGTCCGACAGAGTACCCACCCACCTCACCCGGTTCTTTTGGTTAGAGTACCAATATTTGAGAAGGGAGGTATACTCCGCCGGCACACCCGCGTCCCTCAACTTGCCCCACAGTACGTCATATGCAACCAGATCAAATGCTTTTGACAAGTCGAGGAAACACGCAAGTACCGGCGTCCTCCTCGCTGTGTAGTACATGACAGTTCGCTTCAGACTCAGAATAGCGCTCTCTGTTGAGACTCTTGCTTTGAACCCGAACTGGGCATCGTGCAACTTAACATGTGCTGTGAGGCGGCTATTCAGCAGACTGTCAAGTATCTTCGCTAGTGTGGTAGCGAGTGAAATGGGCCGGTAGTTACCAATGTCAGACGTATCACCCGTCTTATTCTTAACTATCGGAACAACTATGGTCCGCATTAGTGGCTCCGGCAAATACGAGTGACCTATGCACAGACTGAAAAGCATAGACAGTACTCGCGACAAATGAACCCCCGCAAATTTATAATGCTCGATACTGAGCCCATCGTGACCAGGTGATTTTCCACGCTGCATTTTTTTAATAATTTGAGCTACACTCTTTGCAGGTATCTTTAAATTCTGCCCCGTCACCACGGGCTCACCACCGCTTACCTCACCAGACGAGGGACCTAAGGGTGACCGCACAGTGAAGTGCTCTCTAAACGCCTCGGCAATGTCACTGTGGTCAGCCGAACCACCAACACTCATCGGGAAGCAAGGTCTAACATTCATTTTGTTAGTGTGCTTCCAGAAACGTTTAAAATCTTTAGAGGAGTGGTCGGATGCAAGGATGTCCATCTTAAATTGCTCTTGACTATCCTGACACCATTTCAATTTAGCTTTAAAATGTTTCCTCGCCTCCGACATCTCCTTAAAGATTTGACCATTAACTGGTCGCCCAGCTAAATCCCACAATTGAAACCTAAGCCGCGCCTCCCGATGAAGGCCCGCAACGTGCTTATTCCACCCAATGACATAGCCTCCCTTCCTGCGACACTTTTTTCTATACGTTTGAATGGCTGCTCGTGATAACGTATCAGTAATTTGCACATACAATTTATCAAGAGCTGAGTGATGTTCCTTGTTAGTACAAAAACCATCACAACATTCACTCAACTCCTGCGGAAAATCTATCAACCGTAGTTTAGAATGACAAATGTCGTGGTATTGATTAACCTGCTGTACTTGTCTTTCACCCCATACGACACGGTTCATAGGTTTTACCGCTACCAAATCATTTACTTTAGGCTTAAGCTTATTTAAATTACATTCCACTACGAGTGGATAATGGTCCGACCAATACACGTCGTAACGCACAGTCACACTAACGACTGAATCCCGTGCTGACTCTGTGACGATGCAGTGGTCCAACCATCTGGTACAGCCGTGAGCATCACTATAAAATGTATAGGTAGTTTTAGGACACATTTTTACATCTATGCAAAGCCAATCAAGATCCATACAAAAGTCCAACATTTCATTATAAAACAACTCATTCGGATGGGCATTAAAGTCGCCCAATATATAAAAAGCCTCAACTCCATTGTTCTCCTCCACTTCAATTACCGATCGAATCACACCAAAACACGCGGTTAACTCAGGTAGGTTGTCATACGAGTTTGTAGGCATATATACACTAAAGAGTACTGCTGACCTATCACACACAGATACCTTTATCGCACACACCCGCACGTTATTACATTCGATCACAGACACAGACTCAAACGCACTTTCACGCCACAGCAGCGCCACGCCGCCATAAGGCCGCCCACTGAGTAAACCCGCCGCAGTGTCGACCGCAGACGTGCCGGTGCACCCAAACTTGTCATCGATCGTGTTAAGCAGCGGTAGGTCATGCGGCAGCAGCCAGGTCTCCTGGAGGGCTACCACATCGGCTGTTTGGCATATAAATGACTTGATTCCTTCTAAAGATCTCTTCATAGACTTACAATTAAAACTTATTATTTTGCTGTACTTATCCATCAGATATTATTATTTAGTCTATCTGTACTACCTATAGTACCTGTCTTCAAGGAAGGGCCTTGGCTCTTTTCTTTGCTCTCATAAAAGTTTACAAAACGCCTGAACGATATGCCTGACGGCCATAACTTGTCATCCAGGAACGTAGCGATTTTATATTTCATAACATAAAGTTTGTAAGCGTTGTAATTTCTTTCTTGCTTCATTTTGATTTTTACCAAAGAAACTGTTTCTCGCGTTTTCTCATAGATGTAATTAATAATATCTTGTTCAGCGACATCCCTATGTACGTTAGATATAAATAGTGGCACTTTCGTGTCTGCTGCTTTGAACTTGGAGCTATTCTCGCCAGTACCCGTAATCGCACTGCCTTTCTGACTAATCAGACGATTTTTATATCTCTGTCTCTGTACCAAATGCCAACCCTCATCCTTTTCTGACTCCTTCCATTCACCCTCACTCTGAAGTACCTTGGCAAAAGAGACGTGTTTCGGCGACGACAATACATTATTATTAGTCTCCTTATCGTTAATAATAACAGTATTTACCAACCGGCCCGCGCGAGCGCGCTCAACAGCTGTTCTATTCACCGTAGCTAAAACCGGTCGCGCGGCGTTATCATCGGTATCAGTATCAGTAATAATGCTACGACGCAACACGTACTCACCTGCCGTCCCGCTCTCGCTCTCGGCTCTGACGCATCTCGCCGGCAGTTGCACCTTCTCACTCACTCCTGTCTCAATTATGGGCGATGATTGACAAGAATGCATTGATTTGTTCATCGATTTATTATGTGAAACTGATAAACACTCACTGGGCTCGTTAATCTCGTCAGTGAAAGACACATTATTGCATGATGTTGATAGTGCCATCGGCCCACTATCAATCGTATTATTTAATCCACCTCCCCTTTTTCGACTAACATTTTGCTGTTGAATTAGAAATGAATTATCTTTATAACAGCCTATTATATTATTATGATCTTTTAATTCACTTTTAGATACATAATTTAGTGGAATGTCATGTACTGATTTCTCTAAAAGGACTATTCTCTTAAGTAAGGGCGTTACGTCAACATGATCGAAAGTGACGGGTGGGAGTTTTTCTAGGTTTTTTGCCACAAATATAGGTACCTGCTCTGGGTCCGTTTCTTTAAACAGGCAGATAATGTCCTCAATATTCCGCAATGTCTTTCCTTGACGTTTTCTTGTTTTCAATCGCTTGCTCACTGATTCAAACAGTAACGATTTCGCTACTTCAATGTCATCCGAACTAAAAGCACTTTCACATATTTGTACGAGGCTCACTTCCGTCATAACATCTATTTTATTTTGAACAAAAGCTAAAACTTCACAAATGACAATATTGCAATTAGAACACTTTAATCTTTTCGATGCGTTATCCATCGTCGCAGCAGAGGTCAACAACCTTGCGTGCGCTCAAGATCACGGTCACGACCGCACTGCCGGTAACGGTCATGACCGCACGTTTGACCTTGAATATTTTTTTTTGCAGAAGTAGGATCGAAGGGGATTTTTGACATTTCATTTATAATGATGTATTTAACGTCTCTGCCAATTTTCAGCTCTATGCGTATTTTGGCTAAGTCAAATGTCTATTTTGACTGGACTATAGATGTTCTTATCCCGACGCCACCGCCGCCTCCGCTCACAACACTTGTAAATAATGTTAAACGTAAACAGTGCTCGCAGATTAAGTTTAGTGGAGGAAACAACCGGCAAGTGTTTAAAAATATTTACATAAAAATAAATATCAATGGTTTATGGATGTCGTCATAAAAAGACTAGGTTCGGTGTTATACCTCATTAAAGACAGTGTTAGGTACCAACGAATGAAAACACAAAAACCAAATGGTTATCAATATAAGGGATCCTCAATCTTGTAACATAGAGGATGATGACTTGACAGCTGGGGTGTATGAGCCTCAACCACAAACGGGGGAAGAAGAGGTTGCTAACAGTCAGGGGATACCGATTTCTAGATGTCCACACAGGCTCTTGCTCAACGTATCAAGGGTGGATTATGCACCCTATTTGTAAATGTATATTTTATATCTTGTGTTATTACTATTTGTTGATTGTGTACTTATTATTATTATTTCGTTTATTTATTTTCTTTCATATATAATTACATTTTTAAATATTTCGTTTTCTTAGAAGATATAAAAAAACATTTAAAAATATAAAAAATAGAAGTCCGCCGGTATCGGGAGCAGGGTCCAAGCTACCGGTGGTTAGGGCTGCAGAGACAGGAACCTCCTCACAATACGAGCCGTATCGAGGAGTACTGCCTTCTGAATCAGGCGTTTGATCCAGCCGCCTAACGAGAGCCTCGAGAGATGTTGGTCGAGGCTTTCGGCCATCAGGCCATTTGCCGTTACGACAATCGGCACAATGATAGCCGAGCTCACATTCTACATGTCAACAACCTCGTGTGCTAAGTCGAGATATTTTATTTGTTTCTCTTTCTCAGCTTTCACGAGGTTCTCGTCATGTGGAATGGTGACATCGACTATTATTGCGCGGCGCGCTAATCGATCTATCACTACTATATCAGGCTTATTTGCTACAATAGTCCTGTCAGTTATGATAGACCGATCCCAGTACAACGTGACATGGTCATTTTCGAGAACTGGGTCGGGCACATACTTGTAATACGGTACCTCAGAGTCCACAAGTTTATTTTTCAAAGCAAGTTGCTGGTGAATAATCCTAGCCACTTGGTTATGTCTGTGCAAGTATTCGCCGTTAGCTAGACGCGAGCAACCAGAGATAATATGTCTGATGGACTCACCCGGACGTTTACATGCCCGACACACGTCAACCGTTCCGTCCTTCATAATATGTCTCCGGTAGTTATTTGTCAAGATAACTTCATCCATAATTGCACAGACGAAACCTTCGGTTTCCCCGAAAAGGTCACCGAAACGCAGCCAGGATACGGACGCTAAGAAATCTACACCGGGCTCATGAAGAGCCCGATAGAAGCGCCCGTGAAGCGCCTTGCTTTGCCATACCTCCTTGCGGTCATCTGTAGTAAGTATTACAGGTTTGCGCCAGTTCTCTTTAGCCATGGAGAGCGGGGTGAGCCCGTTGTCCACTGCGACCACATCACGGTGCATACCCACATCGGTTTTAAAAAAATATTCCCTGAGGCTGCACACCTCGCGGTTGTGGAGGGTCTTCGCATTTAAAAAACCTCGACCCCCGCACTTCGGCGGGATGTACAGTCTCATCACCGATGAACGTGGGTGATGCATCCGGTTTGCTGTCAGGAGTGTACGGACCCTCCTGTCCAGGGCGTCGAGTTCGGTCTGAGTCCATTTGAGTATGCCGAAAGAGTACATCAAACTGGCATGACCCACCCGTTGAAGGCACGCAACTTGTTTCCGCCTGAGAGAAGACTGATTAATACCTTCTTCAGGCGACCAAAGAAGCGCTCCTTCAACGATTGCTTCATGTCGGCACCGTTGATGCCTAACGCTTCCGACATACCCAAATACTTATAGCTTTCAGCTGAGGAGAGGGATCTGAAGTGTATGGAGTCCGAGAGTTGGGTTCCCTCGAATTCCATAATCTCCCCTCGCTTTACATGCATGAAATTCCATCCTGATGGCGTCACTGAATGTTTCAGTTATCTTCAGTAGCTCCATCAGTCGCAATTTGTTGGGGGCAAAGAGTTTCAAGTCATCCATGTAGAGGAGGTGAGATATGACCTGACCACCTCTCCTCAACCTATAGTTCAGGCCTGAATCCTCCAGCAGTGTGCTTAGAGGATTCAGGGCTAAGCAAAACCAAAGTGGACTTAAACTGTCGCCCTGAAATATTCCCCGTTTAATCCATACAGGCTCGTCATTCCCCTGGATCTGTCGGCATCCTGGGTAGCGAAGGACCGTCCTCCATTGCCCCATACACGACATCAGGAAGGTGCGCAGATTTGCATCTATCTTGTACAACTCCAGCACCCTCATGAGCCCGAGCATGGCACCGAGTCGTAGGCCTTCTTATAGTCTATCCAGCATGTCGACAGATCCTTGCGGGATCGACGAACTTGTTGGCTTATGGCCATGTCGATGAGAAGAAGCTCCTTAGTCCCGCGGGACCTGTTCCTACATCCATTTTGGGAGGCTGACATAATTGAGTTACTGTCAATGTGTGTGTTAATTTTCGCTCTCAAAATGGATGTAAGAAGTTTATAGACCGTCGACAAACATGTGATCGGTCTATAATTCTTGGGTTCCGCGGGACTACCTGACTTATGGAGCAGGTGGGTAACGCCTGTTGTTAGAAACTGTGGTAGCGACCCAGACTCTAGGGATGACTGGAATTGAGATGCCAGGCAAGTGTGCGAACTACTCAGCCATTTTAACCAGAAGTTGTGCAGTCCGTCCGGTCCCGGTGATTTCTAATTCGGTAACGGACGGACTGCTCTGGCTACGTCTAATGGTGTGATTAGCACAGTATTCATTTCTGGTATATTTTCACACACTCGCTCGACATCCTGCATCCAACCAGCCTCAGTGTGACAGACAGGCACCGACCAGATGCTGCGCCAGAATGCACTCGTGGTGGCATCATCCGGGCGGCGCACGTCCGTCGCATTTTGTTCAGGTCGCTCCCAAGCTGTATATACCCACCTCTCATCGCTCTGGAACATGCGATTCTGCATGTATCGGTCAACCCGCCGCTTATACCGCCGAATACGGCTCGCCCATGCACAAACTTTCTGCTTCAGGAAGTCGATGCGCTCTGTGGTGACACGGGACATGTATTCTTGAGGACTGATTCCAGTCCCCGAGAATGCCCGCCTTACAAAGCGCATCACTCGTGGTCGTGTATTTCCCTCCCTGAAGCAGTATAGTTTGCCGATGAGTACCCTGGCCCCAACGACACGTCGCTCGATTCTGGACTGCCAGGCTGGTACGGCTGGTTTGGGTCGAGTAGCTCCGTCGCAATTTGGAAACTTGACGTTGGCTAAACGACATGCCGCAACAGCCGCGGAATACAGGATCGAGTGAGTGTCAATGAGATCCTCGCTGCTCTCGAAAAAACTCGTAAGATGCGAGTCCAAGGCACACACCAGCGCCCTATTTTTTTTGTGCATGGGTAGGCGTGGTAATCGGGGTCTAAGTTCGGTCGGAGTGTACCTATACTCGCGGAACGCATCCTCCAGTGCGTTCCTCAATCGGTCGTTACACTGGCTACTTACTGTGGCAACCCTATCATCCTCCTCTTCAACACCATGATTGAACCGCGGCGGGTTTGCATCAATATTTGACGCTTGTGCCGCGGTTTGTGTCCGAGTTGAGGCGATGTGGTTGCTCAGTACCTCTGAGCGCAGCCTATCAAGTGCAGCATCGTCCAGCCTATGATTGCGCTGGATGACACGCACCTAATCCGACAGTCGTTGGGCCGAGACGTTGACGGCTGGTTCTAGTTCCTGGAACAGAGACAGCATCCTAACACGGTATTATTATTTCCTTTATTTCATTATTTACATATAAATTATATTTTTAAATATTAGAATAAAATAATATAAAAACATTTAAAAATATAAAAAATAGTGTCCCACCGGTATCGGGAGCAGGGTCCAAGCTACCGGCGGTCAGGGCTCCAGAGAGAGGAACCTCCTAACGATGCGAGCCGTGTCCAGGAGTACCGCTTTCTGAATCAAGCCCTTGATCCAGCTGCCCAACGAGAGCCTCCTTAGGTGTTGTTGGTCGAGGCTCTTGGCAATTAAGCCATTGGCTGATACGACTATCGGCACAATGATTGCTGAGTCCACATCCCACATGTCGACAACCTCGCGAGCCAAGTCAAGATACTTGATTTGTTTATCTTTCTCGGCTTTCACGAGGTTTCCGTCATGCGGGACCGTTATGTCAATAATACTCAATACTCAATACTCAATATCTTTATTGCTTTACCATAATGTGTACTTAGGTGGTAAGGTAATGATATAATTTAGATCATTATGGACCCTGTAGGGCACAGCAAAAAGGGTAGGAGAGAGGAAGCCCTGTTTTAGGAGATCATTGTTTTTGTAGGAACAAGTTTTAACATACATATAATCAAAGTCAGGAGATCGCGAATAAGATACCTACTAACATTTCGCTTAACTATTATTATTTATGTTTTATCTGTAAAAAGTACTTAAATTTAGATTATTTTTATATACCTTTTATTTTTTATATATTATAATTCTGTTTATTCATATAAATAAATTGTTTTCTTTTGAATAATTATTATTGCTATATTATTTAATTATTATTGTTATATTATATTATTTATTGATTTTTATTATTTAATTTATTATTATTGCTATTTTATTTAATTATCACTGTTATATTTATTATAATAATTATTAATGATTACCGTAGTCTTAATGTATTTTAAACATACCTATAAATTTCGTGCTTATCATCATTGTAATAATAATTGTAATACTACTATTATTTATGTTTATCATTTAAATATTCATCTACGGAGTAATAGCATTTGTTTATGAGTAATTTTTTAAGGTTTTTAATAAATATATTTAACTTTTCTTCTTTCTTTATTATGTCAGGTAGTTTGTTGTATATTTTTATAGACATTACGTAGGGACTTGTAGAATGCATTTTTAGCTTAGATGTTGGTATGTCATCATTGTGCGCCGCTCTCCTCGATCCACCACCACTATATCAGGCTTATTGGCAACAATAGTCCTGTCAGTGATGATGGATCGATCCCAGTACAATGTGATATTTCCATTTTCGAGAACTGGGTCGGGCACATACCTGTAACGGCACTTCCGATACCACAAGGCTGTATTTCAGGGCAAGTTGCTGATGGATAATCCTGGCTACAAGGTTATGTCTATGCAAGTACTCTTCGTTAGCTAGACGAGAACACCCGGAGATAATATGTCGGATTGATTCTCCCGGACGGTGGCATGCCCGACAGATGTCAACCGTGCCGTCCTTCACAATAAATCTCCGATAATTGTTCGTCATCATAACTTCGTCCATAATTGCACAGACAAAACCTTCGGTTTCCCCAAAGAGGTCACCAAAGCGCAGCCAGGCTACGGACCCTAGTAAGTCTACATCGGGCCCATACAGGGCCTGGAAGTAGCGCCCGTGAAGCTCCTTGCTCTGCCATATCTCCCTGCGGTCGTTAGTGTCAAGCACTATAGGCTTGCGCCAGTTCTCTTTAGCCAAGGAGAGCGGGGTAAGGCCCTTGTCTATCGCAACCACATCTCGATGCATCCCCACGTCGGTTTCTAGGAAATATTTCCTGAGACAGCATATCTCGCGATTGTGGAGTGTCTTAGCGTTTAAAAAGCCTCGACCTCCACATTTTCGCGGGACATACAGTCTCATTACCGATGACCGTGGGTGATGCATTCGAAATGCAGTTAGCAGCGTACGGACCCTCCTATCCTGGGCGTCGAGTTCGGTCTGAGTCCATTTGAGTATGCCGAAAGAGTACATCAACACCGGCATGACCCAGCCGTTGAAGGCGCGCACCTTGTTTCCGCCTGATAGAAGACTATTAAATACTTTCTTCAGGCGGCCAAAGAAGCGCTCCTTCAACGATTGCTTCATGTCAGTAACATTGATGCCCAACGCTTCCGATATACCCAAATACTTATAGGTTTCGGATGTGGAAAGGGCTCTAAGGTTTATGGAATCCGAGAGTTGGGTTCCCGCGGATTCCACAATCTCCCCTCGCTTTACATGCATGACCGCACATTTATCCACTCCAAATTCCATCCTGATGGCGCTACTGAAAGTTTCAGTTACTTTCAGTAGCTCCATCAGTTGCAAATTGTTGGGGACAAAGAGTTTTAGGTCATCCATGTAGAGGAGGTGAGATATAACCTGACCACCTCTCCTCAGCCGATAGCCAAGACCTGAATCCTCCAGCAGTGTGCTTAGAGGATTCAGGGCTAAGCAGAACCAGAGCGGACTCAAACTATCTCCCTGGAATATACCTCGCTCAATCCTTATCGGCTCACTACTCCTCTGGATATTTCGACATCCTGGATAGCGAAGGACCGTCCTCCATTGCCCCATACACGACATCAGGAAGGTGCGCAGAGTTGTATCTACTTTATACAACTCCAGCACCCTCATGAGCCATGTATGTGGCACCGAGTCATAGGCCTTCTTATAGTCTATCCAGCATGTCGACAGATCCTTTCGGGAACGGCGAACTTGTTGGCTAATGGCCATATCAATGAGGAGTTGCTCCTTAGTACCGCGGGACCCATTCCTACATCCATTTTGAAAGGCAGACATGATGGAGTTGGTGTCTATATGTTTGTTAATTTTAGCTCTCAAAATGGATGTAAGAACTTTATAGACCGTCGGTAAACACGTGATCAGCCTATAATTTTTGGGTTCCGCGGTGCTACCAGATTTATGGAGCAGGTGGGTAACTCCTGTCGTTAGGAACTGGGGTAGCGAACCAGACTCTAAAGCAGTCTGGTACTGAGCCGCCAAGCGAGCGTGCGATCTTACAAACCATTTAATCCAGAAATTGTGCAGCCCGTCCGGCCCTGGAGACTTCCAGTTAGGCAACGGACGGACTGCACGAGCCACATCTTGGGGACAGATGGTAATGGCCCCCATTTCTGCTATTGGATCGCAGGCTCGCTCGACTTCTCGAGTCCAATCACCTTCGGTGTGACTGACAGGCACCAACCAGATGCTGCGCCAGAAAGAGCACATGGCATCATCATCTGGCAGATGCGTGTCAGCCACACCTTGGTTTGGTCGCTCCCAAGCCCTATAAACCCACCTTTCATCTCTCTGGAAGGTGCGATTCTGAGTGTATCGATCTACTCGCCGCTTATACCTATGGATACGGTTTGTCCATGCATACACTTTCTGCTTCAGGAAGTCGATGCGCTCTGTGACACGGGCCATATATTCCTGTGGGCAGATATCAGTCCCTAAGAACGCCCGCCTCACAAAGCGCATCACTCTAGGGCGAGTATTGCCCTCCCTGAAGCAGATTAGTTTGCCGATGAGGGCTCTGGCTCCACCAATACGGCGCTCAATTCTGCACTGCCAAGCTGGCACGGCTGGTTTCGGTCGTGTAGCTCTTGAGTCATTAGCAAATTTGACGTGAGCTATACGACATGCCGCTACAGCTGCGCAGTACAGAATTGAGTGAGTATCAGTGAGGTCTGCGCAGTCATCAAAATAGTTTGACAACTGCGAATCCAGAACCGCCACCAGCGCCCTATTTTTGTTATGCATGGGCAAACGAGGTAAACGTGGTCTAAGTTCGGGCGACATGAATCGATATTCCTGAATCGCACCCTCTAAAGCACTCCTCAATTCCTCATTGCACTGGGTACTTACGTTTGTAGCCCTGTCATCAATCCTCTCGTCAGCTTGGCTTGTAGTGTCCTGTGCTGGTGCTATAACACTCTGCGACGGGGGAGCGATGACATGGCTACTTCGCATTTCATTTCGCAGGCGATCAAGTACAGTGTCATCCAACATATGATTACGCTGGATAACCCGCACCTGATCCGACAGTCGTTGTGCCGAAACGTTGACAGCTGGCTCAAGCGCCTGAAAAAGAGAGAGCATCCGAACACGGTACGCGGTCAGGTTATTTCCCCCCTCTGTAGCCCCATAGTATGAGCGCATGACGTTTTCGTTAATGGATCGTGTCCATCTCATGCACTGCACACTTCCGCCGGGAGCTGGGACCCTATCAGAGGCCGGTGGGCCTCGAGGTCCTAAACCGACCGGCGGCCGGCGTCCTCCTCGCCGACGAGCAGGTGGTGGCGTCGTGGGCGGAGAGAAATACTCGTCGCTCGAGCTCGACGCAACTGCCGCGGCCGGTGTCGTCACAGCGCTCACAGTGGGGCTGGGTACCGGCGGCGACGAGGCGGAGCTGAGCGGCGAGTCCGGAGATGGTGGGCGTGTTAGGCGTGCAGCCGATCTTGTCAACATTTCATCTTCATTTTATTTTCAGTTTAATGTTGTTTTATCGGAGGTGACATCTGTCATGTCACCTCCGATTCGGTAGTTTTTAATAGTGTTCTTTTACATTTTGGTGAAATTAGATCTCTTTATTGAATTTTTCTGGTTTTCTGGTTTCAATGTAGTATGTATGGGGAAACTCTTGTAAAAATGCTTCAGAATTATTATAGTTTATAAAATTAGGTAAACGAGATGTCTTGTTGACACAGTGTTGCCAGCTTATTATTATTTTTCCTTTATTTCATTATTTACATATAAATTATATTTTTAAATATGAGAATAAAATAATATAAAAACATTTAAAAATATAAAAAATAGTGTCCCACCGGTATCGGGAACAGGGTCCAAGCTACCGGCGGTCAGGGCTCCAGAGAGAGGAACCTCCTAACGATGCGAGCCGTGTCCAGGAGTACCGCTTTCTGAATCAAGCCCTTAATCCAGCTGCCCAACGAGAGCCTCCTTAGGTGTTGGTCGAGGCTCTTGGCAATTAAGCCATTGGCTGATACGACTATCGGCACAATGATTGCTGAGTCCACATCCCACATGTCGACAACCTCGCGAGCCAAGTCAAGATACTTGATTTGTTTATCTTTCTCGGCTTTCACGAGGTTTCCGTCATGCGGGACCGTTATGTCAATAATCATTGCGCGCCGCTCTCCTCGATCCACCACCACTATATCAGGCTTATTGGCAACAATAGTCCTGTCAGTGATGATGGATCGATCCCAGTACAATGTGATATTTCCATTTTCGAGAACTGGGTCGGGCACATACCTGTAGTACGGCACTTCCGATACCACAAGGCTGTATTTCAGGGCAAGTTGCTGATGGATAATCCTGGCTACAAGGTTATGTCTATGCAAGTACTCTTCGTTAGCTAGACGAGAACACCCGGAGATAATATGTCGGATTGATTCTCCCGGACGGTGGCATGCCCGACAGATGTCAACCGTGCCGTCCTTCACAATAAATCTCCGATAATTGTTCGTCATCATAACTTCGTCCATAATTGCACAGACAAAACCTTCGGTTTCCCCAAAGAGGTCACCAAAGCGCAACCAGGCTACGGACGCTAGTAAGTCTACATCGGGCCCATGCAGGGCCCGGTAGTAGCGCCCGTGAAGCTCCTTGCTCTGCCATATCTCCCTGCGGTCGTTAGTGTCAAGCACTATAGGCTTGCGCCAGTTCTCTTTAGCCAAGGAGAGCGGGGTAAGGCCCTTGTCTATCGCAACCACATCTCGATGCATCCCCACGTCGGTTTCTAGGAAATATTCCCTGAGACTGCATATCTCGCGATTGTGGAGTGTCTTAGCGTTTAAAAAGCCTCGACCTCCACATTTTCGCGGGACATACAGTCTCATTACCGATGACCGTGGGTGATGCATTCGAAATGCAGTTAGCAGCGTACGGACCCTCCTATCCTGGGCGTCGAGTTCGGTCTGAGTCCATTTGAGTATGCCGAAAGAGTACATCAAAACCGGCATGACCCAGCCGTTGAAGGCGCGCACCTTGTTTCCGCCTGATAGAAGACTATTAAATACTTTCTTCAGGCGGCCAAAGAAGCGCTCCTTCAACGATTGCTTCATGTCAGTAACATTGATGCCCAACGCTTCCGACATACCCAAATACTTATAGGTTTCGGATGTGGAGAGGGCTCTAAGGTTTATGGAATCCGAGAGTTGGGTTCCCGCGGATTCCACAATCTCCCCTCGCTTTACATGCATGACCGCACATTTATCCACACCAAATTCCATCCTGATGGCGCTACTGAAAGTTTCAGTTACTTTCAGTAGCTCCATCAGTTGCAAATTGTTGGGGGCAAAGAGTTTTAGGTCATCCATGTAGAGGAGGTGAGATATAACCTGACCACCTCTCCTCAGCCGATAGCCAAGACCTGAATTCTCCAGCAGTGTGCTTAGAGGATTCAGGGCTAAGCAGAACCAGAGCGGACTCAAACTATCTCCCTGGAATATACCTCGCCCAATTCTTATCGGCTCACTATTCCTCTGGATATTTCGACATCCTGGATAGCGAAGGACCGTCCTCCATTGCCCCATACACGACATCAGGAAGGTGCGCAGAGTTGTATCTACTTTATACAACTCCAGCACCCTCATGAGCCATGTATGTGGCACCGAGTCATAGGCCTTCTTATAGTCTATCCAGCATGTCGACAGATCCTTTCGGGAACGGCGAACTTGTTGGCTAATGGCCATATCAATGAGGAGTTGCTCCTTAGTACCGCGGGACCCATTCCTACATCCATTTTGAGAGGCAGACATGATGGAGTTGGTGTCTATATGTTTGTTAATTTTAGCTCTCAAGATGGATGTAAGAACTTTATAGACCGTCGGTAAACACGTGATTGGCCTATAATTTTTGGGTTCCGCGGTGCTACCAGATTTATGGAGCAGGTGGGTAACTCCTGTCGTTAGGAACTGGGGTAGCGAACCAGACTCTAAAGCAGTCTGGTACTGAGCCGCCAAGCGAGCGTGGGATCTTACAAACCATTTAATCCAGAAATTGTGCAGCCCGTCCGGCCCTGGAGACTTCCAGTTAGGCAACGGGCGGACTGCACGAGCCACATCTTGGAGACAGATGGTAATGGCCCCCATTTCTGCTATTGGATCGCAGGCTCGCTCGACTTCTCGAGTCCAATCACCTTCGGTGTGACTGACAGGCACCGACCAGATGCTGCGCCAGAAAGAGCACATGGCATCATCATCTGGCAGATGCGTGTCAGCCACACCTTGGTTCGGTCGCTCCCAAGCCCTATAAACCCACCTTTCATCTCTCTGGAAGGTGCGATTCTGAGTGTATCGATCCACTCGCCGCTTATACCTACGGATACGGTTTGCCCATGCATACACTTTCTGCTTCAGGAAGTCGATGCGCTCTGTGACACGGGCCATATATTCCTGTGGGCAGATATCAGTCCCTAAGAACGCCCGCCTCACAAAGCGCATCACTCTAGGGCGAGTATTGCCCTCCCTGAAGCAGATTAGTTTGCCGATGAGGGCTCTGGCCCCACCAATACGGCGCTCAATTCTGCATTGCCAAGCTGGCACGGCTGGTTTCGGTCGTGTAGCTCTTGAGTCATTAGCAAATTTGACGTGAGCTACACGACATGCCGCTACAGCTGCGCAGTACAGAATTGAGTGAGTATCAGTGAGGTCTGCGCAGTCATCAAAATAGTTTGACAACTGCGAATCCAGAACCGCCACCAGCGCCCTATTTTTGTTATGCATGGGAAAACGAGGTAAACGTGGTCTAAGTTCGGGCGACATGAATCGATATTCCTGAATCGCACCCTCCAAAGCACTCCTCAATTCCTCATTGCACTGGGTACTTACGTTTGTAGCCCTGTCATCAATCCTCTCGTCAGCTTGGCTTGTAGTGTCCTGTGCTGGTGCTATAACACTCTGCGACGGGGGAGCGATGACATGGCTACTTCGCATTTCATTTCGCAGGCGATCAAGTACAGTGTCATCCAACATATGATTACGCTGGATGACCCGCACCTGATCCGACAGTCGTTGTGCCGAAACGTTGACAGCTGGCTCAAGCGCCTGAAAAAGAGAGAGCATCCGAACACGGTACGCGGTCAGGTTATTTCCCCCCTCTGTAGCCCCATAGTATGAGCGCATGACGTTTTCGTTAATGGATCGTGTCCATCTCATGCGCTGCACACTTCCGCCGGGAGCTGGGACCCTATCAGTGGCCGGTGGGCCTCGAGGTCCTAAGCCGCCCGGCGGCCGGCGTCCTCCCCGCCGACGAGCAGGTGGTGGCGTCGTGGGCGGAGAGAAATACTCGTCGCTCGAGCTCGACGCAACTGCCGCTGCCGGTGTCGTCACAGCGCTCACAGTGGGGCTGGGTACCGGCGGCGACGAGGCGGAGCTGAGCGGCGAGTCCGGAGGTGGTGGGCGTGCTAGGCGTGCAGCCGATCTTGTCAACATTTCATCTTCATTTTATTTTCAGTTTAATGTTGTTTTATCGGAGGTGACATCTGTCTTGTCACCTCCGATTCGGTAGTTTTTAATAGTGTTCTTTTACATTGTGAAATTGGATCTCTTTATTGAATTTTTATGGTTTTCTGGTTTCAATGTAGTATGTATGGGGAAACTCTTGTAAAAATGCTTCAGAATTATTATATTTTATAATATTAGGTAAACGAGATGTCTTGTTGACACAGTGTTGCCAGCTTATTATTATTATTCTTATGGGTGTTGTCAACTAGGGTGGGGAGATGTTGTGTTGGGCATAGGCTATATGTCGATAATAACTTGACCAAGTAACGCGCCTGTTGCGCCACCCGCCACATTGAATAAACAGTCTGTCTCTAACTGTCTCTAACCGGCGTTTCAGTTCGACGTATCCCTTAGAATAGAATAAAATAGAACAGAATAATATTTATTTGCTTAAAAAAAGGTATAAAAAGATGGTATAAAAATAACAAGAGCATACATGTTTTTGCTTCCCGTAATAAGTACCTCTGACGCGTGTGCAAACCTTACACAAGTAAGCAAAGATAAGTTTTTGTGAAAGGAGGCCTACCAAGAATAATTGGAAAGGACTGGCTCTCTTTATTACAATTATGGCCCCCAAACTTTGTACAAAAAACTTGTGAAAACAAAACTAAAGAAAAATTAACAGAATATTTACAAAATGAATTTAAAGAAATCTTTGAGCCCGGCATGGGTATATGTATAAAGGAGAGCCAATCTATTTGTCAATTGAACCAGGAGTTAATTCAATATTTTTGCCTGTTAAGGCTACTACACACATGCCGGGCGGCACGAACCGCCGTTTTATGCCGAGCGGCACGCCTTTGTTTGGCGGCAAATTTGTGGGGCAAGCCGGGCGCTGGCTTCTACTTGCCATTTGGTGTGAGCACTGGACCAGGTTCATTCCAGAGGTTAATAACACAAAAACTAAAGGGTTTAGACATAGTTGTTTATATAGACAATAAATATATATATGGAAAAACACTATCAGAAACTCACGAAAAAGTAAAAACCGGCCAAGTGCGTGTCGGATCACGCACAATGAAGGGTTCCGTAGTTGGGATGAATTTATCCCAAAAACAACAACAGGTGGGCTGGTTGGAATAACCACCAAACGGCCGCTATGGCCCACGCACTATGGTCCACCTTACGGACTAAGTGCGGAAACCAAACCCTTTAACATAGAACATAGATCCCAAAAACAAACTTAACTTTGCAGTTGAAAAATATGTTGTCCCACACGGAATGTATGGGAAAACATATTTTTGCAACTGCAAAGTTAAGTTGGTCGATTATTACTCGTTAACCTGTAAAGCCTACTTAGCTGTGATAGTTTTCCTTTTAATTTTGTTATATAAACTACTGTTGTGATTTTTTTCACACGCCCAAAACCAACCATTTAGCCGGCAGGGGGGGGGGGGACACTTGACTCTAACAAAAATTAGCACTTTAAAGCTTAATATTTCGCAAACGAATCCCTGAATCCAAAAATGGTTTTCACAAACTCACAATGTTTTTAAAGGACCTTTCCAATGATACCCCTCACCATGGGGTAAAAAAATAAAAAAATATCATCACCACTTTACGTGTATGAGAGGTACCCTAAAAAAAATTGTTTTTCATAATTTTGTTTTACCACTTTGTCGGCGTAATTAATATGTATACCTATGCCAAATTACAGTTTTCTAGTACTAAGGGTCTCGGAGCTAGACCGCGGACAGACAGACAGACAGATGGATATGACGAAACTATAAGGGTTCCTTGTTTACTACGGAACCCTAAAAATGGTACTACAAAGGTTAAAAGACTCTGGTTTAAAATTAAAAGTAAGTAAATGTAAATTTTTGGAAGAAAAGTTAATTGTTTTTGGGTTTGAAGTAAACTAAACAGGAGTAAAAATAATTAAAAGTAAAATTGTACCTTTGCTGTCATTACCACGCCCAGAAAGTGTCAAGATGCTAAGATAATTTTTACGCAAAGTTAATTACTACAATATACTAAAACCACTGTATGATTGTTTAAAAAAAATCTGTGGACAGTAAAATGTGATAATTCATTTCAAGAAATAAAAAAAGCACTTGCAAACACATCATCCTTATCACATTTTAATAAAGATTCAACTATAGTATTAACTTGCGATTCAGCAAACGGTGGTGTTGCCGCTATATTGTCAATAAAAGACAAGAATAATGTAATAAAATCAAGCATTTGCAAGTAAAAAGCTTAATGAGACACAAAAGAAATATCCGATTTTGGAGAAAGAGGCATACGCCATCATATTTGGAGTAAACAAATTTATTTTCGCAACAAAATTTATTTTACAAACAGATAATGAAGCATTAAGCAAAATCTTAGGACCAAAGTATGGAATACCAAAAATGGCTGCAAAACGTTTGCAATATTGGTAAATTTTTTTGAGTGGATTTGATTATGAAATTCAACACATTAAATCTAAAAACCAGTTCTAGTTACCAGTCAAAAATGTGAAGAAAATAATTTAAAAAATTCAGAGTTAATAGAAAAATCATATGAAACAAGTACAATTAATTATGTAAATAAATCAAACTTAAATACATTAAATTGGCAAACTATACAAACCGAAACAAAGAAAAATAAAGTAACATGCTACATTCTGCGATACTTTAAAGATGGCTGGCCACACAAAAATGATCAAGGTGCAGAATATGAACCATATTTGCTAGAAAAAATGAAATAACAATTGAAAAGGACTGTTTATTATGGGGTTACAGTCAGGGCTTGTTAATGTTACCAAATAACAAAATAATAACCGTTATGTAACGTTAATTTCAATGTGATACCTTACTAACGTTACAAAAAAAGTAACGATACTTGATAACATTACCAGTAATATAACGTTAATTAACATTAACGTAAAAACGATAACTAACGTAAATTTTACTGTTAATTTAGCAACGTTGCCGTTCTGTAGGTTAACATTGTGTGCGCTCGCTTAGCATTGGATTACTTTAGATACACTGTTGCACTTGGTTGAAAAAGATGTATGGACAAATATGTAAAAAGGATATATTTCAACTTTGATACAAGTGCCCCTAATTTTCTTATTTATATCCCTTACTTTTCTGCATTTTTTGACATATCGTACAATGCGTGCACGCGTTAGATTTTGGGAGAAGAAAATAAAATTTGTTTTTAGAATATAAAAAAGGTTTTAATCTGTTTATTATTGACATTAGGTACTAAATGATTTTATAATAAATGAAATAGAAATCAACTATTTTTAAGGTACATGGTAATTTTCTAAAGATTTTTGTAATTTAGTGAGAGTAGTTGGATAATTATAATGAGATCTAATGCCCTGAGTATCTAATATTACTCCCTATATTGATACACTTCCTTGCATTGTTTTATAAAACATGCATTAAAATACAAAAAAAAAATGTGAATGACGGACTCACAATTAAAAATTATTTAAAAAACAAAAAACCCGACTGCAAAAACACATAACTGAAAAGAGAAAAACAAGCATTATAAATCTATAGAATTTTGATACCTATTGCAGGCGGGACAAACCAATAACCTGAAATGATGGTGTAAGTTTTGTTTGTAGATTTATAATGCTTGTTTTTCTTTTTTCAGTTATGTGTCTTTGCAGTCGAGGTTGTTGCCAATCAATGCCAGGTAGTTACCCAACTTGCCAGACTGCTTTAAAACAACATACAAGTCAAGGTTATGAATTAAATTCACTTGTTCCATTTTAGAAAAATAGATTTTCAATCACTCTTTAAAAAAATATACTTAAGGCTCGAAAAACTATGTAGGAAGGGTGGTAGTTAGTTAATGAGATCTAATTATCTCAGTAATAGGACTAGAACTAGACTAGAATCTCATTGTTTAACCATCTTCGTTATTAAATTACAATAAAAAAGCATAAAATTTGTTACCTATGTTTAATACGCGCGGCGACGCATGAATTGTCCATACAAACGTAATACCTAAATCGTTTGAAATTTGGGCATATTTTCAACATAATATGTTGTTATTCGGATTTAGACGGTGTTTATCTAGGCTCCTACGTCTTTTTTATTTTCAAAAAAACTTTTCTAAAATTAAGTTTAAACGAATTTAATTTCGCACATTTTTACAGCATAAATTACATGTCTTCCTATTATTTTTTCTGTACTATAAACAACAATATTTATAATATTGTTTCTGCAGAAGCATAGCTTATATTATCAAGTTACAAATTATCGAAAAAATAAGGGAAAATTATTAAGTTTTCATTCATCATTTTTGGTATTACGGAAAACATCCAAATTTATCATAAATTTTAGAAAGCTAGTAGTGCTGTCGCGTCAAGCAATAATTGTCAATGTGTGCGTGGTAGTATTGCTCACTGTAGGTGTATATTGCTCCGACAGGCACTCACACTAGCGCAACGTGCTTGGAATTGAATTTTGCAAACATCTCGACTTGTAGTTGCGAGCCATGTTCGCAGGCCTCTTAAACGGTAGCTATTACATTTCTGTTCACAATTTATTTATAACCATTAAATACCTAATGTCAATTATAAATAGACTAAAACCTTTTTTATATTCTAAAAACACATTTTATTTTTTTTTCTCCCAAGATCGCACGCATTAGGCGTGCTCGCACTGTGCGATATGTAAAAAAATGCAGAAAAATAAGGGGCATAATCGTGCCAAAGGAAATTAGGGGCACTTGTACCAAAGTCGAAATATATCCTTTTTATAAAAAAAACATGGACAAATATGTATTGTCCATATATTTTTTCAACCAAGTGATATAAAGTAACGAAATTGTATATTGAAAACTGAAATAGCATTAAATTGATCAATAAGAAAGAAATCCGTTTAGGTATCGTAATACCTAAATCCATTTCAGTCGAAAAAATAAAAAATTACTAAGTTGATTCCTAAGTCTATATCTATTTTCAGCCCACTGTGCTGTGGCAGTCAGTGACTATAATCGACACGCCGCACCGCGGCGGCGTGGTAGACTATTAAATCCTGCATGTTTAAAACAACTCTCATCTTGATTTGGATAAATATTATTATCATTTATCATTGCCACCAGCAAGCACTTCTCACGCGTAAGAATCTGGCAACGTTTAGATCGGTACGAACTCAGCGCAGCGCGCGGGGGGCGGCCCTCCGCGCGCCTCAGGCATTGCTAATTCCACAAGTTTAACCGTTAAATAATAACGTTAAAATTAACGTTAAAATAGAATTAACGTTATTATATATTAACGATAAAAAATTGCATAAATACCGTTAAATCTATTAACGTTATTTTAAAATTAACGGTAACTCTGTAAAATGAAGGTTTACCGGTATGTAAAGCCCTGGTTACAGGGTAGTAATTCCGAAAAATATAAGGGATGAAGTAATGTTAGGATTACACAAGAGCCATTTGGGCACTACGCGAATGAAAGAAATATCAAGGTCATATTTTTGGTGGCCAGACATGGATAAGGAAATTGAAAATATAAGGTATATATCTATCTAGATAGAATATTCTTTATTATGTACACCATAAAAATTACAGACATTAATATAGAAATTTTACATTGGGTGACACAATGGGCGGTCTTATCGCTAAAAGCGATCTTTTACAGACAACCTTTGGATGGATTTAAATGGAAAAGGAGAGACAATACTGCAGGTAGTCAGTGGTGTACCATTTACATATACAACAGAATACACAGATACATAAAGCATATAATTACCTATACTATATTAGATAGATATACATAAAATTATAAACATGAAACAAGAGCAAGGAACTATATGTAATGACGATGTATAAGGAGAGAGAAAGTGTTTTTTTACCAGAATATAACAAAGAATTGTATAGTATGTTTACAGAATCATAGGAACCCAGAAAAAATAAAATTAACTATTTGGCCACAGCCTCCTACTGTCTGGCATAGGTTATAAGCAGATTTTTTGGGACTGCTGTATTCAAAAATGTATTTAGTGATTATTGATGTATATTCAAAATGGCCAGAAGCTTTCGTCATGAATAATATAACGGCCCAGAAAACTATACAGGTATTTAAAAGTATATTTGTGAGGTATGGTTACCCATTACATTTGGTTACTGACAATGGATCCACATGGACTAGTGAAGAATTCAAACTTTTTTGTAGAATGGTGGGAGTAAAACATAGCTTTACCCCAACATATTATCCACCAACCAATGGGTTGGCCGAGCGGTTTGTGGCATCTTTAAAGTCGCATGTGGTAAAAATTGTAGAGAGTGGTCATACAGTAGAATATGCTTGTAATTTATTTCTTTTTGATTATAGAAGTACAGTGCATAAAACAACAGGGCAGAGCCTGGCGAAATTAATGTTAAATAGATAGTTGAGAAATCCAATCAACAATAAAATAGATATTGATCAAATAAAACAAACTATAACCAGTAAAAACACATTCAAAACATTTAACATTGGAGAAAAGATAATGGTGAAAGATTAAAGAAAGAACAAAAAGAATTGGTCATTTGGTCAGAAAACAACAGCGAGATCAGAATGAATTGTCATTAAAAATTGATAATGTAACCATTTCAGATAAGTTAAAAGTTGCTGAGAAACTAGAAAACTTCTTTACCAACATCCCAATAGAGGTTACGAAATCTCTCCCCTCATCATCTATACTAGCTGAATCTCTTTTAAAAGAACACTTCAGTAGACGCATTCCAAGTTTTGAATTCAAGCCCATTTCTATTGTCACAATTAAAAAAGCATTTAAAGTCTTAACATAAAAACACTGAAGACTTATGGGGGATTTCCGTTAAGGTTCTTGAAGATATCATTGACACAATTGCCCCTGTCCTAACAGGCATATTTAATCAATGTTTAGATAGAGGTACGTTTCTTGATTTAATGAAACATAGTAAAGTAGTACCAATTTTCAAATCGAGTAGTAAGAGTGATCCATCTAATAATAGACCAATATCTGTGCTACCAGTATTGAATAATATATACGAAAAAATCATGCTAGACCAGATGTTGTCACATTTTAATTTTAATGGGACTTTACATAGTCACCAGTTTGGTTTCACGAAAGGTAGGTCGACGACTGACGCAGGAGTAAAACTCATCAGTCACATTTTGGAATCTTGGGAGAAGTCCCAGGATGCAATTGGCATTTTCTGTGACCTCTCAAAAGCGTTTGACTGCGTTGACCACAAAACACTGATCTGTAAATTACACCACTACGGAATTCGTGGACAAGCTGCTGATCTTGTTCTTTCCTATCTATCAAACAGGCAGCAAAAAGTAAATGTTAATGGGGCGACGTCTTCGGGGTCTCTAGTTAAAATGGGCGTGCCTCAAGGTTCAATTCTCGGCCCTTTCTTATTTCTAGTTTATATAAATGATCTTCCTTACATGATGACTAACTTATCAGATATAATTCTATTTGCATGCCAACACTTCTCTCATTTTAAAAATAGACAGGAAAGATACAAATGTATTACATGTCAACGATAGTCTGGCTGTACTTTCAAAATGATTCGCAGCTAATAATCTTTTACTTAATGCGAACAAAACGAAATGTTTTAGGTTCTCATTAACAAATGTACCTCAAGTAAGTCTAAATCTAAAACTTGATGGCAAAAAACTAGATGCAATAACGGAAACTATATTCTTAGGAATTACTTTAGATTCAAAATTACAATTGGGCGCCCATATTAGAACTCTTTCAGGTAGATTAAGTTCAGCTGCATACGCAGTAAGAAAAATAAGGCAGTTGACTGATATAGCCACAGCTAGGTTAGTATACTTTGCTTATTTCCACAGTATTATGTCTTATGGCGTCCTGCTGTGGGGATCGGCTGCTGACGTAGATTCAATTTTCATTTTACAAAAGAGGGCAATCCGCGCGATCTATAAAATGGGCTCTTGCGAGTCCCTTAGAGACAAATTTAAAGAAATTGATATACTGACTTTGCCTTCACTTTATATCTTAGAAAGTATTATGTATGTTCGCAAAAACTTAAGACTTTTCAAAATAAGAAGCGATTTCCATAATATAAATACACGTCGTCGACATGAAATTGTGATACCCAAATTTAGATTAACTAAAACAAGCAAGTCATTTCTTATAAACAGTATCCGCTTTTCTAACAAGTTGCCAAAGTCTGTGACAGAACTTAGCGATGGGAAGTTCAATACCCACATCAAACGTGTCCTTATCAAGAAAGCATATTATAAAATTAAAGACTATGTTGAAGACAAGGAAGTTTGGCAATAACTCCTTCTGCACGTGTGGCTTCCCTGGTACCTCATTAACGGCATAAATAAGTAAGAGTCTATTAACTGCTCCCAAATTACCATGTTTATTTAAATCTTGCATTATTTTTACATTCATCCTTGACATATTTACTATTCTATTATTTGACATTATATACCTACGATTTAATTTCAACTTTTTTTAGTGACTTTTGTGGACATGGTAATTATTCAGATTGATTACAGTTGTAATAGCAATCATATAATTGCGTTTTATTAAAATAGGTTTTTTACTTTTATTAATTAATTTATTTTTTGTATAGATTCTTTTCTACATATTTTGTGAATGTGAGAACGCTGTAGGCTTAGTGGATTGTAGACCTATTGACCATTTTCTATTTTGTTAAGTTAAGTACTTGGTACTTATTGAAAGACCTACACTGTCCTCCCATACCTAGAAACACTGTTATATGAAAGTATTGTAAAAGCCAATTATTTTTAAAAGAGTTACCGTGGAGTTTCTTGCCGGCTCTTCTCCATAGGAAACGACCAATTGGAACCGTGCACCTAGCTTCTGACATTTCATAAGTGCCCATGTAGATTTATGTGTAATAAAATATTTTGATTTTACTTTTGGTAAAATTATTGAAATCATAGTACCCGGTGTGACTTATACTGTTGAGGTGGATGGTCTAAAGTGGAAACAAAATGTAAACCAATAATTAGAATGCGGACAGCATTTATAATTATATAATAGGAATATGAACCAAAAAAAATCTTTAAAAAAAAATGTTTGTCGGAGACGGGTATGTGAATTTCGTTATTATCAGCGATATTTTAACTACTGTGGGCGTAGTGTGGGTAGTGTTGGTTAATGCGCAATAGAAAAACAGTTTGCAGTTCAGATCACATTATAATTTACCATCAAATGAATCACACTAGCTAAATTATACACTCACTGGGTGCGACGGCGTTTCTTAAAATTACCAATTAACAAAATGATCACAAATTACAACTAACACAATAACTGAGCACCACGAATCGAGAACAGTTCCACGACGTCTTGACTCCAATGCGACCAGAGGCTGAATGCCCTCCTTGCCGTGGCCTTAAATCATCACTACTCTGTAGAAGCGCGCCTCTTTTGGTGTCGCCAGTGGCGCGCTTGCGATTCGTTTCGTGTCCGTACTAATGACCGGATCCGACATGTTTATTTTTGTTATTATAAGCAGGGAAGAGTGTTATAGTGCTGGGTAAGTATCCAGCACTAGTATTGAATAGGGGCAGCACTAACGCCACTATTTTTATGTGTGTGTGTGTAAAAATAGTAGCAATGTAGTTATACATACCAGGTATCAGTTCCCATACTAGTAAATCACTCGACGCTCTGTTTCTAACCTCTTGTATTAATTATTTAGTTAATAGCCATGTCACCGATTGCAGTTATTTATTATGCATCTCTTTCGAACACTTTATCTTTTTCTGATACATGTGTTAACCTTTATCTGAAGTGGTCTTGTGGACCATTCCAGAAATATGTTTTTTTATATTAACCTTTTTTTACTAAAGATGTACCAATAGTTCGCAAGCATTCCGTCTCTGGTACCTCATTAACAGCATAACAGTGTAAATGTCTATTAACTGCTCCCAAATTACGATGATTATTTTGTTTTACTTTTTTTACATACTTCATTGACATAATCTTTTCAGTATTTGACATTATATACCTACAATTTTCTATATATTTTGGAGCTATTGCATAGCTTTTATTGCGGGCTTTGAGCGCGGCGACCGAATCAAGAAATTCCGTAACGTAACGAAAATAAAACTTAACACCCCCCACTCCGCCTACCATGTAATGACGGTTCCCATGACAACGTGATGTTGTCACTCTACTTTCACTATCTCGTCTTCTTCAAAATCCTCAATAGGCCGGAATGAAGTAATAGCAAAAATTACAAAAAATTAAATGTTTGGTTAGTGATATTTGCCAAAGTTTTAGGCATTATTGAACTTTTAATTATTAACAAAGGTCTGCTACGGCGTCAACTAATAACTTAAATTTCAGTACAGTCGCGCCGTAAATCATTTTTAAATTGGTTTCAAATGATTTAATCTGGGATTTTTCATTAAAAAAACTAAAACTCTTAACTAATTCAAAAACTACTGAATTTCGGTAGAACATTTGGTGGCTTAATTTGTTGCATTTTAACCCTACTATGACGTCCTGCAAGGAATACGTCGAGTTACCAGTAACCCTGTATATACTGTATTCCAATGCTTGCAGGGATACATGAGGATTTTATGTATTCGGGAAAATCAGCGGTTGATCTAACTGCTGGTATATTGCGTGGAAGGCCGTATGGGGGTGTTGCCTTGTTATGGCGTAAGGATGTGTTAAGTGACGTATCAATAGTGCAAGTAAGTTATTAGTATTTAGTTTATACATGCCTACGGACTCTGCAGAGAATATTATAGAATTTAATGAGTGTCTGAGTGAAATTGTAGCTATAATCGAGACGTCCAATATTGAAAATGTTTATATATTGGGAGATTTTAATGCTCATCCTGGCGAATATTTTGGAAGGGAGTTATTAAATTTTTGTGATGAGCAGAATTTGTTGTGTGCTGACATAGCTATGCTTGGTAGTGACAGTGACAGCTATACGTTTATAAGTGATGCGCATGGGTGTAGGCGATGGCTCGACCACTGTGTGGTTACTGAGGCTGCGCGTTTAACAATAAATTATGTTTTTGTGCGTCATGACGTTTACTGGTCAGACCACTTGCCACTTCAAATTAATTGTAATCTGCATGTAACAACAGTGAAGTCGGCATGTCATAGTGTACTTGAACAAAATAATACCATTAAATGGGGAGAGAGAAGTCAATTTCAAATACGTACATACACTGCGACTTGCTCAACTTTATTGAGAGTGATAGACTTTCCTTCAGAACTGAATGAGTGCTGTGATAGGATGTGTTCTTGTGTGGAGCATAGGTCAGTTATTGACGAGCTGTACCGGAAAACAATCAAGGCACTACAGGATGCGGCAATGCGTGGTCGGGAGTCGCGTTTGGTCGAGAAGAGTAGACATGTATTTGGCTGGAATAAATATGTTAAACATGCACACAGGGAGGCCCGGGATAACTTTCAGGAATGGAAATTAAATGGTATGCCAAGGTCAGGAATTAGTTACTTAAATATGAAATGTAGTAAGAACAGGTTTAAAAGTAGGTTAAAATATTGTCAAAATCACAAAGATCAGATAAAGATGGATAATATAGCTCAAAATTATTTTCACAAAGATTTTGTAAAGTTTTGGAAACAGACCAATAAGCTGAATCCAAAACCGGGCCTTCCTCTGAGTGTGGATGGGGCGACGGATGCAAAGTGTATTGCGAATATTTTTAAAGACCATTTTAGAGTGCAGTCCGCGTTGCCCCAGGAGCAAGGTGCGACAGAGGTGGGTCTGTCTGACTCGGAGGATCCCTGAGGTTTTACTGCTAAGGAAATTAAGCAAGTAGTGACTAATTTATCAAAGGGGAAGTCTCCGGAGCAGGATGGATTAGGTGTTGAGCACTTGCTGTACGCTGAACTTCATATATACCGCATACTTGCGATGCTTTATACATTTTGCGTTCGTCACACCTATCTTCCAGCGGACTTAGTGGAAAGTGTGGTAGTTCCTGTGATTAAAAATAAAACCGGTGATGTTTCCGACAAAAACAATTACAGGCCTATCTCTTTAGCTGCGATAGTAGCGAAGGTACTTGACGGTCTGCTTGAGCGTCAGCTTAATAGCCACATCACATTAAATGATGCGCAGTTTGGCTTCAGAAGCGAACTATCGACGGAGAGTGCTATCCTGGCGCTCAAGCAGACTGTAAGGTATTATACGGACAGACAGACGCCAGTTTATGCTGCTTTTCTTGACCTTTCCAAGGCTTTTGACCTCGTATCCTATGAGAAGTTATGGTCCAAGCTCCATAGTTTAAATTTGCCTACAGAGCTAGTTAACTTGTTGAAGTTCGGGTATAGCTCACAAACAAATCGCGTTAGGTGGTGTAATGTGTCTTCCGAGCCGTATTAGTTGCAGTGTGGTGTTAGACAGGGTGGGTTGACATCGACTACTCTATTTAACCTCTACATGAATGACCTGATTGATGAGCTCAGCAGAACCAATGTCGGCTGTTCAATAGATAGTGTAATGGTTAACAACCTGAGCTATGCAGACGATATGGTGCTGCTGAGCCCATCAATCAGTGCACTCCGAAAATTGCTTGTTGTATGTGAGTCTAATGCGGCGACGCATGGGCTTACATACAACGTCAAGAAATCGCAGATGGTGATTTTTAAGTGCAAACATGCATCGTTAGGTAACGTTCCTCCAGTGACTATAAGCGGAACACCTTTGCAGCGTGTTGCTCAGGTTAAGTACCTAGGACATTTGGTCACGGAGGACTTATCTGATGATGCAGATTTGGACAGGGAGCATAGGGCGTTGGCGGTTCGGTGCAATATGTTAGCCCGCAGGTTTGCCCGTTGTAGTGGGGATGTGAAGGTGTATCTTTTTAAGGCCTACTGCCAAACCTTCTACACGTGCAGCTTGTGGGTGAAGTATACGCAGAGGACCTACAACGTCCTGCGCGTTCAATATAATAATGGGTTCAGGATGTTGATGGGGCTTCCACGCTTCTGTAGCGCTTCGCAGATGTTCGCGGAAGCCCGTGTTGATGATTTTCATGCCTTAATGAGAAAGCGGGCGACGTCAATAATGGGTAGGTTGCGCGGAAGCTCCAACAGCATCCTAAAAACATTGGTCAATAAGGTGGACAACCCCTTTATTAGGCACTGGATGCGGAGGCACGTGCCAACATGTGTTGAGCCACGTAGTTATTAGTTGTTTGGTTAGTTTGTAAGTTTTACTAACATAGTTTCTAAGTTTTTGTTACTAATACTATATGGATTGTATGTACCTTTATGTGTGATCCGCAATAAATTAAATATATATAAATGTCGGAGGAAGCTATAAGTCGGGTTGATTATTGTTTGCATGTATAATGCACAATTACATTGTAATTACTTTTAGAATTCGTAATTTAATTTAATTTGATTTGTTAAATGTTTCTATGATTTAAAAACCTTATTAATCAAATAAAAGTTATGAATATTGCAATTCACGTAACGACCAATCAGAGCAGAGCACGTGCCTCGAGCGGGGTCGAGGCGCCATCTTTTGCTTTAGGGAGGTGGACAGTTTTTGCCACGCATTCTTTTTGGGTGATAGCGACAGATCGAGTTGGATCGTTGAGTTGAGTGGTAAAAAGTAGACTTAAAGTAAGATCGGTGCCCTGAACCCGCTGCTCGGTATTAACGGTTAAATTATTGTCTCGACGTTATTGTAAAGTGAATATTATTTAAATCTAAAATAAAATAGTACGAAACAGTGATAATTGTGTTTTGTGCTCGCATTTTACCCTAATGACGCCCACTAAGCCCGCAACCACTGATGATGATGTTAACGAGAACAATGCTTCTCCGACATATATATTTACTCATAATTTTTCTGGTTTTTAGGGTTCTGTAGTCAACAATGAACCGATGTAGTTTCACCATGTCCGACTGTCTGTCTGTGATATCTGTCTATCCGCGGCTTAACTCAGAGAATCTTTGTACTAGAAAGCTATAATTTGACATGAGTACCTATACTTAATGTATAGGTATCCATGTCAAATTACAGCTTTCACGCCGACAAAGTGGTTAAATAAAATCACGTTTTTTTTTTTCGTCTGTCCCATTTTAGTCATGTGGGTGTGTGATAACTACTTTTTGATTCATGGGAGAGCACGTAACAAAAATGTTATAGTTTGTTCTTGGGATAAATTGATCCCAACTACGGAACTCTTCATTGTGCGTGGTTCACGCACTTGGCCAATTTTTTCATTTGAATTTGTCGTATTGAATGATGTCATGTGGATGTCTAGTTTTTTTATAGAAAAGAAGTAGGTAATCGCCGTCAAATATAAATATTTTTCATTTTTCATACTCGGAAAGTAGTGTTTCTTTGATCCGAGTAGCGGTTGGAAGACGCTAATCCCCACCCTTGGGCGGGAAAAACTCATAGTAATTGCTTCCCTCTCTAGGGCGGGAATGGATTTTAAAAATAGAACTAAATTTGGTTAGGTAGTAAACTATAAAAAAAAATAATTAAGGGGGTATTACACTGTCGAGTCTGTGGTCATGGATCTGTGATCGAAGATGCATAATGGTATTGTAAAATAGACATTTATTATGGATAGACATTTATTACACTATCATATACCTATCTACGAAGTTCACAAATTACCCATGTTATGTCCATTTTACAATTTAGTTATGTCATTGATCATGGATCTGTAACAGTAGATAGTCCCGCAGGGCTCTATATTGGGCCCGATTTTATTTATTTTGTATTGTGCGGATATTATAAAATGTCTCCAGAGATGCATGTATACGCCGACGATGTCTAACTATAATAATAAAAACCCGCAGAGCAGCATGTGGCGAGCTGTTGGGTAGTAGCGACCCCACGAACCCTATCTCCCGGGAGAGGTCTTGTTCCTCGCCTCTGGCTTGCCTTTATTGGCCGGCTGGAGTGAACACTGACGAAGAATGGAGCTCCCACCTCATTCTTGCCTTAATTGGCCGGCTTGAGTGGAGATTCGCAAGAGCAAACGTGCTCGGAGGAGGGAATTATTCCAGTAAGATGCTGGTAGGGATCTTGACCGTACTTCCGGGATTGTCCTGATAGCCGTGGAGTGCCTCTCCGCTCCTCTAAAGCACCTCAGGACGTGTTGCCCCCTTGTCGCTTCGACACTGTGTGCTGGCGACCGTTTTCGGGGGCCCATTGTTGAGTGTGCAAGTCACCCCCTGCCATTTTATCCATGTACATTTAAACATTGATCAGGCAGGGGCCATAGTCCTTTCATAGTTCCAGGTAACCAGTCCACTTTAGCCACCCAAACCCATAGTCCAATATTTTTGTTTCCCTATTCTGCAATAGTCCTACACCAACCGGGGGTTGTCCTTGGGTGCCCTTGCATAGTGCGAACCGGGATAATCGTCGGTTGGTGCCTCAACACTTAAAAATGTCTAAGGGGCCTCTGCGAGCTGGCTTCGGCTCCTCGTACGCCTTCCAAAGGTCCGGGACCTCAGGGTCCCGAGATTTGTCAAAGACATTTAAAAATAATAATAATATTTATTCAAAAAATTATTACAAGGCATGAAAATTATTACAGATTTGCTTAAATGTAAATTATATTCCTAAGACTTACGTGCCTGAACTAGGTAATCCTGTGTTTCAGGCGAGAAGAGCTAAAATAGACTTATAAATAAATAAATTATCTGCAGGTTGACAATAGATCACTAATTATATGTTGAGTAGCTTAAATCTTAGTTTCTAAATTTGATAAATACTTAACGTAAGTGAAATTAGTACATACTTATTCACTTTAACACAGTTAGTAAATTCTCTGTATCTTCGTAAGACATACTTTGGAGAGCATCCTTGAGAATACTCTTACAATTTATGTAGTTCAGGGAATAAATGTTTGCTTTCGAATTTAGTCTATTATAGAGAAGAGGACCGAGGTACAGGTAAAATTTAGATACAAAAGCATGTTTTGATGTATTTTGTGGACACACTATATCTTTACGCCTTTTATTAGTATACGCAGTGCTGTAAGGTAGAGCTGTGTGTTGTTTTAATACAATACCCATTATAAATAGCTGCCGAACTGTTAATACTTCACAAGATTTGTATAGGAGGTTAGTAGGAAAAAGGAAAGGGCGGAAAGTAGACACTTTGAGAATCGCCCTTTGAGCTCTCTCGATGGTTAGTAACATTGTTTTACCCGCTCCACCCCATGTGGTAATACAGTAAGTTAATATTGATTGACATAGAGCAAAGTAGACTTGTCTAACGATTTTTGGGTCAGCAATATAGCGTAACTTTTTAAAAACAAATATTAACTTGCGAATCCTATTATTTAAAGCTTGTATATGTTGTTTGAACGAAAGTGTTTCATCTATTATAACACCAAGGTATTTTGTTGTATTTGTCATTTTAATGTTGGGACAAACACATTGGTTATCTGGAGGAATTGTGCAATAATGAGCATGTAATGTCGAGGTAGTGCTTGTTGTTGATGTTTGCTTGCGCATCGAAAACTTAATGTAATTTGTCTTGTCTGCATTTAGTGTTAGTGAATTATGTTGAAGCCATTTATTAACAATATTGAATCCATGTTGCGCATGCTTGTAGACATTTTTTTCTGAGTCAGCCGAAAATAGAAGGGCAGTGTCGTCAGCATAAGAAACAATTTGGCCGTGATCTAGATTTAGGTTACAGAGATCGTTAATATATATCAAAAATAGTGTAGGCCCTAAAATACTTCCTTGGGGAACTCCGAAGGACGTATTTTTTTTAGTATCGCTGAGAATATTATCAATCCTTACACATTGAGTACGATCTTCTAGATAGCTCTTAAATAATTTCAGCTGGGTGCCTCGGATACCTAAGGCTTCAAGCTTGTGCAACAGAATAGGAATAGACACCGTATCAAAAGCTTTGGCGAGGTCCAGGAAGATTCCTACTGTGTGGTTACCATTATCAAGTTCTTGTGCTAGATAGTCAGTCAGATGGTGCACGGCATCGTCTGTTGACATTTTAGGCCTAAACCCAAACTGCCGTTTAGATAAAATTGCTTTATCCTCCAAGTATTTGTAGAGCCTTTTATTCATAATTTTTTCTAATATTTTAGATATACTAGGCAGCAAAGAAATAGGTCTATAATTTGTCACTTGATCTTTACTGCCTGATTTGTAAACAGGGACAACAACAGCTTTTTTGAGGCACTCGGGAAAAAGACCTGTAGTTAAACATTTTTGGAAAATATAAGTTAGTGGCGGTCCCAAAATGTGCCTGAACTGTTTAATAATTTTATTTGATATGTTATCCCAGCCAACTGCACAGTCGTCCTTCAAACTCATAATTATCGTTTCTACCTCAGTCTCGTCAGTGTCTAGTAACACAAAGGATGATGGAATAGTGCTACATGTAAATGGTGTGCTTGTTAGGTAATGTGACTGCCCCTGAACTTTTTCAGCTAAACATTTACCAACATTAACAAAGAAATTATTCGCAATGTTGGCAGATGCTAACTGTGATGAGTGTGCTTGTAATAAACCTGAAGATGACTGATTTTGCTTAGAGTTATACGTTACACTTTTAATAAAATTCCAGATTTTTTTACTATTTGTACCAGCTTTTTCTAGTGCAATTTTATCGTAGTTGCTTTTTACTTTTTTTAGAAGATTATTGCAGAAGTTACGATATCTTTTATACGACAGTTGCAAAATTAAATTATTTGGATTAGATTTAGCTTTCATATGCAGTTTATCTCTATTTTTCATACAGCGAATGAGTCCTGTCGTGATCCATGGTTTTATGTTGTAGTTTTTATTATTTCGCCGAGACATGACCGTGTTTTTCTGAATTGCATGTTGCACATTTTTGATTAGATACAACATACAAAACTGCGGATCAGCGGAATCGTAAACTGGGTCAAAGTCGATATTGCGTAAATCTTCTTCAAGTTTATTTACAATTAAACTAGAAATTGTGCGAGTGTCTACTTTTGGTAATTTACAATTTAAAATAAATAAATTTAAAATAAACTGTATATATCCTTTAGACCAGACGAGTACGGTAGTGCTATTAAGGACCTTAACGATGATCTTCAAAGAATCGCCGCCTGGTCAGAGGAAAACTGCCTGTCATTAAATCTAACACAAACTAAATATATGGTATTTGGCACAAGACAGCAGTTGGCTCGACTACCTGAGACTTTTGACTTGAAACTTATGGGCGAACCAATTGAGCGAGTGTATGAAGCGTGGAATTTAGGTGTTATTATGGATAAAGACCTTCGTTTTGAGAAACACGTAGCGGACTCTGTTAGAAACTGTTTTTATCGCCTAAAAGTTCTATATAATATGAGGCCTTATTTATCCGAAAGACTACGAGAACCGTTAGTGGAAACCCTGGTTCTGTCTAGGCTGAACTATGCTGACACAGTTTACGGCCCGCGACTGTTAGCTCGTACAGACCGCCTCATCCAAAGGGTACAAAACGCTTGTGCTCGGTTCTGTTATAATATTCCTCGCAGAAGCCATGTAACACCATTCCTTAACAAGCACTTTTCTTTGAAAATAAAGTCCAGACGCAAACTACACTTGGCTTGCCTTCTGTTCGGTGTAGTTAAGTATCAGAAACCGGACTACCTATTCAACAAGCTGAGTTGGGTTACTAGTAGACGGGAATGCGGGAGAAGGCAATGCTCACAACAACTGTCGACTCATTCTCAGGGTACAGCCGCTTTCAGAGGCAGCTTTCGTTATACGGCTTCCAAAGTATGGAATAACCTACCACCACCGATTAGGATAATTAACACGATATACGCTTTTAGACGACGCTTACGGCAGTACCTTATAGAAGCGCAACGGAAGCTGGATATGGTCACACTAAATGTCTCAATTATATGATTTATGTACCTGCCATTTACTCATTTACTAATTTATTTGTCAGTCTTTGTTTGTTTTGTTTTCCAATTTAATGCACAATCACACTATTTTTGTACCTACAAATTCGTTATTTTATTTTTATATACCTAAGTATTTTTATTTGACACAAATTATTTTATTTAAGTATGCATACACACGATACACTATAAAACTGATTTACATCCGTCACATCACACTTTCAGGTCTAGTTAAAAACCAGCGTCAGGCACTTATTGTTGTCTGGCATTTTTGCTGAACTGGGCCTTTTTGGCGCAGCCGTGAGGCACACTCCCCTGCTAATTTGTTACATCGCACTTAACACTTTTTATTTGATTTTTTTTTTTTTATTAATATCTGCTATTAATAATATTGTGTGCTTTTTTGGTCTGTGCTAAAGAAAGAAAGAAAGAGAACACATTTAGTATTTTCTTTCTTTCTTTCTTTCTTTCATATGATGGTGTTATATAGAAAAATATTGATTAAAAAAAATGCTGCAGTCTTGTTATTGTATAAACAGCCAGTGTGAATTAAAAAAAATACCTAAGGGGGACGACACGCGGCGGTGAGGTGGTGTGTTTTTATTTAAAATTAAAAAAAATACTAATAGGTACTAGAATATTCATGTTATTATTATCAATTAATATTTTAGAAAAACTATAACTTTTTACTTTCCTTAAATTCGAAATGAAAAGTAGAGTGTTTAACACGGATGAAAGTCATCAATTTCTACTCGAATTGATTCCTTTCGACCCTTGTATTACAATCTACTATTCGAAAACTACAAGCTATCGTTCATGATTTCTTCCTGCAGGTCTACTCCCTAACCACAAAATCCAAAGATTCGGCCAAAGAAACATGATAGTATCATTGTGTTAGGGAATCATTGGATATGTATTGATAAGTGCTTTTACACTAGGTGGCGTTCATGGTCTGATGATGGAGCCGGAAGGTGGCCATAGGAACTCCTCAACCAAACAAGTTAAAACTATCGTTTTTAGACTCCGGATTATGTATAGACAAGTGCTTTTAGACTAGGTACTGTCCAGGTCCATATGAACTCCTCAACTAAACAAGATAGCCCTATTGTGTTTGCGGTTGTTTGTTTTGTCTTGCCAAGTTCTGTCACCCAAGGGGTAGTCCAGAGCCTCATGATGGATCTGGAAGGACACTATAGCAACTCCTTAACTAGACAAGATAACCCCGTTGTGTTTAGGTAATTTCGATGTTTTGACAAGTAGGTAAGTTAGCCCAAGGTGTATGTAAGTCTAGGGTCTGATGATAGAGCCGGAAGGTGGCCACAGGAACACCTCAACTTTACACAGTGGCCCTGTTGTGTTGGACTCGTTAGATTTGTTTTGACAAGTGAAAGTGATAGAACAGACTGATATTATATCAAATTCTAATGCTAGAATAAAATGTAAAATACTTTTTTAAACAAGCTTATAATGAATTAAAAAGTACTAAATAAAACTTACGTAAACATAGAACTTTAATATTTTCTTAAAAGCTGGAGCCATGAACGTCGTTCTTTCACTTAAAGATAAGTCTCATCAAGCTTTAGCTTTTTAGAAAATATTAAAGTTCTATGTTTACTTAAGTTTTATAGTGGTCCAAAAAAAAAGGCTCGTGAAGTCCATATTTTGGCCAATATTATACATACGCGACTATTATATATTATTTTTATATAGGTAAATTATTTTTTTATTGTTTTCTGGAAGCCTTATATTTTTGATAAGTTAAGATGTTTTACTTAAAGTTCCTTTATAATTAAATATTTGCACTTATTTTATGGTTTTTTACACAATAAACTCTGGGGATCCGCACGCGACTAACAGTATGATTATTTTGGCGCGACTTACTAAAGGAGGTAAGGATCGTAGCAGGTGGCGTTCTGTAGTTTCTGCCTACCCCCATGGGAAGAAGGCGTGAGTTGATGTATGTATGTGACTTACTAAAGGTTAGTCGTTGCAAAAAAGTTTGTGCTCGCGAGGTCTAATGTTCGCAGAACTACTAGTAATATCAGGCGCGAACATCCTCCCCGCTGTTAAAAGTCCCCGACTTTTAACTCTCCATCAGGTGCTCGGTGGCTGGTAGCGGGCAAAGTCGCGTGAAGGGCTCCGGAAACTTCCTTGGGTGGTTTGTACATCTGCTATGCGACACACGCCCTCAGGGCCAGGAAAGTAGTTTACTGACGCACCCTGTACACCAACACTGTGGCGGCAGGTTCTCCTCATGCAATAGAACCAGGTCTCCAACATGTAGCGGAGTAGTATGAGTGCGCCATTTCGATCTCTGCTGCAGCTCAGCCAAATACTCGTTCTGCCATCTTTTCCAAAAATGCTGGCGGATCTGTTCGAGCCTTTCGTGGCGTTTTAAGTTGGTGGTCTTGCTTTCGACGAGATGCGGTGAAGGCAGCGCAGTTAGCGGTGACCTGGGGTGAGGAAAAGACAGTCATTTGGGGATGAGGAAATAGGACAGAGTGGGCGGCTATTTAAAATGGCTTCCACTTGTGCGAATAATGTGGATATTTCCTCAAAGGTCAAATGCGTATTTCCCATTACACGCCTGATATGAAATTTAGCTAATTTCACCCCCGGCCTCCCAGATACCACCAAAGTGCGGAGCGTAAGCAGGGGAAAACAAAAAATTGATTTCCTCTTCGCTTGAGAAATCACTTATAGCTTGATGATTACATTTTAAAAAGCTGCCAATATCTTTAGCCGCGGCAACAAAATTGCGGCCATTATCGCAGAAAATTTCAATGGGTTTGCCGCGGCGTAAAATAAATCTACATAAAGTTAAAATGAAAGCCTTCTTCGAAAGATCGCTTACCGTTTCCAGGTTCACACATTTATACCTTAAACATACAAAAATGCACAAGTATCATTTTATGACCCTTGAACTGCGCCCTTTCCTATTTAAGACAAAAAAGGGGCCGGCAAAATCTATACCTACACTGCGAAACGGAAAATCCACCGTAATACGTTGTGAGGGTAAGTTCCCCATGAAGGGAGATAACGTCATGCCTTGTACTCTTTTGCATCGGACGCAGTTATGCACAGTTCGCCTGGCGAGAAGCCGGCCATTAATGGACCAGATGTACTCCCTGACGCTCGCAAGGAGCAATTGGGGGCCAGCATGCAACTTATGCAAGTGTTCTCGCTCAAAAATTAATTTAGTAAGATGGTGTGACCAATGCAGAAGGATAGCATGCTTACTATCGAACGAAAGTGATGAAGTCTCTAAACGGTCTCCTATCAGGTTAAGGAAATATTATATATACCCTAGCAACATTGACCGAAGTAGAGACTGGAACTTCAGCAAAGGAGACTATACTCTTAAATGAACAAATTCGTGCCGTCCCTTGGCAGGATCTCCTGTGCGTTGATTACATTTCTGGGGTTTTGGACAGTAGGGAGCAAGTGGATGTCCTCTATTTCGATTTCCGCAAAGCGTTCGATAGGGTTGACAACGACGTGCTCTTAATGAAATTGGAGGCATCAGGTTTCTCGTCTAACTTTCTGAACTTCTTTGCGAACTATCTACGAGGCCGCAGGTAATTTGTTAGGCGTGGTTGCTTTGAGTCTGAACCTTATAATACCTGTTCAGGCGTGAGTCAGGGATCTTTGTTTGGTCCACTGCTTTTCCTTATCAAAGACAAAGACATTTATTCTTTGGATATGGTAGATAAAAAGTTGGTAAGGTACAAATAACTTCAGGACACATCCGCCGCTAAAAGCAGCATACGAATATTTACATTTAGGTCATAAAACCTAACTTATATACTACCTAAAACTCTAATAACAATACAACACAGACTTTTAAAATTTAAATAAAACACAACAACAACAATATTTGTAGGTAAGTATTATAAATATGTACTATCCTTATAATAAAAAAAATCTTTTAATGTACAAAAAATATTTTGGAGAAGCCATGTTTTTAGATTTCTTTTGTAGTAGTTAAATGGTTTCTTATTACTTTTGGAATATGGTTGTAAATTTTTATGGACATAAGGTAGCTGTTTCTATAGTGGAGAGTGCTAATACAAAATTCGTTTTTAGCTTGGTGGGGTCCTCTTTGTAAATTTATTGTTTTCGGTTACTGTAGAGAAGAAGTGTGAATTTTTCCTAACAAATATGGCTATTTCTAAAATATTAATAGAAGCTAGCGTTAAAACCTTCAACTTTTGAAAAATTGGTCTACAACTCTTATATGGAGGCGCCCCAGTTATTGCTCTCAAGCATTTTTTCTTGCGCTATGAAAGCTCTTTGAATATGAAACGAGTTACCCCATAGGAGTAAACCGTACCTCAGTACAGACGCTACGTATCCGTGATAGGCGTTGAGTGCAGCTTCTTCATTCGCTGTTTTACGTAGTTCTCTTAGTGCGAATACAAATCTGTTTATTTTTTACATAGGTTTTCAATATGTATTCCTCAATTACAATTTTCATCTAATGTTAGACCTAAAATTTTTATACAATTTTCTTTGTTAATTATTTCGTTATTATGGTTTAAATTAATTTTTGCGGGGTTTTGCTTATAGTTTTCAAATTGAATGAATTTTGTTTTAGATAAATTTATTTTTGAGTTAAGTTGTTGTTGGTTTGTTGTTACTTTTAAGTTGATTTCATTTAGCCAATTTATTATTTTCCGGTAGCTATTACTGACACGTCATGTGCAAATAGTACACATTTATGACTTGTTATATTTGGTAAGTCATTAATATATAGAAGGAAGAGAAGAGGCCCAAGGATGCTTCCTTGGGGTATTTCAGACCCACTGTGTCTAACTAGGGATTTGTAAACTATCGCAACAAGTTTATCATTCAAATGCGATATTTCGACATACTGTTGTCTATTGCTGAGATAACTTTTTAGCCATTCTAACACTGGACCGCTGATGCCGTAGCGCTCACATTTATTTAGTATAGTGGCTAAAGAGATCAAAAGCTTTGCTCATATCTAGGAAGATTACTAAAACAGAGCGTTTTTTATCTATATTATCTGTTATAGATCTTACTAGAGAGAATGCTGCCAGAGTTGTTGACTTACCTTTTTGAAACCCATTTTGTTCTTCATTTATAATTTTATGTTTATTTATAAATTGAACTAAACGACCATTGATTATTTTCTCGTAAATTTTTGAGAATATTGGAATAAGAGTGATAGTCTATAATTAGTTTTATCTAGTGTACTATTGCTTTTATGAAGTGGCTTAACTATTGAAACTTATTTTTTCTAGGAAGTTTCCCTCAAATAGAGATAAATTAATTGTATGGCACAGTATTCTGCCGTCCTTACGAAAAGTGCAATAACTAAGTTAAACCTGATTTCGAGAAAAACGCGGGTAAAGATTTTATTTATGTTTTGTTTGTAGGTATCTCCAACACTATACATGGTATACAAGGAAAATTCGTCATAGATACGTAAAAAGTATCTTAAAAGAATATATAGATCTCGTTCTGCAAATTCCAAATATGCACTTATCTCAATTTGGTGCAAAATTCGAGTTATTGCACTTTTCGTAAAGACGGCAGTATTGGTGTTATGATTTCTGCACATAATTTGAGTATGTGCGTAGAGATCTCATCATACCCTACAGATTTTTTATTATTTAGATATACTATTATACGAAACACTTCGGTGTCGGAACATGGGTTCAAAAATATGCTGGAACTGTTCCTGGGGGGTTGAGATGATATCATGATCAATGATCTTAATAATAAGGTTAGGTGCGCTAAATGCTTGCTCTACGCCGATGACCTCTACAAACGTTTAAATTGATACGGTCGCAGATTGCATACTCCTACAAAGGGACATTGATGCTATATATGAGTGGAGGATGGTCAATAAACTCTCTTTCAACAAAAGTAAGTGTTACGTCATGACGTACAGTCGAAAACGTCAACCACTCCACTATAACTACAGATTGGTTGGTGAAGTAATAAGTCGTGTCACCAAGATAAGGGACCTGGGCGTGACCTTTGATACTGGTCTGACATTTAGAGATCATGTCTCCACTCTTGCCAAGGAATCTTTTAGGCGTTTGGGTTTTGTTGAGTTAAATAAATATCGAAGGAAAGAGAGCATGAGGCCGATCGCCAACACGATGGTCCGACCAAGTAAAAGAAGCTATGTCCTCAAGCAAATTTCAGCAGGTGGTGATGGCAACTTTGGATCGGAGTCGATGGAGGTAGATTCTCTGCTTAAAGAGATCCAGTGACCACGATCCTCAGTAATGAGAGACCGATTGAAGAAGAAGAGCAGGCTCTACTTAATTTAATAACGCGTCAAATGTGTGCATCGACATTCTAAAAAAAAAAAATGGATATTTCCTTAAATCATTGTAGGTACAGCTTCACGAAGTGATTAAAAAATAAATCGGCTGTGGGTAGGTATTGAGGCTAACGCGCACACTGTGTTGCAGAGCTCGCGCGGCGGTGTGGCGCTGGACACGGCGAGCTGGGCGGCGCGCGTGGAGTCGCGCTTGACGCTGGCAGAGCTGCGCGCGCGCGACGCCGGCGCCTACTCCTGCAGCGCCGCCGGTCGCGCCGCCACACTCACGCTGCTCCTCGACGACGACGGTAAGTCACATCTCTTAACTAAATGATATTTATTTCTGTAAATTGATTAAAAAAACACTGTTACATGTCAAAAATAACTTATGTTTTAAAACTAGATGAGTTCGGTGTTTCCTTTCCGATTAGGTAGGTACTCTGAGAAGAAAGTCCGAAACAAACTCAGTCATGGTCACCGTCTCTTTTAAAGTTCAGTTATTATCTTGGTCAGGCCTTATGAGGACCGTGCAGATTAATGATAGGGTCTTTTGAGGAAAGAACAACAAGTCATAACATAGATTTGAGTGGACCTGTCCAGTCACGCATTTGTCAGTAGTCCCGAATGGCCTCGACCACAGCTATGCGACGTTTACAAACATCTGCTTGCCATCATTTCCATCTATACTTCGGATCATTAAAACATTTATATCAACGGGACGCCGCCGTAATAAAACGGTTCCAGGAAATTCTAAGAAGATTGATTATTGTCGTAGAATGACGTCACAGTATTATCCAGATGACTGTTGGATTTGTTTCCTACTCATTAAACTTTTTGATTTTATAACTAGCTATAATTACTACTGAGATTAAGAGATGACTAATAGAGAAAATAAAACAAGAAGGCCTCAGACAGTGAAGCATGCCAAAACTACACCTCCACTCTGTGCATATAAACGCTCACACGCACACATTTACAACCATTTATAATCTAACTATACCTCACTAAGTTCACACATGTTTACGAAACCGGCCACACGTCACTGTTGACAGCGCTGTCTTGGGATTTTATTTGATCTGAAAAAGAAGGCATGCTGCCGTGCTGCGCCTACACCGAAGAAACTGCGATAAGGGCAAGAGAATGAGGATGAACTAGCTATAGTTGGCATGGGTTCTCTACTGTGTTCCCTAACTTTTAGCCATAATCTAAAGTGTCATTTTTAAGCTATTGCATAGCTTTTATCGCGGGCTTTGAGCGCGGCGACCGAATCAAGAAATTCCGTAACGTAACGAAAATAAAACGTAACACCCCCCACTCCGCTTACCATGTAATGACGGTTCCCATGACAACGTGATGTTGTCATGGAGGTTACAAATGCTATGCAATAGCTTTACCGCGGCAGTCCCCGAGTGCCACACGTTTTTTTTATTTTTTTCTTCTATACATCATTTGTCCGAATGATAACTTGTCCGAACTTAATGTCACATAATATAACATGCCATAAAATTTAAATTCTTAAATACAATATGCCCTAAATTTGTTTGTCATAAATACCACAATCAATAATATACAAAAGACTTAAAACCGTTTTCAAGAAAATTCATGGTTTTGTGTAAATTGGGTGAAATTTGACGATTATTGTTGAAGAAGTCGGAAAAAATCATGCCGACTGGGAGCTTTACTGGCGTGCTCTGTGTTAACCGAAAAATGTACTTCAAATTTTTTTTTTTTTTTTTTTTTTTTTTGTAGATTGTAGGTCATTTATTGCACAGAACCAGTTACATTAATTAACATATAAAGATAAAAAAAATCTAACTATTTACATTAAGTACTAAATTCGACTTCAAATTTATGTTTTACGGTATTATTTATCTTAAAAAGTTCAACAGAAAAGTCCGTGATGGCATACGTCTATCTTCTAAGGATAACCCACAATAACCATTATCATCTTTCAGAATTTGATAAAAATTTAATTGTTATTTTCGAAGCGTTTTTGACCGGTATAGTATTAATTCTTATCCAATAAAATATGTTACTTAAATTGGGCATTTAATTTAGATTAAAATACAGGGTGGCAGGGACATCGACGCGAAAACTGAAACCATGGATTCAGTACATGATTCTGAACCCCTTTTTTTTTTTTTTTTGGGTGGGAAATTATCAAATACTTTTCTCGCTCTGGGTGGAGCGGGAGGGCGTGTCAGACTCTTACTGACTAAAACCCACCCGTGTTCCTCCAGTTGCCATGTCGCCGGGGGGCCACAATTCCCTATCGGCCCATATTCGCAACCCCGGCAGGCATTGGCCCTAGCGGACCCCGTCAATTCTGCTGACATCTCTTTGAGGCGCACGTGGAACACAACGCGCCGTCGACCCGGGCCTGGTCCTTATCGGACGGCGAGCTACCCATTGCTCACCGTCCGCAAGCCCGCGCCTACGGTGCCGGTGGCCGGAAATCTGCCTGTGATTCCCGACGCCCAGGGCGTCTCCTCCTGCGGCGGTTAGGGGCGCGAGGGTGCGAAATTTGCCTCTCCCTCACGCGCTCCGTCTCCTCCTTCGTGAGCATTACTGCTTCGCAGAAGGAGGTGACGGCCTCCCATTTCCTCTCGCTCCGTAGCATGGCCCGGATCAGGGCCGGAAGCGAGAGATCACCGCCGCCGATCGCCTCCACGAGGACACGGCGATGCCCTGCCCAAGCCGGGCAGACCTCCACCGTATGCTCCACCGTGTCCTCCGGGCGATCCACACAGTGACGACACCCGGGCGTTTCCTCCCGCTTTATCCCGAACAGGTACCTCCCGAAACAGCCGTGTCCGGTGAGGACCTGCGTCAGGCAGAAGGTGAGGACGCTGTGGCGCCTCTCTAGCCACTCCTCAAAGAGGGGTCTTATCGCCGCAATTGTGACGTGCCCAGCGCTGGGTTGCGACAATCGCACTCTCCATTCTGTCATGAGATCCCGCCGAAGCTATGTCCGCTGTGCCGTGACTTCTTGCGGCATCGGAGTTAAGCCCCGGCGTTTCGCGTCACTCCCAAATGTGCGCGAGGACCTTTGCCTCCAGATCCCAAGGCGGTACTCCGGCAAGGAGGCTCGCCGCCTCGCAGGAGACCGTGCGGTATCCTCGGGCCAGCCGGATGGCCATGACCCTTTGGGACGCGTTCAGCTGGCGGGCTGGCTGCCGCCTCAATGAAGGCGCCCACACCGGCGCCCCGTAAAGGGCCATGGACCGTACGACCCCCGCGTAGAGCCTCCGGCAGGAGGCGTTTGGACCTCCTAGATTGGGCAGGAGCCACTTCAAGGCAGCCCCGGCCCGGTCCAGTCTGCGAGCCAAACGTCGGGAATGCTCCACGAAGTTCCACCGGCTGTCGAGGACGAGTCCCAGATACTTCATCGTCGACTCGACGCCGATGTGAACCCCTCCCGCTATTACCTGGGAACCCGACGGTGGCGCACTACGAGGACCATAAAAACCCATGGCCTCGGACTTGTGCAGGGCCACCTCGAGTCCCAACTGCCGGATTCTGTCGACGATTGTCGCAACCCCGCGTGTCGCTAAGTCGGCTGCCGCCTGGTAAGACCTCCCCTGCGCCAGGACCAGCGTGTCGTCAGCGTAACAAACGACGCTGACGCCGGTAGGGAGGTCGGCGCGCAGCACCCAGTCGTATCCGATGTCCTACAGATGCGGCCCCAGGACCGATCCCTGTGGGACAACGCCCGACATCTCTCGCCGGTTCCACTCTCCTTGGTGACCGGGGTAGATGACAGCCCTGTCCGTCAAATAGGCCTCGACCACACGACACAGGTAGGTCGGCATCCGGTGATACCGAAGTGCCTCCCTGATGCAACTCCAGGGTAGGGTATTGAAGGCATTGGCGATGTCTAGAGACACCGCCAAGACGACCCCACCCCGGGCCACAGCATCCCCCGTCGTGAGGGCCCGCACGCGCATGATGGCGTCCACCGTAGAGCGCCCCCTACGGAAACCGAATTGGCTCTCCGCCAGATCCGGCCCCACCCGCACCAGCTGCCCGATGAGGCGGTCTACAATGACTCTTTCAAAGAGCTTGCCCACCTCGTCGAGCAGCACAATGGGCCGATAGGCGGACGGAGAGTTCGCTGGGCGCCCCGGCATCCTGATGAGGACCAGTTTCCCAGTCTTCCAACGAAGTGGGAACTGGCCCCTCTCCATGCATGCGCTTAGGAACCCCTTTAGTCGAGGCCCGAGAGTCCCCATGGCCAGGACCCAGGTTTTTCCGGGTATGCCGTCGGGTCCTGGGGCGGTATTTTTATGGTTCTGAAACCCCTGCGTTGAAATTTTTTTGTTGAAACGCAGGGGGCGTTGAAATTTTTCGTCGGTTATTAAAAAAAAATCTGCTGTTTCATAGAAAAGTGCAAATTCAAATTTTCGGGATTTTCACGTAAAATCCCGAAATAAATAATCTAACTTTAATTCATGTATTTGAATTATATTTACGATCCAACTGACCGTTGTATCTAATAATTGAATACATTACGTTTTGTCAATAAGTATGTAAAGAAAAAGTATTTTCTTATTTATTTATTATTTATTTAATACTTCAAGCACAGAAATGTACAGAGGCGGACTTAATGCCACAGGCATTTTCTACCAGTCAACCTTTGGGTGATGCAGAGACAAACTGTGGTAGGTGCAATTACGAAAATGGAGGAAAAAAATAACTCAAATATAAGGATACACATATACTTATTACAAACTATAAATATAATATATAGGCCTAATTACATATATAAAATAAGTACAAATAAATACACATAAATACATGAATATACTAAATAAAATAATAAGACAAACAATGGGAAAACATTAGCGTTGTGATGATACTGCCAGCTTCTTACGAATGTGCTCACGAACTTTAACTTTAAAGGATAATCGGTTGGTTGCCATCCTGATTTCCAGGGGGAGTGCATTCCACAGAGAAATAGACTGAACGTAGAAGGAAGAGTGAATGAAGTCTGTGCGGTGAGTGGGACATTGAAGAACGCGATTATTTGATGACCGTAGATTCTTATTGTGGTTGTTACAAATATACTGAAAGTGGGGGGCTAGATAACTAGGGGAAGTGGGAGAGTCAAGAAATGAAAACAAGGTGGTCAGCGCCCTTTGCTCTCTACGCTGGCGTATGGGCAACCACTTTAGAAGCGACCGATGCGCAGAGACATGATCATATTTACGCAGATTGAAAACGAATCGAATGCAGTTATTGAGAAGACGGTCAAGTTTGTCGAGGAGATCTGCATTCAGGTCATAGTAGCACACATCACCATAATCGATGATAGGGAAAATTAAGTAAGTTTGTATAGTAGCACTAAAGAGTTTATGACAGTGACAGTACGGATGTCAATGTAGAAAAAGTAAGAGATGTCAAGAGATGTCAAGATAGCATGAAAAAACCTAATTATCTTTTAGTTGTTAAATATTTTATTATTTGAATATTATAATAGGGTGTAATAAAAGACATTAAATGTCGTTTCTTCGATTATAGCAACACATTTGGATTTTATTATTACGCCTATCAAACCATTAAGAAATATCTTATAAGTATATATTTTACTTTTTTATACAACATGTACAGTTTTTTTAGTCAACAAAAAAATTGAATATAAAGCTTATTTTCAAGTAATTGAAGATTTTTTCCGAATACCGGGAAAAAAAAATTGTCGTAAGAAAGTCTCCATTTTCTGTCTCTATTCTCCGAAGTTTAGGCAAATATAGTCAGCCTATTCCGATCACTGGTTATTAGGTATGAAATCTTGGTAGTAGTACGTTCCCGTGGGATATTTTCCGACATCCACGCGGGCGAAGCCGCGGGCAAAAGCTACTCACTCAATAAAACAGTTATTTGTGAACATGTGGTTTTTATTTCCCTGTAATAAGCATGCAAGCAAGCATACAAGCAAGCATGCAGCATGCAAACAAGCATGTAACATGCAGCAGGCATGGTTTTTGTCACAGCTTCGGCGCTGCGGGGCTCCGGCGCACTATAGTCGGTTTCGGGTCATAAATCCATAACTTCCATGTTTTTATAGATATAGCTGATTTTTTTTTTAAATAATCTAGAATAAATTCTTTAAAATAATATACAGTTCATGGATATAAATTATAATTATATTTAATAGTCATAAAAAAATACGAAATATGAAATATTGAAAAATTATCAGAATTTACGACTATCTTTAAATAATGTGACTTAAAATGTTAAAATTAATACAAAATAAACTTTTAAAATAACTTTTATTAATTAAATTAAATAAGAAAAATAATTTAAAAATAACATTTAAGAGTATCATGCGACGAAAGTTAGTACCTAATAAGTTTTTTTGTACACTTGCGATAATCTTAGCGATATTTGTCTCGGAAAAGTTGATAAAATGATCCCGTATATAACGTGTTAAAGCAACAATATAATTCCCGTCACTTTCAATCAAAACAAGACTTAAGTCGCGTCTGGTACAGTTGAATTCACTCATTGCGAGAAGGTAGGGGTAAATATGTTTTCTTGATAAGGACACGTTTGATGTGGGTATTGAACTTCCCATCGCTAAGTTCTGTCACAGACTTTGGCAACTTGTTAGAAAAGCGGATACTGTTTATAAGAAATGACTTGCTTGTTTTAGTTAATCTAAATTTGGGTATCACAATTTCATGTCGACTACGTGTATTTATATTATGGAAATCGTTTCTTATTTTGAAAAGTCTTAAGTTTTTGCGAACATACATAATACTTTCTAAAATATAAAGTGAAGGCAAAGTCAGTATATCAATTTCTTTAAATTTGTCTCTAAGGGACTCGCGGGGGCCCATTTTACAGATCGCCAAAAGGAGGAGGTTCTCAATTCAACTGTACGTTTTTTTTTTGTATGTTTGTTACACGATAACTCGGCCAATTATAAATTGATTTTAATGATTCTTTTTTGTTTGGTAGATAATACTTCAGAGGTGGTTCCATATAGATAAATTTTAATAACTTTGCTTGGTTAGTTTTGAGTTAGCTTCAATAATACGTATTTTTTCCCCACTTGGTATGTGGATGATATGTTAAGTTCCTCTCACTGTTATTTACATAGCAAGTAGTGGTATTCGAATTTGTGTGGACTAAATACCACAACTAAAAAGTGAAAAAAAAACCTTTTACAAAAAAAAGAAAACAACCGACTTACAAAAAAAAACACTACAAAGTGAAACATAATAATTTAGGAAGGCGGTGGCAAAAAATGAAAATTCAAAACCAAAGACACCGACTTCCGAAATTGAAGTTATTTTTCACTTTGTAGTGTTTTTTTTGGAAGTCGGTGGTTTTTTTTTACCCGACTACGGCAAAGCCAAAAGGAAGGGTTATGATTTTAGCAGTCTATGTATGTATGTTTGTATGTATGTATGTTTGTATGTATGTATGTATGTATGTTTGTTTTTACGTGTGTTCCACCGTAGCGCCTAAACTACTAAACCGATTTTGATGAATGAGGTATCAATAGATTCGTAATAATAGTCCGGGTGACATAGGCTATATAATTTTTCCCTAAATTTAATTTGGTGGACTTTACACGTAAATTTCTAACCTCGAAAAAAATTAAAATGGGATGATCATGACATGTTTGGTATCAAAAGAAAGGTCTTGACGAGCACATTACAAATATGTATATAATATTATATTTTCAAAGTAAACAAATATGTTTAAATCGTTAAAAACAAGCAAAAGTGAGACTGCGCTACGAAGTATCGCAAGATGTTACCAACGTGCAGTTAATCAAATCTTAATAAGTAGTACCGATTTGTAATTCCACTCTTATGAAGAAAAACAAGTACAACGAAATATTTATACAGGGTTACTGGTAACTCGACGTATTCCTTGCAGGACGTCATAGTAGGGTTAAAATGCAACAAATTAAGCCACCAAATGTTCTACCGAAATTCAGTAGTTTTTAAATTAGTTAAGAGTTTTAGTTTATTTATGAAAAATCCCAGATTAAATCATTTGAAACCAATTTAAAAATGATTTACGGCGCGACTGTACTGAAATTTAAGTTATTATCATAGTTGACGCCGTAGCAAACCTTTGTTAATAATTAAAAGTTCAATAATGCCTAAAACTTTGGCAAATATCACTAACCAAACATTTAATTTTTTGTAATTTTTGCTATTACTTCATAAAAAATGTAGTCTAGTGCAAAAAAAAATACTACACCTGGTGTACAAATTACTAGGAAAATATCCTTGTCTTATCAGTTATTCAGAAAGGTATGATTGTCAATACTTTTGCATGTGTGCCAGGGAAGAGAAGAGTTTTATGGGGGGCAGGTAAAATTGCGAGACGGTCAACCTATTGTTTCGTATTCGTATTATTCGTAGTTTTTACCTACGCTTGAACTCCAAACACTCGGGGAGCTTTGTGATTGGTCGCTATTGTTCTCTCGGCATGACACGGGGTGCGATTTTGCAAAATTTGGTCGTCAGCGTTAGTTAGTTTCAACTCTACGTCGCGCAAGCTCGTGTTTTGTTACTGGCTATTTCCCTAACTGTTGCTGCGTATCTTGCTCTTGTGCTGTGCTGTGCCTTCATAAGCGCTGACTATGGCTGCATATTCTAATCCTGAATACGCTGAAATAATGTACTGTTACGGACTTTGTGACGGTAACGCTGCTGAGGCGCGGCGAGAATATCAACTTCGCTTTCCCAACCGCCGACTCCCCCACGTTAGTGTCTTCGGATCGACTTATCGGCGAATATCTGAAACTGGCAGCGTCCAAAGAAGCAGGCAAGTTAACACTGGTCGTTCCCGGAGATACACGGCTGAGGACGAGGAGCTTATTCTTCAACGTTTTATTGACGATCCTAACACATCGACAAACATCGTAGCGCGTGAGCTTGGTATGTGACAGTGGAAAGTCTGGTCTGTAGTTCACTTGTCAGGCCGACATCCATACCATTACCAACCAGTCCAGTCATTAGAAGAAGGAGATCCGCCGAGATGGCTTGAATTTTGTCGTTTTATGCTAAGTGCCGACGCCGACAGCGAAAACTTTTTAAAAAACATTCTGTGGACCGATGAGTCATGTTTTGATCGTGATGGTATCACAAATTACCACAACTTACATTATTGGGCACCGAAAGCAGAAGCAAACCCTAAAAAACTGAAACCAACCGCATCCCAGCGAAGGTTCTCGCTTAATGTTTGGATGGGTATTATTGACGACAAATTAATTGGCCCACATTTTTTACCCCGAACACTAAATGGGGAACTTTATGAAGATTTCCTCAGAAATCATTTATCAGCACTGCTCACGGATGTACCGGAAGAAAGAAGAGCAAACATGATTTACCAACATGACGGATGTCCAGCCCACTTCCGAATCACAATTCGACAATTGCTGGATGAAAACTATCCAAACCGATGGATAGGGCGCGGTGGGCCGATTCCGTGGCCTGCACGAAGCCCTGATCTGACGCCGCTAGACTTTTACATCTGGGGTCATATGAAAGATCTAGTTTATGTGACCCCAGTAAATTCAATTGAAGAACTAAGGGAGAGAATTACAAATATGGCGGACCAGATGAGGGCAACAATCACATCAAGAATAACAAAAACCGAAGTAAGGAAGCGAATAAGAACATGTATTCGAAACCGAGGGCAGCACATCGAACAAGACGTGTGAAATGTGTGTAATTAAAGTTTTTAATATTGATTAAAAAGAATAATAATGTTCACGATTTTGTTTTTGATTTTTCGAATAATCACCTTTTTGTGAAACGCACGCCTGTACTAAATCAAAAACGATTTTCATAATGTAGTCCATGATTTTGTATTAACTTTCATACCTTTTTGGATAGCTGATAAGACAAGGATATTTTCTTAGTAATTTGTACACCAGCAGCCTAATTGCGTAACATATTTTATTTTTGATTGCAATTCTGAATCGAAAGCAAGTCCAATCTTAATCGCATGCCATAATTGGAATTGCGATGTACATTTTTTACCATACGACTGAAATTGTATAGGGATGTTCAATACAATTGTCTATAATTGTTAAATTTATATGTTTAGTTACAGCATCTATGAATGGTTAATATTCAAATTATTGTGCTATAATGTAATTTTGTTTTAATTACAACTGATGATCTACTAGTGCTTATAAATAAAAATGTACAATGATTGCCGAAAAATGAAAAACCAATTTTTAAAATACTTTCTACCAAAAACTACCATAATTGAACTACATATAAAACGTTTTTCTTTTCACGTCTTTGCTATCTGTGGCCTATGACAAAATCGTAGAAAAGCAGTGTTGTCAACTTAGAGGGATTTCCACTAAACCTGGGAGTTTTTATCCCAAAAACAAACAACTTTGTAGTTGAAAAACATCTCCCCTATATTGATATATGTCACGGTCAATTCTCCAACTGCAAATGTAAGTTTGTAATGGTTTTTTCTTTTTGTATGTGATAAAACTGAAAATTTACAATTTTCTGTCATTTTCCTTTACTTGTGCAATGAGACGGTCTTTGTGCCAAATTTTTATGAGTCTAGGTCAACGGGAAGTACCCTGTAGTTTTTGATTTATTTGCGAGTACCAAAATATGTCGCTTAAATAGCCGTAATTTTTTATTGTGTTGACTTAGAAGCTTGATTTTTTAGAGCTCTAAGGGACCACAGACGTATTTGATATTAATTTCAACTTGATACCTCCGTACGTTCCTGAGAAAAAGGGTCTTGACAGACTGATAACGAAGTGATCCTGTAAGGGTTCCGTTTTTCCTTTTGAGGTACGGAACCCTAAAAATACTATGATTACATAAGTTATGTTTTATTTTCATACTCAAATCTTCAAATGGACTCCCAAAACAGCGACCGAATGTCGGTAACAGAAAACTAATTTCAGGAGAGGCTCCGGCTCGCAGTTTCGATCGTCTCTAGTAATATTATTCGGTTGTAAGTGCATCGATCAAAACTATTCAAATATAAACAAAAACTTGCTTAGGCAAAACCACACTTCCGTGGTTTTGTGAAATCGGTTTGTCTAGTTCGGATTATTGATACGATTCCGTTTCTGATTGAAATCGGATTTTTGATTCGTTTCGATGTATCTAGACGCAAGTCTATAGTGGACTTAGGGGAAAAAAATTGCAACACTGAGAGTAAAAGTTGAATGATCTGCCCTCATTGCGTTATGCGTTGACGATTTAATGCAAACTACTGCCTGTCTAAAGTATACCTTTGCTGCTCTAACTTTATCAGAGTGTAGGGAAAAGAAAAGGAAAGGCATATGACATCACATGTTAAACCTTTGACAATAATTTGGGCTGGAATGAATATTCTTTGAAGTCTGTGGAGAATACGATATCAATCATGGCGACGTATCTGTTTACATTTTATTTTTGTTGATTTCGGTAAAGTTTTTGTTTGTTGTTTTATATTTTTCAACATACAAAATTATATTTACTATTCACGTACAGAAACATGGGCCTGTAATAAGCAGTTTTGGAACATTATTCTTGTGGCTTGTGGAAGTCGGAAGAACTTTGGAAAATTCTCTCGTTCGAGACACCGCCTTCGTTTTGTACTAGCTTCACCAAGATCACAGACTACAATTAAGTACATGGACTAAGACTTAGGCTGTTTTGCTCCATAGCGAAAAGTATCTAAGTCGATATTATCACTACAAGTAAGTAAACCAATATAAATAGGAATAACGTGTGTGAGAGTACCTTCGTATCTCATTAGATTATTGTAGCTGTAGGTACATTATTGGTGAGTCTACGTATACGGACAATCATTCTTTTGTTGCGTAGACACAGGCATCTTACGCGAGGTTAACTATTTATTGTGGTTAAAATAATAGTTAAGTACTATGTCTCACATTCTAACTAAAATTGTTAATTGATATTTTTGTACATAAGTAGATGCTGAAATAAACTATAATATCCACTACCTAACCAAATAACAGATAACTACAAAACATATTCATAATATTTTCACAGACGTGCTGAAAATACAAGAATGGAACACTACCAAATATCAATATTGTTGACTTCCTAACAAAGCAGTTGGTGGCAAGGTGGCAAACATGGATTGAATTAAGAATCATATGTATTAATCATTGAAGGTAAGCTTTTTGACACATCATTAAATTAGAATTAAGCATAGCAACTCAATTATGAATATATTTCCTTGGCTGAACTTTTGACAGACACATCATAATATATATTTTATGTTTATCCAATTACCATTATAATTCAGTATTATAAAATATCTGGAGACTGAAAAATCAGCCCTAAATAAAGAAGAAATTATACAACCAGCATGACGATGATGATCACAGATGGCTTTCATCTAGCCATGGGCCTAGTTGATATGCCTACTTTGCCACATGAGTACTTTATTTGAGCAGAAAATAATATGACTTTGTTTTAAAATGTAGAGTTCCTGGGGAATTTCACCTACGAAGACATGAAGGCAGCATGAATGATACTGCCCCTGCTGTGCTGCACTGCTGCTCTGCTACTTCAGATTTCAAGCTTCTTAAGTACAAAAGTAGAAACTGAAGATCCTTCATGAAATATTTTTTTTAGAAAACTTGATTATAGTCTTGTACGACAGTGATATAAACTATTGTGTTAATTGATAACAGTGTAAACTTTAATAAAGTGTTTTAATTATGAACTATAGAGGGACAAATAAAAATAACTTTAAATGAAATAATTAAGAATGGCATACTATTTGTTTTATACAAACACAGACAATTTTATAATTATAATGATACTATTTAAAGGTGTTTACCTAAATTAACTGTCATTCATTAGATTTAAAGGAAATAGAGAGAAATAAATTATGGTAAACAAATAAAACTGTTTTATTAAATTGTTACAACCTTAACTCAACACTGGACAAGAGAATCGGCACCATTACCATCTATTCACATTAATATGAAATATTTGGACATAGAGCAAAAAGGAATTGGAACAAACATACTGTAAGGATTAGTGGAATTTGGAATCTAATGTCTTCCTGTGGAAATCATCATGGATTATGTATGTACTGCTTGTTGTAAGTGAATGAGAGACAGTTAAAAAAATCTTGAATAATGTAGTTGAGCCTGACACCTGAAAAAAAAAGAATAGTAAATCTTCAATATATTCCACCATCCATTACATCCATCCACAGTCACTTTATAGAATAGCAATATTCTGCTATAAACAACAATTGGGTCAATTATAAGCAACAATTGACTTAAATATTCTTACCTACTAATAATATTAATACATGCTAAGTACTAACAGCCGCACGGGGCAATCCATCAGGTTAAGCTACGCTTGCCGGGGTTGGTCCGTGGATGGGTGAACATTTCTACATACCGAAACTCCTTCATGCCTCGGAAAGCATGTTAAACCGTTGGTCCCAGATGTCATTTGTGGATCTTTGACAGTCGTTATGGGTCATCAGAAGCCCGAAAGTGACAATTAGTCTTACCAAGGGGTATCGTATTACCTAGTTATTGGGTTGTGGAGGTTAGATAGGCAGTCACTCCATGTAAAATACTTGTATTCAGCTGCATCCAGTTAGACTGAAAGCCGACCCCAACATAGTTGGGTAAAGGCTGGGCAGATCGATTTTTTTAATAATATTAACAATAAGAGAAAAACATTTAAGATAGGTACTTAGATATATTTTCAGTTGCCTACCTACTTTCTTTACTTTGTTGTTATAATTGCTAAGTAAATATTCATATAAGTAGTAGGTTAGGCAACTGAAAATATATGTATGGTATTTAAATGTATGGTAAGTTTACGTTTGATGGTGCATTTCGTATTCACCAATAAACAATATGGGGTTTATTTATAAACGTTGCATAAAGTTATGTAATGATTAGCAACTGTTTAATCATACATTTTTGAGGTTTTAACGTCACTTAACTATAAGCAATGTTTATAAATACATCCCTATGTGTGTAACATTGTTGCTGTACTTAACACACATTCAATGTTCAACACTTAGAAAGAAAATAATAAGTAAGTACATACCTTAAACAGACAATGATGTGGCAATAGTGGTATGTTCATCAATGTCCTTACATAATCCATTAATATAAAATGTTTCAAACTGCTTTTTTTTGTTCTTCCTCAATTATAAGTTTTTGCTTTTCCAATGTATTACAAGCTCGACTGGGTTGCTAAGCTTGTGGCTCAAGTTTGTTACGGTATGAGGTACGAATTTGTCTTTCGTTAAAATGCCACCAAAATACCTCGTTTCTGGAATATCATAATATTTGTTTTTAGTTTAGGTTGTAGGCACTAAACTCACAAGAAAACTTTCACAATTATTATTAAAAATCGACCTCGCTGCTTTGATATTTAACATACCAATAAAATTGATTTATCATTGAGGTTTTACATAAAAACACATTCACAATTTATCAGGAAGACTATTACTTAATTTTTTTCTTAATAATTATGGAGATTTCATGAGTTAATCCCAAAAAGATTGCTAAGTAAAATCTATTGCGACCACTACAGTGGCTTCTGTTTCATTTGACAGACAAAACAAATTACTATAAAGATTGAAACAAAATTACAACTGTCAAAATGGTTACGCAATTCGATTAATAGCCTTTTTAGACGCATTTCGTTCACTCAATGGAGTATCAAACAGACCGCAGTTTGTTTAAAAAATATTGGAGTTTTGCAATTCCAAAGTCGTAAAATAAAAGCAATTCGATTCAAATTGAAATAAATTCTACTTGAATGGTAATCAAAATACGTTGCGCAATTAGAGACAGGTGTAGCATTTCTTTTTTGCACTAGACTACATTTTTTATGAAGTAATAGCAAAAATTACAAAAAATTAAATGTTTGGTTAGTGATATTTGCCAAAGTTTTAGGCATTATTGAACTTTTAATTATTAACAAAGGTCTGCTACGGCGTCAACTATGATAATAACTTAAATTTCAGTACAGTCGCGCCGTAAATCATTTTTAAATTGGTTTCAAATGATTTAATCTGGGATTTTTCATAAAAAACTCTTAACTAATTCAAAAACTACTGAATTTTGGTAGAACATTTAGTGGCTTAATTTGTTGCATTTTAACCCTACTATGACGTCCTGCAAGGAATACGTCGAGTTACCAGTAACCCTGTATTTTGGATTTCTTCGAAGCTCGATATCGTTATATGGTGTTGGCGTCGAAATAAATCGCTCTATGGTTTCGTTCAAAGCACTATACACTGCTATCGGAATTTAAAATAGGTTAATTACTGAACTATTGTATTACTCTACTCTTATTTACGTTTATCAAGTGTAAAAACGGAAAAGTATAAAATAAAAAAATAAAGTTTAAAAAACTGTAACCCGACTACGGGAAAAAAAAATGATCTAAAAAGTACGAAACAAGCAAATATTTCAGACAGAAATCAAGACATAGGTACAAAAATGGTCAAGGTAAAGCCGTCGTCGCATGCCATTATAATTTTGTAGGTGTTCTTGACACCAACATGGTATACAGGCATGCGACCATGGCTTTACCTTGACCATTTTTGCAACGGTATCTGCAAACAGTATTATCCCAAATATGTCGCTAATATCACTCATGGAGTCCTTGGACTGTGACAGAGAATCAACCTCAGTTGGTTTACGTTGGTAAACATGGAAGCGAGCACTCGGGTTCTGACTGTGAAAAATGTTTTCAGGCTTCGGTATAATCCTTCAGTTGTAAGTCTTCAAGATCCAGAGTTTCTTGAAGATATTTGGCTCGATAGGACCAACAGATGTGCCGGATGGGCGTGATCGTTGGACACGAAGATCATGTAGGTTGTAAAGATATCCCAGTCCAAGCGGGCGGCGCTGAGGTCCTGCACCTAGGGTTCCAGATATCTTCAATACTCACCGAGTGGCTGTTTTAGACTCTTGGAGGAAAGTGTTTTAGACTTTTGACGGGAGAATAATAACACCATTCCACTGATAAGTCTTCCTAAATGCTCAGGATTCCTCCTCCCTTTTTTATATATGTCGTTGATTATGAAATTTGAGCTTTGAGCTACAATAGTCTCTCAATTGATTATTGTAGTACTAAGGTGAGGGTAAACCACGTGACGCGCTCGCTAGAGGGGCGGCACGTGGACAGAGTCGTGGTAAGGGAAGTTACCGAACGACGAGGCAGTCTTGTGAGGTGCTCGAACGAAGACAGACCTACACTTCTCTCACGCGAAACTGTCAGTTTGCCCGAACTTAGAAAATAGTGCATGAACGCTATAAGTGTTGTACCTACTGTGTTAATTATTGTGAAAGTGAAATACTAAACTGAGTTGATGTATCATCGTGTTTTATTGTAAACCTGAACTATGGATTCCGTACCACCGAATCGACATGATGACGGCTCTATCGCTCAGCCATCGCTGACGCCGTCATATACTTGTACATATTATTATATTATGTCTGATAGTTTTTAAACGATGTAAATACGTGTGTAAATAAAGACAAATGCTCAGGAAGCGACTTTCGGCACTTTTCAGGACTACTGCTTGACGTATTAGATCGTTCTTAGTTGAGTTGATGACTACAATTCCTAAAGATGACGTGTTTGATTAAGTAGGTACCTGCGCCCCTTTACTTTGCCAAGAGCCGTGAATGCTGATCTACAATCTTTATTGATTTTTAATACCTTATGTTTACATAATCCTTATTGCTAAACACCCTTATTTAAGTAGCTGTGGACGGTATGTTATATATCACAAGTTTTATAAAATTATAACTTTTTCAATGAGGGTTCATGATCATACCTATAGCCGATGAAAAGATATTTCAGTAATAATGGGATTAAAAATAAATAAATTAAATATTAAACTATTTGCAAGTGATTTTACTGGCAAAGTGCTGTACCGATTCCCCACCATACAAAAAGAAACTTCAGGCTAGTCTATTGCTCTAGAGAAATCTAGTATTTTAATTATCTTATCTAGATGTTTCAGCCCGTAATGAGCCTCTGAATACAGGTTGTTTAGCCTTTATTTGACGAAATTGCTTTATGACATATAAACTCGATTAAGAAGGTTTCCTGAAAGGCTAGATATCTAGAAGTTAGGTCCAGCTAGGTTTCGGTCTAGGTGATCAGGATACAATAAACGATTTTAATTTTTGGCTATTTAACCTATTATAGAAGCTCCGAGCGGACCTGGCTGAGCTGCGGGCAGCCGCCCCCCGGGAGGCGCCGCAGGGAGGGGAGCGGCATGGGCAGGGGCCCGTGCCTGTGCCTGCTGAGGACCGGGTTCTGGCCCTGGTGCGGCAGGAGATGGCTGCCCTGCGGAGCAGATTCTCCGCCCTAGAGGCCATCGTCTTACGCCCCCCGCTAGCGGCGAGCCAGCCGGCCATAGACCAGCGGAAGGCGGCGTCGTATGCCGCTGCCGCATCTGCCGCGGCCAAGCCAAGCCAAGGCAGGCAGGGACAGGCCAAGGGTGGAGCGGCTGCGCAGGCGGCGAAGGCCCCGGCCCTGACGGCGAGGGCTTCGGCCCAGGCGGCGGCGAAACGGCCACCTCCGCCTCCTAAATCTTCTCCTCCGGCCGACGCCGGATGGCAAGTAGCCGGGGAGAAGAAGAAGGCCAGTAAGGAGGCAAGGGCGGCCAAAAAGAAGGCGAGGCGGCAGCGGCGCAAGGAGCGCAGTGCCGCGGCTAGGCTCCGCGCCCCGAAGTCCGCAGCTGTAGTGGTCACACTGCAGCCGGAAGCGGAGAAAAGGGGCGTGTCCTACCAGCAGGTGTTCGCGACGGTGGACCGGGTGATGAACCTGGAGGAGATCGGCGCCGCCAAGGGCATAAAGATCAAAATCGCGGCAACCGGGGCCCGGATGCTGGAGGTCCCTGGTGCGGCCAGTGGCCCAGCCGCTGACGCTCTGGCTGAAAAGCTCAGGGCGGCCCTAAATGCGGACGAGGCCCGAGTCTCCAGGCCCACCAAGTGCGCTGACTTGCGCATCCAGGGCCTGGACGACTCCGTGACGGAGGCAAAGGTGGTGGCCGCCGTTGCTAAGGCTGGAGGGTGCTCTGTCGAGCAGGTCAAGGCAGGCACCATCCATCCTGACCACACGGGGATGCAAGCCGTCAGGGTGAGCTGCCCCGTGACGGCGGCCAAAAAGATAGCCGGGGAGGGCCAAAGGCTTTTGGTGGGCTGGGTTTCGGCGCAGGTCAAACTGCTGGAGCCCAGACCTCTGAGGTGCTTCCGGTGCCAGGTGGGCCACCACGTGGGGGCCAAGTGCACCTCGGAGGTAGACCGCAGCAACCTTTGCTTCCGCTGTGGTCAGCCCGGTCACAAGGCCGGCTCGTGCAACGCCACGCCGCACTGTGTCGTATGTGCGGCGGCTGGCAAGCCGGCCGATCACCGGGCTGGGAGCAGGGCCTGCGCTCCACCCGCCGAGGCCAGAGGCAGGGGCAAGCGCTCCGCCACCACCGCCGTCACCGCCGCAGCCGCCGCCACTTCCACCGTGACCACCGCCGCGTCCACCGTCGCTGTCGCCGCTGCCGTTTCCGCCGCGGCAGGGCCCTCGCAGGGGGCTCGGGGGGAGGTAGAGATGGAATGCCAATAACGGCCCCATTTCGCCTCCTCCAGGCGAACATCAACCACTGCGCCGCCGCTCAGGATCTGTTCGGTTCCAGTTCGGTTTCCGCAGGGGGCGCTCTACGGTGGACGCCATCATGCGCGTGCGGGCCCTCACGACGGGGGATGCTGTGGCCCGGGGTGGGGTCGTCTTGGCGGTGTCTCTAGACATCGCCAATGCCTTCAACACCCTGCCCTGGAGTTGCATAAGGGAGGCACACACGGTATCACCGGATGCCGACCTACCTCTGTCGTGTGGTCGAGGCCTATCTGACGGACAGGGCCGTCATCTACCCCGGTCACCAAGGAGAGTGGAACCGGCAAGAGATGTCGTGCGGTGTCCCACAGGGTTCGGTCCTGGGGCCGCATCTGTGGGACATCGGATACGACTGGGTGCTGCGCGCCGACCTCCCTAGCGGCGTCAGCGTCGTTTGTTACGCTGACGACACGCTTGTCCTGGCGCAGGGGGGGTCGTACCAGGCGGCGGCCGATTTAGCGACACGCGGGGTTGCGACAATCGTCGATAGGATCCGGCAGCTGGGACTCGAGGTGGCCCTGCACAAGTCTGAGGCCATGGGTTTTCATGGTCCTCGGAATGCGCCACCGTCGGGTTCCCAGGTAATGGCGGGAGGGGTTCACATCGGTGTCGAGTCGACGATGAAGTATCTGGGACTCGTCCTCGACAGCCGGTGGAACTTCGTAGAACACTTCCGACGTTTGGCTCCCAGACTTGAGCGGGCCGGGGCTGCATTGAAGCGGCTCCTGCCCAATCTAGGGGATCCAAACGCCTCCTGCCGGAGGCTCTATGCGGGGATCGTGCGGTCCATGGCCCTTTACGGGGCACCGGTGTGGGCGCGTTCACTGAGGCTGCGGCCAGCCCGCCGGTTGAACGCGTCCCAGAGGGTCATGGCCATCCGGCTGGCCCGAGGATACCGCACGGTCTCCTGCGAGGCGGCGAGCCTCCTTGCCGGATTACCGCCATGGGATCTGGAGGCAAAGGTCCTCGCGCACGTCTGGGAGTGGCGCGAGGAGGCGAAACGCCGGGGCTTAACCCCGATGCCGCAAGAAATTGCGGCACAGCGGACAGAGCTCCGGCGGGATCTCATGGCGTCATGGAGGGTGCGATTGTCGCAACCCCGCGCTGGGCACGCCACAATCGCGGCGATAAGACCCGTCTTTGAGGAGTGGCTGGAGAGACGCCACGGCGTTCTCACCTTCCGCCTGACGCAGGTCCTCACCGGACACGGCTGCTTCGGGAGGTTCCTGTTCAGGATAAGGCGGGAGGAAACACCCGGGTGTCACCATTGTGTGGATCGGCCTGAGGACACGGTGGAGCATACGGTGGAGGTCTGCCCGGCTTGGGCGGAGCAACGCCGTGTTCTCGTAGAGGCGATCGGCGGCGGTGATCTCTCGCGTCCGGCCCTGGTTCAGGCCATGGTACGGAGCGAGAGGAAATGGCAGGCCGTCACCTCCTTCTGCGAAGCGGTAATGCTCGCGAAGGAGGAGGCGGAACGCGTGAGGGAGAGGCAAATTTCGCGCCCTCACGCCCCTAACCGCCGCAGGAGGAGACGCCCGGGGCGGGAATCGCGAGCCGATTTCCGGCCACCGTAGGCGCGGGCTTGCGGACGGTGAGCAATGGGTAGCTCGCTGTCCGATAAGGACCAAGCCCGGGTCGACGGCGCGTTGTGTTCCACGCGCGCCTCAAAGAGATGTCAGCAGAATTGAAGGGGTCCACTAGGGCCAATGCCTGCCGGGGGTTCGAAGAAAACCGATCGGGAAATCGTGGCCCCCGGCAACAGGGCAACCGAAGGAACACGGGTGGGTTTTAGTCAGTAAGAGTCTGACACGCCCTCCCGCTCCGCCCAGAGCGGGAGAAGTTATTTGATAATTTCCCACCCAAAAAAAAAAAAAAAAAAAGGTTACTACAACGATTCTGAATCATTTGAACTGTTTAATTTCGCATCATTGCGAAAAAATATTTACCCTATAAATACGAAAATAAATGAACACAAAGTATTTATACATTTTTCAAAAAACGATTTTGGTGACATATCGTCGCAAACACTAAAGGCATTATCTAAATTGGTCGTATGTTGGTACAGAATGTAGACTACATTACATCATTTTAATTATTATACCTACCTACAAATCACTACCCCCATCTGTATGATTAGATGGGTTAAAACGGGCGATGTCTTAAATTAAAATCTTTATAGCTTACTATAATCTACAGGATAGGACTCAAGTCTTCGCTGATGCTAGTCCAGTTGTATTGGGGGCTATACTTGTTGTATAAACTTGGATTAATAATAAAAAAAAAAACATTGCATAAGTGGGCCGCGAATAATTGCTTACAGCAGTTAGAGTCACACTGATTGCGAAAAACGTTTTTGTCAGACGAGAAAGAGGCCCTTTGCTTTCGTTTGGGCCGTGGAGCATTTTGACATGTCTTTGTTTCTAAAAGATACTTACGAACTTTCAATGACCACAAGTCACTTGAAGCATTGAATCTAAACCATGTGCGAGAATCGAGTGCTGGGTTTTACGCCTACAGTCATATAATTTTAAAATCATATACAGTCCGGGCAAGAAAAACATCGTAAATTCAATATCACGGTTGCGTTCTATTGACTGTTCACCAGTCCCGTTCGATTATGATAATTATTTGAAATTAGTAATCGATCAGTCTCGTCCTATGGCAATCACCCTGTCTTAATTGAAGGAAGTTTGTGAGGGACACCATAAACTAAAATTGCTTAAGAACGATATTTACAACAATAGCTGGGACCAAAGTATCAAAATTTATAAGGTTTTCGAACATGAACTTGGTTTTCAAGACAATTTACTTTTACGTTGCAATAAAATTATAATTCCTTCCAGTTTGAGGTCAAAAGTTTTAGCAGTTGCTCACGAAGGACACCCAGGAATCGTAGCAATAACAACGCGACTACGTTCCAAGATGTGGTGGCTGAAAATCGACAGTGACGCAGAGCATTATGTAAAAACTTGTGAAGGTTGTTCTCTGGTTTCCGTTGCAAATTCTTCTAATCCTATGCGCAGACGGGCACTTCCAATTCGCATTAGGGCAACCTGTAAAGATAGATTTAAGGTGTTGTAATAATAAACAAATAAGTATAAAAATCCTGGATTAACGTAGCCATTGACTATCCTGGACCGTTGCCTAGTGGGCATTATCTTTTGGTAAATCCCCTGCGGAACTCTTTTTTAGGCGTCAATTTAGGGATAACTTTCCTGCCGTTGTCGATTTTTAATTTGCAGATTTAGATCTCGAAACAAAATATCAAGTTCAAAATGATAACAACGTACAACAAATACGTGGAAATATTGTACACATAAAGCGAGTTGAAGGACAGTGGAAAGTTTGTGAAGATGATAATTATGCTGATATCACTGATGACAGAATTCTTATAAAAAAAAATAAGTTCCCATTTAAATGAATGATGAGTGATGATTTAATATGTAAAAGTAAAAATATAATAATTTATAAATTACTAACTGTAAGCTGAGTCAGTAGTGCTTTTAAACAATTAGATCTAAGTTTTATATTGGTCTCAACTAACAGTATTTCGATTATGTTGAATGATTGCATTTAGAATTTATTTATAATTTTTCTAATTTTGTAAAAGGCAGATGTAATGTATAATAAATATAGGCTGCATACTGGTGGGGCGACCGGTAGTGGGGAGCGCGGCAAGAGCATGACTTGCCGCACCTCCTACCCGACCGCCGCCGCTGTACGAGTAAGTGCGGTATTATACTAGTTGGTGTATTATTTAATACTAGTATAGTGACCTGTACACGCGCGTTCCGTGTATGTTCACGTTTTAACAGTGTTAAATTATTAGCGATTACCATACACTTTTTGAATATTTTTGTGTATTGTAATTTATTTATGTTTTTCCAAAACTGCAAGTTAATAAATTATGTTTTTTTTTAAATTAGTTAAATATTTATCATGTAAGTGAAATTTCTTATGGGAAATAAAGATATCTCAAACTCGAACCCGTTTTAGGACATATGACTTTATTTCATGCAAAATTAGGAGATTCAATTATTATAGTACTCGATATTGTGACAGAATAGTTTTAGAAATAAAGATAATTATGTAAAACAAAATGATACTAATACTCAATGAATGTGTTACAGAGATATATGTGACGATTGTGCGCTAATTATAGAATAAAAGTAAACAATACTCCCCGTTTAAATCCGCAGGTCGAACATCAGCTGTTCGTGATAGGTTACTGGTAACTGTGGGTAACCAAAAACTGTGTTTTACTTTGTAAATTAGCAAGAAAACAATAATCCTGAGTTTCAATCCAGTTATTTTACATTTAGATATATTATTACACCTTAATTACACTTAAAAAGTAAATAAAACTAATTTTAAAATACCGAACAAAATTTTGACATGTCACTCGGGCAGTGTTGTCACTAATCTCTATGTACTATCGAAGAAACGCATATCTGTACATTGTAAGGACTATTCTTGCTTGCAGCGCTCGGTCGCTATAGTATCGCTTACCTACGAAAAAAAAGGGTCGAGTGCACGGGATTTTGATTTTCAAATGCTTAGATATACGTTACCCCGATAGTACTTGGGGCGGGGACCTGGTGGCCTGAAATACAAGCTTCGGCTTAGCTTAGGCACCAGTCTCCCACAATATCTTCTTTGAGCCCATGAATATAAAATTCTTTGTTAGTATTTTATAAGGATATTGTGGTGAGAAATAAATAAATTACATTATTATTATATCACGTATTTATGTAACACTGTATTCTAATAACTCAGAAGTCAATGCAGCTGGGAGGAGGCAGACGAAACGGGAAACCATGTCTGTCAACCTTGGGCAGACGCCCAAGGGTACCCTGTCCTAACACCGCTACAGGGGGTATACAAAAACTACAAAGTCCCACCTACTAAGATACAGGCCGGTCTACCGTCTAATACGAAAACTATTAAAGTCAATAATACCAATGACATCCTCAATAAAGAACGATGCAATATCCTAGTTTATTTCATCGGATTCCTAAGAATCTATTAATTAATGCAATGACCGCTATTGCCATGTTAAAACGTACCAACTTTAGTTTTGTTCGCGCAGAATGATTTTGTTTGGGAGTATGCATGTTTGCTGAGTTCGCGTCGTGTGACGTGAACCATTTATTTAATGTGTGAATAACGTCCCGTGTTGTTGCAGAGGACCGCGCGGAGGCCATGCAGCGCGACCAGGCGGCAGGCGCGGGCGCGCGGCTGTCCCCTTGCGCGCTCCCCGCTCTCGTCTCGCTCGCCACTCTGCTCGCATTCGCCCCCCGCGCTTGTTATTATTATTCTGAGCTCGCCACACTCTCCACACTGGTCGCGCCCGCGCTGCTAGCGAGACGTTGAATCTTGCCTCTTCTACATACCTACTAAGCACATTCTGTATATTTTGAATTTTGTAAATAATGTAAATACATAATTATGGAGAATAAAGCGCGTTTTTTTTACCAAAGTAAAGCTAATCACGAAATAAATGTACTGTCCCATTATTGCCCCTTGTTTGTACTAGTGAATACGTCGACAGCAACCGGCGAACACATTGTGAATACGTCCACAGCAACCGGCGAACACATTGATTTGATCTTAACGCGTAAGGGAGAGGCAAATTTTGCGCCCTCGCGCCCCTAACCGCCGCAGGAAGAGACGCCCTGGGCGTCAGGAATCGCAGGCAGGTTTCCGGCCACCGTAGGCGCGGGCTTGCGGACGGTGAGCAATGGGTAGCTCGCCGTCCGATGGACCAAGCCCGGGTCGACGGCGCGTTGTGTTCCACGCGCACCTCAAAGAGATGTCAGCAGAATTGACAGGGTCCGCTAGGGCCAATGTCTGCCGGGGCTGCGAAGAAGTCCGAATCCCTTTCGGACTTCTTCGCAGCCCTGGTAGACGACGAGATCGGGGCCGCCGGTAATATGGCAACCGAAGAAATACGGGTGGGTTTTAGTCAGTAAGAGTCTGACACGCCCTCCCGCTCCGCCCAGAGCGGTAGAAGTTATTTGATAATTTCCTAACCAAAAAAAGCTTTACCGACTATGTAATTCACTTGGCAGGGTTGGAAAGACAAATTAATGGAATCTTTTCCTAGAACTGATTATGCTGTGTTATTAACTGAAATGTTATCAAAACAAGTGTAGGGAATGTTCTTCTCAGGGTATTTATGTTGGGTCTTTAAAATGAGTTTGACGCACGTTAACAGTAAAAGGTATATAATAGAATATAGAGAAATACAGTATAAAAAGCACAAACGGTTAAAACAATCTTTAAACTAAAATTAACACGAGCGTTTCGCGAGTCGTGATTTACGCTTTCGAGTTCTTTCGTCCACTGTCCGAAGGCGGGGCGCGAGGGTGCGACGGGAGTATTGTCTCCCGTCGCTGCACTTAAGGGCTAGTCATAAACACAAACGTTAAGGCTCTGTTACATCCTCCCCCTCTGACCCAGACATGCACCCACGCGTCTGAGTCAGATAAGATAACGCTTAGGACTACCGCGCCTACGCTTTTCGTTGACCGGGGCTGGCGGTACGTCACCTACGAATGGGGTCAACTGGGAAACATGGTACCTCCCTAACGGTTCACCGCTACTTACCTTCTCCAACACATAAGTGGTGGAGCTCGCGGGCTCCTTAATACGGTAAGGTCCATCCCGTCGCGGTATGAACTTCGGCGTTTGTCCGCGGGTCGTGTCGTTACTTCCTTGGGTCTTTAAAAGGACTAGATCACCGATTGAGTAATCAGGTGCAGGGCTGCGACCCTCGTCGGCATAACGTTTCTGATTCGCTTGAACCTTTTCATGCACTTCCCTAGCTTCAAATAGTACGATTGACATCCTCTGAAGGTAAGGGGTAAGGCTCGTCACGACATTGTCACTCTCCACAATGGTGCGCATGTCGGCGATGACGTCTTCCGGCGCACGCATCTCTCGTCCAAACGTCAGGTAAGCCGGTGAAAATCCGGTGCTGCTGGTCACTGCAGAGTTCATCGCGAAACGTATCGCGGGTAAGTGAGCGTCCCAGGTGTTATGATCCTTCCCTACCAGAATAGCAAGTTGTGGCTTTAGATCACGGTTCTTCCTTTCCACCGGGTTCGCTTGTGGATGGTATACAGGCGACAGCGACTGAGTAATGCCAAACGAATGACAAGCTTGCTGCATTATTTCGCTGATGAACTGTACACCATTATAACTCAAGATCCGTCTAGGTACTCCATATCTCAGGAAAGCCTCTGCGATCATGATCTTGGAACAGTTTAAGCTAGTAGCATTTTGTAGAGCAAATAACTCTACCCATCGAGAGCAGGTGTCTTCTATAACAAGGATCCACTTATTCTTATCTGCGGTCTCCGGCAATGGGCCGAAAAGGTCCACGGCGATGACTTCAAAGCTGCGATTAGTTGCGGGAGTCTGCAGCAGTCCGGCAGGTTTCCTGTTATCGGCTTTGTACCTCTGACATTCTACACATTTCTTCAGGTACCTAACGATGTATTGCCGCATACCAGGCCAGTAATACTTCGACTTAACTCGATCTAGTGTGCGCTCCACTCCGCAATGTCCAGCCCGTCGGTGCGTCGTGATAATCTGCCATGACTTTATCACGCTCGTGCTCCGGTACAACGAGACATCCCGTCTCTTCCTCACACTCGTCGGGTCCATATCTGTACAAAATACCGTCTGACATAACGAAGCCACGGTCGGACCAACCCCTCCCCTTAAACGGGTCGTCGGTTGATTCCAGGTCCCCGACGATCTTTCGCACGTCGGGATCTTTGCATTGGTTCTCACGAACATCCTTAGGGCTTCTTGACGGAAAATCGACCTCGGCGTAATGGATATCACAATCCGTTTCTTCTGCGCAAGGTGGTCGTGAAAGAGTATCAGCGATGACGTTCGACCTGCCAGGTGTATATTCTATACGGAGATTGTAATAGACATTTAAATTATTATGCCGTTAATGTGGTACCAGGGAAGCCACATGTGCAGAAGGAATTATTGCCAAACTTTCTTGTATTCAACGTAGTTTTGACATGTGAACTTTCCGATAATGCAAATATCTCCAAACAAATTTCGGGCGAGTCCACTCTTCCCGCCCGAAATTGTAACCGACGCGCGAGCGCGAGTTTACCGCGTAGCGTATTGGCGCGAGAATACAATCAACACGTGCAACGAACCACCCTTATAACCATCACCCGTGCTGTTCGAGCGAGTAACAGAAGAGGTAGTGCCCCGTTACCATGCCGCCGAAGCCAACAAAAAAACTTACCGGAAGAGATGGTGGGTCGGAATCCGACACGGACGCGGAGCAGAATAGGACGGTGGTCGCATCATCACTGTCATCACCGAACATCGCCATGTCTGAGGAGATGCTTCAGACACTTGTGTGTTACACAAAAAATTGTTATAATAAATTTTGTTTTAATTGAATATAATAAATTAGGATAACATTCAAATTGTATAAAATCATTAATCGAGTAGTAGCATTTACATTAAGAAGTAATTAAATAATTTACATTTAAATGTACTAAAGCTTAAAGTTTTAAAACAGTCTGGTAGTATTAATCCTTATCCAATAAAATATGTTATTTAAATTGGGAATTTAATTTAGATTAAATTATGCCTTGACATCATATCATTTAAATGAATAGTTTAAAATATGCAGAATTAAATATAAGTGGGCATAGTATATGAAGAAGTGACCAGGAGGGTTGCTGGATCATATCTATGCAGATTTAAATATAAGTGGGCATAGGATATGAAGGAGTGACCAGGAGGGTTGCTGGATCATATCTATGCAGAATTAAATATAAGTGGGCATAGGATATGAAGGAGTGACCAGGAGGGTTGCTGGATCATATCTATGCAGAATTAAATATAAGTGGGCATAGGATATGAAGGAGTGACCAGGAGGGTTGCTGGATCATATCCATGCAGAATTAAATATAAGTGGGCATAGGATATGAAGGAGTGACCAGGAGGGTTGCTGGATCATATCTATGCAGAAATAAATATAAGTGGGCATAGGATATGAAGGAGTGACCAGGAGGGTTGCTGGATCATATCTATGTAGATTTAAATATAAGTGGGCATAGGATATGAAGGAGTGACCAGGAGGGTTGCTGGATCATATCTATGCAGAATTAAATATAAGTGGGCATAGGATATGAAGGAGTGACCAGGAGGGTTGCTGGATCATATCCATGCAGAATTAAATATAAGTGGGCATAGGATATGAAGGAGTGACTAGGAGGGTTGCTGGATCATATCTATGCAGAATTAAATATAAGTGGGCATAGGATATGAAGGAGTGACCAGGAGAGTTGCTGGATCATATCTATGCAGAATTAAATATAAGTGGGCATAGGATATGAAGGAGTGATCAGGGGGGTTGCTGGATCATATCTATGCAGAATTAAATATAAGTGGGCGTAGATATGAAGAAGTGACCAGAAGGGTTGCTGGATGCAGTACCGATGCAACGAGTTGAGATGCAGGTACGTGATTTAGGGGTTGTTCTCACTCCGGAACTGTCGTTTCGCGATTATATAACTAGGATCTGCAAAAGGGCATTTAGAAATTTGGGTTTTGTTCTGAGGGAGACGCGAGACTTTACCAGCATCACAGCTATAAGAGTCCTATATGACGCATTAGTCAGGAGTCATCTGGAACATAGTGCTGTCATATGGGCTCCACATGAGGCCAAGTATTCAGTGATGTTGGAGCAAGTCCAGAACAAATTTGTGCGCCACCTGTACATGAAACTTTATGGCGTATACCCATTTTACCCTTTGATGTACCCCACTCTATTCGTACTGGGTATGGTGGGGTACAATCAACTCAGGGTGCGACGGGAATTTGTGTTGGCATCGTACATGGTGAAACTGCTTCGAGGCATAGTGTACAACCCGAAAGTGCTGCAGCGGTTGCACTTGTATGTACCCGACCGTTACGTGTGGCGGCGACGGCCCCTACCCTCTGACTCAAGCAATTCGCACTATCAATAATATTGTTCACGCGCTTGCGTGAGGGGTATTTTAGGGTTATTTAGAAATGAAATCCGCTTGGTTAACTAATTAGTTGTCAAATTTTTTACTCAGTTGTCAATTTTTTTACTGTGCGCTAGGTCATATTCAAAGTACTCCCGATAAATAAATATTTTGTGGTGCAAAATCAAGTTAAAAGTTCGAAAATTTTATGTGAACGGACAATTGAAGTGACTAGTGAACTATTGTAATAATACTATAACGTTTGTGCTACGATTAATTGGGAAAACGTTAAATAGAATTGATCTGGTGAACAATATTTATTTTATATTATTACGAATACCCACAAATATTGAACGTACATCGTAAACTCCTTACGGCAGTTGTGTGTCAAAGTTGTGACAACCACTATTGCTCTTAGAATTCACCAGGCGTTATCAAATTGCAACATACTGCTTATAACCTTTTTGAACGGAATACGAAGCGAGATACTTTTGACTTGCTATTTAGTGTGTTTCAAGATTTTTGAAGACTGATAAAAACATGGAACCACTGCATAATGTTAACACCCGAAGCCGTCGCCGGAAAAGTTTGGATCTTCATGACAGTGAGTATGGATTGGACATTTCATATCAGAGTTTACCAAACAGCATAAACAGAGATGAAATAACGGAAATCAAAGACAACCTTAACAAATTAAACATGGAATTGCAAATAGCAAACAATGAGATAGAAAGTTTAAAATTTTAAATGTTGAAAATAGCAACTTGAAGAAACAATTGTCAACATTCCAGCATAAACTGAATCTGTACAAATCAGTAGGCGCTTTTGAATTAAATAAAAATAGTAGCAGATCGATGGCGTCGCCACTCAAATTCTATTCTCCACAGTTTCAAAAACGCCATAGGTCATGTAGTACGAGAATCGGCTTAACAAGAACATCTTCTAAGAATCATCTAGAAATAAACGCAGCTAAAAATAGCCCAAAATATGACGATAGCAACAATTTAAGTTATTTTTTCGAACAATCCTTACCAGCAGAATCTAGACACGCGGCAGCGTGTCGAGCCAAGTACTAGGCAAGACACGGCTGCAGTGTGTTATATTACACGAACCATTTGGAGCCACTTTTGACCCCTTAATAACTCAAAATCTATGTAACATAGACTCATGAAATTTGGTTTATTTATAAAAACCCCTTAGATTAACTAGAACTCCAAATTTCATAAATAAAACTCAAACGGTTATTGAGATATTAACGTATAAAAATCGTCATTTTTATCAACGACCCGTCACTAGACATCAAAAACATTTAACCCATTTCCGGGTGACCTAGAAAGTTGAAAAGAGATTTCCCGAAAGCAGGCCCATGGTATGATACTGTGTCAAAGCTTATTTATCAAAAATTATGTCGTATTTTTTTCAAGTCGTTTTATGAAAATTTATTTCTTCTAGCATTAGAGAACCTAATAAATATTTATTTTGTTGATACTTAAAGAACTACATCCGCCATTCAATCCTAACCTGAATGTTGCCAGATGACAGACTAATCCAATAAAATAATTTGTAATCGATTGAAAATATCGATACTAACCCACATGGAGTAGGTGGAGTATCCACTACACGAGTATGTTTTAAATGCTATTTATTATACTCAAATACTGTAAAATTATGATTTTACAATAAATAAAATATTATATGGTCTGAATATACTCAACAACTTAAAAGTGTTTCGAGGCAGTAATGTTATTTTATAAACTACCAGTGATCAGAGTAAGTAGATTGATTTGAGGTCAATGAACTGGCACGTATATTAGTATGGATACGCCTCCGGGATTCCGGGATTTTGAAATTATTAAGATTTTTTAAGGAATTTCAAATGTTGTAATGTGTAGAATAAAGAATACATCAATATGAATAAGAAATGTTCAACCCTTTTGCTGTCTGTTTAATAGTATATAGGTGATCGGACTCCAAGAAAAGGATAGATATACTATAAAACAATATAATATATTTTAAATATTTATCTATCGCATTCTATAAATTTCTAATGTAGTAGTTTAAAAATCCTTACTTTAACAATATTTGATTCAATCCCGTAAGTACCAAAATGAAATCCCGGAAAAAAGGCTTATCCATGTTATGATTTCTATGACTATTCATGATGCGAGTACGTAAAATCAATCTACCTACTCCGATCACTGATAATCACCCAATCGATTTCGTCAATCGATTACCAAAATAATTAAACCTGGTAACACTGACACCATGCATAATGTCAAACTGTCAAAAAAAATCTGTCAGATCAATGGCATTGTTGGCTGTTTGTTTTACGTTGATTTGAATTTATTTTTCCGTATTTACTTTATACTTATATTACGTTACGATTTAATGCTGTCAATTTAAATTGAAGCCAGAGGAACTATTGCTTATCTTTCCATGGCCCTGGGTAAGTTTATTATGTTCTCTAAATATTTATAAACACCGTCGTATTGTATAACCTCATTGATTTTAGCAGCCTATTAGTAGAAGGCCTATGTTCAGTCAGGGGTACGTCGCGCGTCGTCAGCTGTAAATGTCTATAGTATGATGTAATTATATAGGATAAGTAAATACACTGAATTTTTTTACCTTTTTCAGGTATGACGATGACATGTGTTATTGCAAGACTTGACATTATTGATTATATTATCTACAACTCTATCCCAAGTATTACTTGCTCAGCAAAATCTAAGCATATTATGTTATGTATGTGGCATGTCAACTGCAAGTCACAGAAGTCATCAGGTTAGTGTTTTTAAAATGGCAGAATTACTATGAGTGATATAATTATTATACAAAAGTAAATAAACAACAATAAGAGTATTTTCTTACTTTCTAGGTTAGGTATACATTTGGATAAAGTTTGTCATGCTTACTGAGAGAGGCTGCTACCAGAGATGTTTATAGGCAAGCAAGTGATGATAAAAACAGAGCCACCCTAGACTGTAAAAGATTTACCCATAATAGATCAAAACAATAATCTGGCTACGCTGCTTTCATACCATGACTACGTTATGAGAATGAAGCTGAAGCCGTTTTAAATTCTATGAGAAATAAAATGTTTTTAGTATTTAGGTATTGTTGTGTTATTTGTTAAAGTAAACCTTCCTATAGAAGCACTGAAAATGCTGCTGCCAATGAGATTATTCATCTTTAATTAAGAGAGTTGGCTAAAATAATGTTTATGCCATTAAATCTTTCATATTTAGCGCGCAAGATTATTAATTTACCTTTATAAAATTCAAGTCTGTAAATGCGATAATCGCCATTTTGATGACAGTCGAGGTCGAGGCTAAAAAACATAAAAATTGGGGATTGCGAACATCCAAACTCCACCATAAGGACAGCGACTATTACAACATTTAATTATTTGACGAATTCATCCATTTTTCAAGTTAAATAAGTAGTAGTAATGAAGTTTTTGATATCAAAAGTCGAAGATTCGCGCCAATCGTGCGTGTTTACATTTTAACTTTTCACAATTAACACATACACATATCTGATACGACTTTAAATGTGACAAATGTGATTAAAAATATTATAAGTAACTAGAAAATGCCCAGATCTTTACTTATTATACGAACACATGTTCAATAACACGTAATATTCATTACTACTACTCAATTTGTGTTAAAAATCGTCGATCATTGTTTTTTTTTTTATTGTAATGATGTGCGAAAACGATTATGCCAAACGTTTTTTTTTTTTCAATTTTGATTGTCTCGATTAATTTATAATTATGTCGAATGTCTGAAATCTATACTTGAAAATTAAAATAAAATTGTTTTAAGCATTAAATACAATAAACATTGTTTAAAATAATTATTTATACTTTTCTAGTGTTTAATCGTTTTTAGGACATTCAATATAAAACGAGTCAACACATAGAACGAGGATAGATACTTACCTCATTTATTGAATTTCGCGCCGAATTGTTTCTATTTATTTGAATTTAAATTCGGAACGTTGTTCAAAATTATTTTTAATTTATTGGACAATTATTTACTGTGGATTTTATTTTTGATACTTTCTGATATAGAATGCCTAGTATACATTTTTTAGGTAGGCTTAAGAAAATTTTGTTTGGGAATGATGTTAAATTAATTATATAAATTAGGTAGGTATTCCGCAAACACTTTTAAATGACGTCTATATTTTTAAATTGAAACTTTTATTACATCGTCTCAAACTTTTTCGTCTGTGTGTTGCATGTCACGTGTCGGTCGGCCGCGGAGTAGGGATAAAGTGAAAGGCGATCGTCAGAGCAGCCAAGGCCAATATGGCGGCGCCTATAGTTCGCAGCAGCTGACCGTGTAAAGTTTCACTTTTACCGTGGTTTCATAAAACCAACAATCATTTTTTTTTAGTTGTATGAGTTTGATAGTATTTGTTTTTAATAGGATAATCTTACTCGAGTAATAGAAATTGTTTATTTTTGAGGTAGTTTCAAAACGAAATTTAAAAAAAACTGCCCAAGTGTATGTCGGACTACGCACAGTGAAGGGTTCCGTAATTGGGATGAATATTTACGCATAAACATTGCATAGTATCAATTTTATCGACTGCAAAAATAAGTTTGTATTTCTCGAAAAAACTATAACAAACAAAGTTAATTCTGCGGTTGTAACCGAAAATAAACTGTATCTCAAAAATTATTGACTTCAAAAGCAAAGTCACTTAGAAACATCTTAACATTTTAATTATGAGATCCAACAATACACGCTTTATATGCATAGATTTTTTTCATCTCTCGGTTATATGTAAGTATGGAGAATGCCACCCCCACTATTATGTTTATCGTAATTTCACTACACCATTGTTTAACGGTGCAAAAAATACACCTTTTTCAAAATTTTCATCGATAGAGTGTAAATAGTCTCCATGTTAAATGACTGTATGACATCCGGACGCACGGACAGACGAACTTGACGAAATTAAGAGGTCCGTTTTTTTTTTTTTTTTTTTTTTTTTTTTTTTTGTTTTTTTTTTTTTTTCGGATTTTGATTATCAAGTTTTGGCATAATAATAATAATAACCCCACCGCCGTATCTCTACGTTGACGTCGTGGTGGGGCTTGCGCGCTCCGAACTCTAGGTCTGTGCCAGTAGAGTTTACTTTGCCGGAACAGGTCTAGGATGAGGAGCCAGACCAAGAGAGATACAAAAACCCGCAGGGCAGCTTGTGGCGAGCTGATGGGCAGTAGCGACCCCACGGACCCTATCTCCCGGGAGAAGTCTTGTTCCTCACCTCTGGCTTGCCTTCATTGGCCGGCTGGAGTGAACACTGACGAGGAACAGAGCTCCCATCTCATTCTTGCCTTAATTGGCTGGCTTGAGTGGAGATTCGCAAGAGCAAACGTGCTTGGAGGAAGGAAGTATTCCAGTAAGTGCTCGTAGGGATCTTGACCATCTTCCGGGCTCTGGGATTGTTCTGAAAGCCGTGGAATACCTCTCCACTCCTCTAGCACCTCAGGACATGTTGCCCTCTTGTCGCTACGACACTTTGTGCTAGCGACCGTTTTCGGGGGCCCATTATTGAGTGTGCAAGTCACCCCCTGCCATTTTATCCGTGTGCATTTAAAACATTGATCAGGCAGGGGCCATAGTCTTTCCATAGTCCTAGATAACCAGTTCACTTTAGCCCACCCAACCCATAACCCAATATCTTTGTTTCCATATCCTGCAATAGTCCTACACCAACCGGGGGTTGTCCTTGGATGCACTTACGTAGTGCGGATAGGGATAATCGTCGGTTGGTGCCTCATTTCATTAAAAATGTCTAACGGGCCTCTGCGAGTTGGCTTCGGCCCCTCGTACGCCTTCCAAAGGTCCGGGACCCCAGGGTCCCGAGAATAGTTAAAAACTAAAAATAAATAATAATAATAATGTTTATTGCAATAGAAATGATAACATTTGTTATAAATACAGTAGTATGGAACGACATAAAGTGCATTGGGTATTATCTCCTGGCTCCCAAACTAGGTTAGTAGCCTGTGACTTGGGGACCAGTGATTCCATAAAGGTATACATACATAGATGATCAGAATGTTTTAAAACTAACAAAAAACTGTTTTCACCAGTAACATAGTTAACATAACAATACAATTATTTCTATGTGTTTTGAAATAAGAAAAAATAAAAATAATTTGTAATAAAACTGTAATACATAATTGAGTGAGAGTGAGTTAGTCGTGGTAGGTGTAGTAGGTGTGTTGTGAATGGGTAAGTAATGCGAGAGTGCGGAGTGTGTTAGGTGTGAACGTGTCTTGATAGGTGTGTGAAAGTGGGGGGTGTATATGAATGTTTGTGTGTAAAAATACTTGAATAGGAGTAGATCTGACTTAAGCATGTGGGAAGAGAAGTTTTTCGGTCACTTCATATGATTTCTCAAGCAGCCATTTCTTAACTATGTTTTTGCATTTGTAATAATTTAAACTGTGGATATGGAGAAATTTATTGATTTTATTATATAGAATATAACTGAGGTAGGTGAATTGGTGCTTTGCGAAGGTGGTTTTATGTCTAACTGGAGGAAAGGCAATGTCTGCGCGACGTTTAGTACTTTCTTTAAACGGCAGCCGATGTTTCCTTAATACACACTGTAGCACATATAAGCCTCTCACTGTCAAAACCCCGACTTCCCTAAAAAGTTCCAAAGTGGGGTATCTATAGGGCTTGAAGAACATAACTTTGAGAACTGCTCTCTGAGCTCTCTCTAATTTCAAAAAGTATGTTTTGCAGGCGCCACCCCAAGCCGGCAAACAATATAGGAGAAGAGACTGACAGAGTGAATAATAGACCATCATTAGTGTTTCCGTGTCAGCCGAACAACGGAGTTTCTTAAAGATGGAAATGAGTTTACGCATTCGGATGACGAGATCGTCTATATGACTATACCAGTTCAGATGTTTATCAATTTGCACGCCCAAGTATTTTATACAAGATGTGGTTGCCAGAGTAGGACAGGTACAGCTGGAGTTTGGAGAACAACTATGTACTTTAACAGTAGGCGATATGTGTGGCTGAGTCCTATCACTTCGTCATGTATTGGCATGAAATTGATGTCTATAACAATTGATCTACAATATTATTATTATTTGGAATAGCCGCCATCTTAAAATCCAGAATGTCCATCTAATTCGATATCAGCACTATCTCCCGAAAACCATGAAAATGACAGTCATGACGACAAATTTTCAAATGGGGTTAAAAACTGCAACTTGCTCACTTCAGATGGCGCTGATCTCCAGCGTCTTATAATTTGACAGCTAACTATACATTTTTGATTCGAATGCCAAAAGTTGATGTAAATTCCTGAATTTCATGACTGAATTCAAAACACCCCGTCGAGTCAACTGATGTGTCACGTGTCAAAATCTTGGTCCCTAATGTTAGGCGGCAGTGAATTCATTTCATTCATTCTCTGATCTCGAAAAACGTTGTTACAAACGTCAGGTCGGTATGTTCAAGGTAGTTGGTAGGTTGGTACTATGCTTGAGACGTTTTTGAATTGATAGATCGTATGACTATTGTTTTAGGGACTATTGTCGTTTAATTTTTTATATAAACTTACGAATAGTTAAGTCCATAGTGAGGTCAAAATGTAAATCCAAGGGGCGGCTGCAACGGCGGCGGTGATCTCTCGCGTCCGGCCCTGGTTCAGGCCATGGTACGGAGCGAGAGGAAATGGCAGGCCGTCACCTCCTTCTGCGAAGCGGTAATGCTCGCGAAGGAGGAGGCGGAACGCGTGAGGTAGAGGCAAAGTTCGCGCCCTCACGCCCCTAACCGCTGCAGGAGGAGACGCCCGGGGCGGGAATCGCGAGCCGATTTCCGGCCACCGTAGGCGCGGGCTTGCGAACGGTGAGCAATGGGTAGCTCGCCGTCCGATAAGGACCAAGCCCGGGTCGATGGCGCGTTGTGTTCCACGCGCGCCTCAAAGAAATGTCAGCAGAAATGACGGGATCCGCTAGAGCCAATGCCTGTCGGGGGTTCGCACAAAACCGATAGGGACATCGTGGCCCCCGGCAACAGGGCAACCGAAGGAACACGGGTGGGTTTTAGTCAGTAAGAGTCTGATACGCCCTCCCGCTCCGCCCAGAGCGGGAGAAGATACTTAAAAAAAAAAAGGGGCGGCTGTAAAAATTAAATAATTAAATCATACGTGAGAAGGAACTTTGTTCCTGACGGGGTCAAAGTCAAAGTCAAATCATTAATTTCAAATAGGCCCATGTATGGCACTTTTGAACGTCAAAAATTACAAAATAATAAAATTGATTCTATTCGCCCCTTCCAAAAGGTAGTTTTCGTATGGAGAAGAATGGGCAAGAAACTCCACCGTTCCTCTTTTAAAATGTTTTACAATTGTTTGTATATGTACGTACATTTGTTAAATAATAATTATATGTGAAGACGGTGCACCTAGAATAAAATTACTATACCACAATAGGTAAAAAGAATTAAAAATGAAACAACGACAGATAATTTAATATGTGATAGATACATGGTGCTCACATATTTACAAACATTGTAAAAGTAGACGATTTTCCTAAAATTTTACAATTAATAAGTCAGTGTGTGAGGAAGTAATCACAGAATGTAAAATCAATGTCATAAAACACAAAGTAATAAATTTTACAATTAAATTAGCAAACAGTTTGATTTTGTCTTGATTCTAAATTGTCCTATGGAGCAGGACCAGCATGTTTCCAAGCACTCTTATCTTGGATATAATCCTCTAATTTGTAATATGCTTGTTTACAAAGTGTATTTTTAATATGAGTTTTAAATTTTCTTTCATTTAATTGCAAAATGTCACAAGGTATTTTGTTGTAACATTTAACACAGTACCCCATAAAAGATGTATGTACTTAAGATAATCTAAAAAATGGTTGATCTAGTTTATCTTTATTTCTAGTATTAAAATTATGTCTATCACTTATTTTATTAAAGAGATGTGGATTTTTCCTTACATACATAATATTTTCATAAATGAATTGGCAAGGTACCGTCATAATATTAATCCTTTTAAAAAGTTTCCTGAGAGATTCGCGGCGACGTAGATTATAAATGGCTCTGATAGCTCTCTTTTGCAAAATAAAGATGGATTCAATGTCAGCAGCCCGACCCCACAGTAAAATACCATACGACATAAGGCTCCCCGACTGTACACGTTTTTTTTAATAATAATACTTGCCGCGCCGGCTCAGCGATCTGACATCATTGCGGAAAATTGTAACAATTGTTACGAAAGAAATACCTACATTCTTACACAATATTGCTACGCATATTTACAAAAAGAATTTAATAGATCACGTTTGATTGACGAATAATAATAATTTCTTTACAAAAAGTAATGATATCCCATCAAAAACATAAATGTGAAAATGGGAGCCAAATTCCATAAATATGGTTGTCGACTTCGCCGACAAAAGAATTGAAATCTAAATGGGTGCCAAGTTCTGTAGATAATCCTGAAATTTATTTATAAGAACATGCAACTTTCTAAAATAAAATTAAAACACAAATTCTTGTTTTTTCTGCTATAACAATGTTTGCTATTTAAAAATATAACTTCTTAAATTTGAACAGTCGAATTATTTACACAAAGCACTTAGGATAAATTGAAGCTCAAGATTTGACTTGGCTAGTTTTTACTAGCAAGCTGAAATTTTAGAGAAAGAAGATATTTTGACCTTACAGTTACAATAAGAAACAGTAACTTGCGCATAACATAAAGAACAAATATATAAATACGCCTAGGTAGACAGTCAAAGCTGTAAACAGTTACAATAAGAAACAGTAACTTGCGCATAACATAAAGAACAAAGATTTGAATATTTTACTTTATTTATTTGGCTCACCAACAATTAAGTACACCGATACAAAGATATGAGATACATGCAATAACCTTATAGACTAGTGTACAAATTTCTTACAGGTAAGCACATCATGAATTACTTATTTGATGTTGAGTGCCTACTTAAAATTAAATAATAATAATTAAATATGCCTAGGTAGACAGTCAAAGCTGTAAACTCGATAAAAAAATAGCGTCCAACTGTTAGCCGCTTAATGCACGCACACTAAAAAAGTAAAATTACAGCACAATGACGTGGCGCGAGTGTAAGACGTAGCTGTAATGCACACCAGCATAAAAAAGTTACCCTGTTTGTTTTAGTTCTTTTGCACCGCGACACTGTAGACAAATATAAAGATGATAAATTGATTAGCCAAATATAAGATAACTTGTATGTAAAAACTAGCCAAGGCAAATCTTGAGCTTCAATTTATCCTAAGTGCTTTGTGTAAATAATTCGACTGTTCAAATTTAAGAAGTAATATTTTTAAATAGCAAACATTGTTATAGCAGAAAAAACAAGAATTTGTGTTTTAATTTTATTTTAGAAAGTTGCATGTTCTTATAAATAAATTTCAGGATTATCTACAGAACTTGGCACCCATTTAGATTTCAATTCTTTTGTCGGCGAAGTCGACAACCATATTTATGGAATTTGGCTCCCATTTTCACATTTATGTTTTTGATGGGATATGACTTACAGAACACAATAATAAACCAGCAGACATCTTATCGACATATAGTAGACAAAGAAAACACTGACATGGGTACAATAGTGGACGTTGGGACTGCGGGAACCCTTACTATAAATAAAATAATGGATTCTGCTCATAGTAACAAACTCTCAAATTCCAAAAGTTGCAATAAATATCTTAACGCAAAAATTAATGACGTAATATCAAAAAAATACCAAGTAAAAATTTTTGCTGATCAAACCGGACTAGATATGAGAAGTTTGCTTCAAGAACTACTGGGAAAGTCTTTCAATGTGACATCAATTGTAAAGCCAGGTGCCCCAATGGCTGAAGTTATAAGTACATGTGTTGCTGAGTGTAAAGATTTTACCAACTCAGACTACATAATTATATTAGGGGGTTCTAACGATTTAAATCCTTTAAACTTTCAGTCTATTTTGTATTACACTCTGGGTCAAGTTAAACACACAAACGTCTTAGTTGGCAAACTCTATAAAAACAAATGTCTTAGTGTTAATATGCTTAATAACTCGTTGAAACTAGTATGTAGTAATTTTATGAATTCAACCTTTTTGCCACTGGACCTGGATCATTTTAATACAAAATTATTTTCAAAATATATAAATACAATGCAAGCAAGTAGACTAATCCATAAGGAAACACTAAGTTTGAAGTACAGAAATGAGTATATAAAGTATAATATTCAAATTAAAAGTGGTGAGCTGCATGAGACCAGTGGCCATGTACAAAAGTGTTTCAATAATATATGTACACAGACAGATAATGAAATTTCATCTAAGCGTAGCATAGCAGTTGCAAATAACATCGGCACTCAGACTGATAGCCTAGAAAACAATGATTTTTTTCGTACCTAAATTGTTTAGCAACTCTCATTGCATGACTACTAAGTCTGAAACTCCTGATTATATCTTACTTAATATCTATCTTCAGAATTTATGTGGAATATATAACAAAAAAGATGAATTAGAGCTATACCTACAGGAACTTAAACAAAACAATTTATATGTGTGTATAACAGAACAGTTCTTGACCATGGAGTCGGCTTCTCTATTTAATATTAACAATTATAAAATGGTGTCTTTTACTGCACGAAAAAATAAAAAAAGGGGTGGTAGCCTAATAATGGCGAGTAATGATATTGTTTGTGAAGAGGTACCTTTTTGTCAAAAATTATACAAAATTGAAAGCTTTGAAATATGTGGTGTTAGAGATGCTAACACAAACATCTACATCTTCTGCTGTTATAGAAATCCGGTTGATCAGAACTATGAAACATTTTTATCTAAATTAGAACAATTACTAGAACACTTTTTCAGTAAAAAATGCATTATCTGTGGAGATTTCAACATCGACTTACTTAAGAATGACAAAAAATCGTCAAACTTTTTGACATTACTGACATCTTACAATTTTAGACCAATTATTAACGAAGTGACTTATAAGCGAAATAACGCACAATCATGTTTGGATAACTTTTTGACGAATCTACCGGATGATTTAACGAATGAACTGTTTGTCGATCATAATTGCTTGGCTGATGGACACGCAGCGTTATTCTATGGCATAAAAACTGAAAAATTAATGTCAAATGGCGATCAAGACTTTTTAAATATAGAGACTAGGCAGTTTAGTGACAGAAATTCAAATAGTTTTAGACAACGCTTATTGAATATCAATTGGATGGAAGAAGGAATAAATGGCTTTTTAAAGAAAATTGGACAAATATTCCGCAGCAGCTTTAAAAAAAAGAAACGAAAAATTTATTTTAAAAGACTTCGTAAATCATCCTGGATTACAAAAGGAATAAAGGTATCTAGTAAAATGAAGCGATTGATTCTTCAAAACATAAATAAGGTGACTTGCAGTGATAAAATAAGGACGTATACAAAAACATACGTTAGAATATATAGACTAGTCTTAAAAAAAGCCAGACGCATATCGGTTAGGAAAGAACTTGAAAAAGCAAACGAATCTTCAAAAGCTATATGGCAAGTTATAAATAGGCATAGGAACACAAAATCAAAACGTGAAAGTAATAAGGACATACTTCTTAAAATTAATACTAAAATCATATCAAATCCCCAGGAGATAGTTAACATTTTCTCTAACACGTTTGATAAAGCCGAGATAGTTGGCGATTTTAATACACTTGAACAAGCCATACAAAGTTTGCAAGGTAGCGTCAATAGAGTGGATGTAGAAATGTCCTGCGAACCAGTAACTTCTTGTGAAATTGGTAAAATTGTCAATGCAATGGCTAACAAGAAATCTTCTGGTCATGATGAAATACCAATACGGATAATTAAAGATCATATTGACTTATTGGCAGAACCTCTGGCGCATCTCATAAATACGTGCATAAACATGAGTATGTTCCCCGAACAACTTCAAATAGCAAGAGTCTTACCAATTTATAAAAAAGGGTGCAAATCTGATCCCAATAATTATAGGCCGATTTCTCTATTACCTATCTTTTCGAAAAAATTTGAGAAAATACTTAAAATAAGGCTTCTAAGACATTTAAATCGTAATAAAATTCTTAATTATAGACAATTCGGTTATCAGAAAAATGTGGGAACAAATGACGCAATTAATACGTTAATGGAGGAGGTAGTTAACGGAATTAATGAGAAATTAAAAGTCGTAGGGTTATTTCTGGATCTAAGCTCTGCTTTTGACACAGTTAATCATAAACTATTACTAGCAAAAATGGAACATTATGGAGTTAGAGGACCGGTCTTAAGTCTATTTAAATCTTACTTAGAAAATCGGAAGCAATATGTAGAAATTAAAGTGGAAGAAGGAAAATATGAAAAAGTGTACAAATCGGGACTAAAACTAATTAAACAAGGAGTTCCACAAGGTTCAATGTTAGGGCCAATCTTCTTCAATTTGTTTATTAATGATCTAATAAACTATATGCTAAAACATGGTGATACAGAACTTGTTCTTTTTGCTGATGATACGAATGCTATTATAGCCGCAGAAGATTTAGAAACTCTAAGAAATAAGGTAAATAAGGCTCTGGCTCTTTTTCATTCTTGGTTTACCATCAACAATCTTAACTTAAATACAAATAAAACGAATGCCATGTTATTTAGAACAACGTCGAGAAACAAAGATTCAATTGACATAACTTTGAATAATAACAAAATAATATTAGTAGACAGTGTGAAATTTTTAGGTATTTATATTGACGAAAGCCTAAACTGGAAAAAAGAACTGACAACCATAGAAAATTCAATTAGTTCAGCTTGCTATGCCCTTCGAAGCCTTCGAGATGAGATTTCTATTAAACAATTAAAAATTGTATATTACTCGCTTGTTGAGTCAAAGCTTAGGTACAGTATTACTCTATGGGGAGGTAGTTACGCCTACAATGTGAGTACCGCTTTTGTTATACAAAAAAGGGCTATAAGAACCATGGTAAGAATTCCACAATGGGTATCGTGTAAGGAGTACTTTAAAGAATTGCAGATATTAACGGTCCCTTGCTTGTATATTTTAGTTCTACTCACAGACCTCATAAAAAAACTACATAATTTTGAAACACTTGAGGAAAGAAATAAACGGGAAGCTACAAGGCGTAAGGACTTACAATATAAAATACAACCGCATTTGAAAGTAGTTAGTCATTCTGCAAGCTATCAGTCAATTAAACTTTATAATAAACTGCCTGTACAATTAAAGTCCATTTATAATGTAAATCAGTTTAAGAACCAACTAAAGTCATTTCTGATGGAAAAGTGCTATTATACACTTGATGAGTTTCTCAGTGATGTGTAGGGACTGTGTCTGGGGAACTATCATGACTGCAAATCTTATTTTTTATTAGTATTATTATTTGACATTATATAGTATTTTTTGACATTTTATATAGGTGTACCCAAATTTAATGAAATGTTATTGTAAATTTTTTTTTTTCTTTCTTGACGTTTTCGTGGTGTTAATGTACCTAAATATTGAATTTTATTATTGTTAAAATTACAGAACTATGGATTTGCAATTTTGAATATATTATTATGTACTTTTTAATTTAAATGTCTTCATGTTGTGTTAGTTTATAAATAGCTACATTTCGATACAATGTAAAAATTGTTAATGAAATAAATAAATAAAAAATAAAAAAAAATAAAAATAATGTTTCTCTATTGATTTTAATTATGGAAGTTACAAATTCCCTAGACCCGTTACACTCGCTTTATTCTTCGTTGTGTTCACCGGTCGCTGGTGGAGCGATAAGGGCAGCGCTCAAGTGCCGTCGCGCCGGGCTTGCTTCTGCTCAGCTGCTCCCCGCTCCCCTCTCTCACCGACGCACGGAGCAGTGCTGCCATTGGCTCGCGCAGTGTGGCGTGATGTCCATCGGGTGCCCAGCCACCGACTCTGTCGCCAAGCGGCAAAGGCCGAAACATCCTACCAGGCGTTGAAGGATTCAACTTGGTGTGTCCCAGAAGAGGGGACACATCGTGCAGACAGCCCGAGTGACCGTCCTCTTGGTGGTGGAGACGTCAGCCACCCAGCTGACCCCATCGGGTTCGGGGTGTAGGCGCGTGACGCGCCCCAGGTGCCACTGAAGCGGCGGCAAGTTTGCCTCGTGTAGGAGCACGAGGTCACCGTGGCAGTTGCCTCGCTGCTGCATTTCCGCCAGAAACTGTGTTTACCATTTTGCTACGGAACCCTACAAAAAGTGGTTGGTGGCAAGAACAACATCTAGGTATGAATATTAAAAAAAAACTGGCCAAGTGTGTGTCGGACTGTGGTCCGACACGCACTTTCTACGGATAAATTAATCCCATCTACGGAACCTTTCATTGTGTGTGCACAATGAAGGGTTCCGTAGATGGGATTAATTTATCCGTAGAACAAACTTACATTTGTAGTTGAAAATCATGTTCTCGATACGGAATGTGTAGAAATGTTTTTTCAACTGCAAATGTAAGTTGGTCGATTATTACTCGTTAATTTGTAGAGCCTACTTTTTTAAAATTTTCCTTTTAATTTCGTTTTAAATATAGGTAATTATTGGTTATTTATCGGCAATCTGTTAAAGTGATGTAGGAGAGGTCATTTGCAACCAAATGACCTACGATGACCCCTATGCCAAAGTCAATCATTTTCGAGTCATTTGACATTTTATATTTTAAAATGTCAAAATCAATCTGCCTAGCCTTTTCCCAACTATATTGGGGTCGGCTTCCAGTCTAACCGGATACAGCTGAATACCAGTATTTTACATGGAGCGACTGCCTATCTGACCTCCACAACCCAGTAACTGGGTAATACGATACTGTATGCCGAGATACAGGTTTTTCACCTAGTTCGGCTGCAGATGCTCCTATGTTGTATTATTTTCATTATAGCCTACAAATTTATTTTAAGCAATATGGTTGTTATGTAGTGTTAATATTTTTGGTGTCAATAAATAAATAAATAAATACGATACCCCTTGGTAAGACTGGTTGTCAGACTTTAGAGCTTCTGACGACCCGTAACGACTGTCAAAGATCCACGAATGACAGCCGGGACCAACGGCTTAACGTGCTTTCCGAGGCACGGAGGAGTCTCGGTATGTAGAAAATGGTCACCCATCCACGGACCAACCCCGGCAAGCACCTACCTACCGGGAACACCTACAAAATTATAATGGCATGCGACGACGGCTTTACCTTGACCATTTTTGTACCTATGTCTTGATTTCTGTCTGAAATATTTGCTTGTTTCGTACTTTTTAGATCATTTTTTTTCCCGTAGTCGGGTTACAGTTTTTTAAACTTTATTTTTTTATTTGTCATTGGGCTGAATGCATGATGTCTATTGCCAGTATGATGGTTAGATGTACGCGAACTTTTTAGGGTTCCGTTAAAAAACGGAACCCTTATAGATTCGTCATGTCTGTCTGTCTGTCTGTCCGTCCGTATGTCACAGCCACTTTTTTCCGAAACTATAAGAGCTATGCTGTTGAAATTTGGTAAGTAGATGTATTCTGTGAACCGCATTAAGATTTTTACACAAAAATAGAAAAAATACAAATAATTTTGGAGTTCCCCATACTTAGAACTGAAACTCAAATTTTTTTTTTTCATCAATCCCATACGTGTGGGGTATCTATGGATAGGTCTTCAAAAATGATATTGAGGTTTCTAATATCATTTTTTTCTAAACTGAATAGTTTGTGCGAGAGACACTTCCAAAGTGGTAAAATGTGTGTCCCCCCCCCCTGTAACTTCTAAAATAAGAGAATGATAAAACTAAAAAAAATATATAATGTACATTACTATGTAAACTTTCACCGAAAATTGGTTTGAACGAGATCTAGCAAGTAGTTTTTTTTTAATACGTCATAAATCGTAAACTTATCGTTACTTGCTGCTACGGAACCCTTCATGGGCGAGTACGACTCGCACTTGGCCGCTTTTTTGAAAGAGTGAAGAGTTTTTTTTTAATTACTTACCGCCCTAGGGCTTTTCTAGCTACATTATTACCCTAGAGCGCTAATTGGTTACCTACAAGCCCCATTTGGGGGTAATAAGGACCTACTTACCGAATATGAGAGATGTAAAGCATATTAACGAGTTCCTAGACGAAAGATTTGTATTGACATAGTAGCGATTTGATTTAATTATATTTTCTCAAACATGCATGGAAATTTTGTCATTGTTTTCGAACAAAGAACACGCGAAGTATCGAATTTACGGTCAAAGAAAATCAAATCAATTGCAGGCGCGTTTTTTGAATTTGGAACATTACAACGTTCCAGCAATGTTGTATGAAATGGCGTGTTGGGGTTATTAAATACTCTTTGATTGGATCTCTTTTATAATTCTTGGCATACCAAAGTTCTCTTTGCTTAGTACAAATTACGTTCACGTGGCTGCATAGCCTTAGATGTTTGTATAATAAGTCCATGCCTTAGATGCGTTTGCCTTTCGGCACAGATGATAAATAGAAAATTGGCGACAAAGCTGAAAATTCGTCTTGATTTGTTATTTACATACATAATAGATAATTAAAATGAGTTCCAACGGTTCAGAGAGTGAAATGGAGATTGATTGTACTCCACCAGATTTAAAATCAGAAGCCAAATTAGCAATGGAAAACCTGCTTCCAGCGAAGTCAAAAGAAAAATACATGAAAGTATATGAAAATTTTATGATTTGGAAAAACGAGAATAAAGTGAACATTTTCTACAAACTGTATATGTATTTTGACGTATTTTTATGAGATTACTAAAACTAAAAAGCCATCTACATTATGGGCAATTTATTCCATGCTGAAATGTACAGTTCATGTTAAAAACGGCATTAACTTGAAAAATTATGGAAATTTAACTACTTTTATTTCCCTGCATTCTTTTGAGAAAAGCACTATATATGCCTCGGCAATTGCCTGTCTCGTATTAGTGAAGTCCTCGCCTACGGCTCGGCCTTCAAACTCATACTCGACCTGCAATTGCCTATTTCCCGGCCTTTGCAATAATATACTTGTGGGATAAGCATAGAAGGAATAAAAGTAATGCATAAATTAGATCAATTTTAAATGCAAATTTTTGTTCATGACTCTAACAAAAATTTGCATTTTTAACCGACTTCCAAAAGGAGGAGGTTCTCAATTCGACTGTATGTTGTTTTTATTTTTGTATGTTTGTTACGCGATTACTCCGTCATTTATGAATCGATTTTGATGGTTCTTTTTTTGTTTGGTAGATCATACTTCAGAGGTGGTCCCATATAAATTTTATTAACTTTGCTTGGGTAGTTTTTGAGTTAGCTTCAATAATACGTATTTTTGCCTCACTTAGTATGTGGATGATATTATGATAACTTCCTGTCACTGTTATTTACATAGCAGGTAGTGGTATTCGAATTTGTGTGGGGTAGGTATCACAACTAAAAAGTGAAAAATATTTTTTTTTTACAAAAAAATTGGTTGCCTGTAAAGTCGGTATACGGGCGAAAGTTTTACGTGACAACGACTTTGAGTGGTAAAATAATTTTAATGTGACCGGAACCGGTGTGTATGCCTATCTCTCTCACTCTCTCTCTCTCGCTCTGTCTCTCTCGCTCTTAGGCGGGCTAACTGTGCTCGAGTGGAAGGGACGCGTGCCTTTCACTTTTTATGTCTGTCTCTCTCGCTCTTAGGCGGGCTAACCATGCCCGAATGGAAGGGACGCGTGCCTCTCACTCGCTCTCATTGTGAGCGCATAACGTGAGCGGAGCGTAACGCAGTTTCTTGAAGTGTTACCCGGCAAACCAATTTATAAGACGTTGTCACGTCAAAAAAACAACCGACTTCAAAAAAAACACTACAAAGTGAAAAATAACTTTAATTTCGGAAGTCGGTGACAAAGAACGAAAATTAAAAACCAAAGACACCGACTTCCGAAATTAAAGTTATTTTTCACTTTGTAGTGTTTTTTTTGAAGTCGGTTGTTTTTTTTTTGTAAAAAAATTTTTAAAGCTTAATATTTCGTAAAAGGATCCCTGCTAGTGGAACCCTAAAACGGTTATCATAAAAAGAATTTCAATGAGATTAGCAAAATGTTATCATGTGATTACAATACGAAATAATAACAATTTATAATTAAATATGAAGACACCTGTTTATAACCGAACAAAGTCCATATGTATTTGTAAACGGTCAAATTATGAATGACTCGGTGTATTTCTATGAGGTAAGTAAACAAAAAGATTACGATGACAGATCGAGTGCACGCTGCCGAACAAACCACGTAGCAGAGTGTACGAAGTAGGAACTATCTACTAATAAACAGAAACTGGCCTTACTTACTTACTAGATCGTAGTCACCGTACCAGTCCGCATCCATTTAGTGTGGAACCATTTTACTGGTGATCGACGCACTTTTACCAGGTTCACTTGTAGCCAAGCTCCTGAGCGTCTTACTTCTAAGTTACGACTCAGCATCATCATCGTCATTTCAGCTTGGAATCACCCACAGCTGGGTATAGGCTTGCTGTCTTTTCTGTCATACTTCCCGGTCTTCCATTCTTTCCAACACACATACCTAAATAGTGTTAGCATGCAGGAGGGAGGAGTGTTCGAGGTATTCAGGTACCCATGTGACTCCCCCCCTCAAATATGGCGAGGTAATGGCTGATCTTTGCGTTAGGCTCGTGAACGGGTGCTGCCTGTGGTGACTGGTCGTCTTGCTGATCATGGTTTTGTTATTGTAACTAGTAATTAACTGTTTATTTATTTTACCTCGATGGTCCTAGTTTATCATTTATAATAACTTCCAATTACAGCTTTAAATAGCTTTATGTAAGCGGGCACGCCCGTTATGCCTGGAGGCTTTTATTTAGATATTTAGTTCTATTAACGTTTAGTTATTATTTTTTATTTCTGCTTGAGTATAGTTCTCGATGTTTTTGATTGGTATATTGGCGTGTGCTAGCTGACATATGGCGAATAATTTATCATTTAAATTATGTTTTGTGATGCATAATGTAAGTTATTTTGCATACTATTGTATAGAATCATTGGTTTCAATCAGTTGGCTTTATTCGCCAACGACACTGCCATTTACTACACTGGTCAATGTCAAAACGCTATCGTTCGCACTCTCTAGACCTCCACAAACGTCTTAGGCACTTGGTTCCGGAAATGGAGAATCGAGGTTAACCCCGAAAAGAGTCAAGTGGTTCTCTTTTTGAGATCGCATCGTCTAAGCCCAATCACCATTAATGGCAAGCCGATCCCTTGGGAGAAGCGAGCTAAATACCTGGGAGTGATCCTGTACCATCACCTTAACTTTAGTGAGCACATAAAGACGGCTCGTTCGCGCGCCGCATTCGCTCTCAGTAGGCTCCAATTCATATTGATCGCACACAGCAAATTGTAACTCAAGTGCAAATTGCGCATCGCGGTCATCTGTCCCATCATGATAGAACTAAAATTGTAAGTTTCGATATTCATATCATAGAATAACTAATCAAATATTCTTTATCCTTATATTGTTTAGTTAGTTATTATAAAACTTATTCCGAAGAAAAACATTTTATTAAAAAAAAATTTTGTCAGCGTTGTCGACGGAGCCCCGCTTTGGGGTCTAAAGACCCCGCCATCCCCTTCTAACCTAACCTATCCGAGTCGGGGTGCCACAAGTCCCGAGCTTGCTTCGCTCGCTCTTGCTTTTTTTTGGGTGGGAAATTATCAAATAACTTCTCCCGCTCTGGGTGGAGCGGGAGGGCGTGTCAGACTCTTACTGACTAAAACCCACCCGTATTCTTTCAGTTGCCATGTTGCCGGGGGGCCACGATTTCCCTTTCGGCCTTATTCGCTCTTGCAGCCTAAGTTCTCATTTGCCTTTAATTCGACACTTATTTTCGACTTTCAAATATGTACCCTTATAAAATTATGGTTAGCATAACGTCTATTTTTACATTTTCGATGAAATGAAATACCACGAACAAACAATATTCGTTAAAATTAATTCTACTGTTTGATAAGTTTGTTAAATAAAAAAATGTGATTATAAAATTCATTGAATTGTATTTCTGTGAAATATGTTTAATTCAAGTAAATAGTCTTTAAAACAATAATATTCGAAATCAAAATACAAAGACCAAATATTATATTAAACATTTTCTGCGAAACGAAATTCTATGAAATTTCTATCTGCGAAACAAGAGGACACCCTCGCAGACATTTAGGACTTCTAAAGAATTTACTACAGCCTGCGTGCGTGCTCATATCTTATTACCTTTAGTAAAGTATTTTGTAAAAAAAAGGTTGTTATTTTTCCCTAGTTTTCTTTCAGTACTTAACCAAAATAATCTTAGTGTTATCTATGTGTGTATTTATAGAAACTTTTATGTGTATCTGGCACTAAAAAGATTTAATTTCATATATCTTAGCAGTGTTTTTCGATCACTGTATTTTTAATAACATTTAATTTATGAGATCGTTAACATTACACTTTTCACCTGTAGCTAACAATTCAATTCAATTCAGAGGTTTCTATAATTATAGACCTTCAACACCTAAATATATGTATAATAATAGGATAATTATATTTGTTTACATTATATGAACAGAAAACGGAAGGAAACGGGTGGGTTGGTCCCGGCTGTCATTTGTAGATCTTTGACACTCGTTGCGGGTAGTTAGAAGCCCAAAAAGTCTGACAACCAGTCTTACCAAGGGGTATCGTGTTACCTAGTTACTAAGTTGTGGAGGTCAGATAGGCAGTCGTTCCATGTAAAATACTGGTATTCAGCTGCATCCGGTTAGACTGGAAGCCGACCCCAACATGGTTGGGAAAAGGCTAGGCAGATGATGATTATATGAACAGAAAATAATAATTTTCCCTAATTTTTTTTTTTTATTTGCTTCCCTTAAACTGTGACTTTGTTTTTCGATCACTGTATTTTTAATAACATTTATGAGATCGTTAACATCACCCTTTTCACCTGTAGCTAATAATTTTTATAAAGTTTAAGGGTAGCAAACAAAAAAAAAAAAAATTGTGAAAATTATTATTTTCTCTTCATATAATGTAAACAAATTTAATTATCCTATTATTACATATTTAGGTTTTGAAGGTCTATAATAACATTAATTACAAAAACGTCTGAATAGTCTTTTGACTTCATCAGCTGTAGTTACCTAAATACGAGTATATATATTATAGCCTGATTCGATTGAATAAAATTTAAACTTGATTGTACTACAACTTTGAAGTTTGAAATACCGATACTGTTGTGCCTCAAATATCTGTAATATAATCGTGTTTGTAATACTTTATTCGAATACGGATGCGTCTGCATTACAGAACAGCTAGGTACTGTTCGTCTTGTATCCGCCTTTGTATTTACGCGTTCCGGCTGATTGAGTACACGAGTCCAAACTGTAGCACTGATTAAATTGCAGGCTATTATCGTGACCTTACTGCGAGGTCCGCTTCTTCTTTGTACGATTATTGACGAGTGTTAGACAACATGTAAACAACCCTGTCTGAGAAATACAATAGACGTGGATATATTTAGTAACCTGTTCCGCTTATCTATTTCTAAAGAGCCATAAATACTCCTGAAATAAATCGACACGTGTTTCACCTCTCAACGAGGCGTCCTCAGGATGACGATGGACTTGTTGCGAACTCAGCGCTCGATGTGGCAACACGTCGTGTTCGAGTAACTAACTATACCTATACAGAGGAAAAAATAAAATAAAATATAGGAACAAATCATTGGGCATCAAAAAATCATCCGAATCGCTGTCGGTGGGAAAGGTGCCCAAAAGGCTGGCAGCATTGCCACGTTGTATGGCAATGCTAATTCTTTGGCCTAAAAATTGGCCAACCCTTTGGTCACGTGAAGAGTCGACCAACCGCTTGGCGATGTCCCGGAATAATCGATGAGCACTCGGACCCCATGGCCCTAGTGTTTCAACCCCAAACGGTTCAAAAATATAGCTACCAGTAAGGTTGTTAATATTCTTTTTAAATAAGTTAATATAACCTTATTAATATTAATTTAGTGGTACTCAACTAAATTAGATCGAGCAGAGTGATAAGCACACGGCTAGATAACGTCGCACTGTGCTCCTATATACAACACACGACCGCAGTACTCGGCACACATCGCTTGCTGCCGGCCGCGCGCGCTCGCTCGTAGTCTCGACACAAACATCAACACAACAATATCAACATGATCACCGCGACCATTGTGCTCATCGTCATCGTCGCGCTCTACCTGTACGGTACGCGCACCTTCAGCTACTGGGAGAAGAAAGGAGTCAAACATGACAAGCCGACAGTGTTGGTCGGCAATAATTCTCAAGTATATCTCATGCGGAAGAGCATCACTCAAATGGCGGCAGAAATGTACTGGAAGTATCCGAAGGAGAAAGTAGTAGGATTCTACAGATCCACGCATCCAGAGCTCGTGATCAGAGATCCTGAGATCGTAAAGCGCATCCTGTCAACAGATTTTCAATACTTTTATCCTCGCGGCCTAAACCCGCACAAGACGGTGATCGAGCCTATGATGCGCAACCTGTTCTTTGCGGACGGAGACTTGTGGCGGATGCTGCGGCAGCGCATCACGCCGGCGTTCACGAGCGGCAAGTTGAAGGCGATGTTCCCGCTCATCGTGGAGCGCGCGGAGAAGCTGCAGGCACGCGCGTTGATAGCTGCCGCCACCGGCCACCCGCTGGACGCGCGGGACCTCATGGCGCGCTACACCACGGACTTCATCGGCGCCTGCGGGTTTGGCCTCGACGCCGACTCACTCAATGATGAAGACTCTGCATTCCGGAAGTTAGGAGCCTCAATATTTCAAGTTGGAGTAAAGGAGGTTTTCATAGCTATGTTGAAAGAAATGTTCCCAGAATGGTGTAAGCATTTAAAGTATATCGAAAGAGTGGAACAACCTATGATAGATCTAGTCTCAGCTATACTAAAACAGAGGAATTATGAACCTTCTGGCAGGAATGATTTCATTGATTTGTTGCTCGAGTGTAAAAAAAAGGGAAAAATGATGGTAGAATCGGTGGAAAACGTGAAAGCAGACGGCACTCCGGAGATCACTACATTGGAGTTAACAGACGAGTTGATCGCGGCGCAGGTGTTCGTGTTCTTTGCGGCCGGCTTTGAGACGTCGTCATCGGCCACCAGCTTCACGCTCCACCAACTCGCCTACCACCCGGAGGTACAACGCAAGGTGCAGCAGGAAATCGACGCTGTGCTGGTCAAGCACGGCGGCCGCCTCAGCTACGACGCCGTCAAGGAGATGACGTATCTGGAGTGCGCGTTCAAGGAGGGGATGCGCATGTTCCCGTCGCTGGGCTTCCTGATCCGCAGATGCGCTCGCACCTACACCATCCCCGAGCTGGACGTGACCATCGATCCAGACGTGGGCGTGATTATCCCGCTACAGGCGCTGCACAATGACCCGCAGTACTTCCCCGAGCCGCACGAATTCCGTCCGGAGCGCTTCCTGCCCGAGCAGCAAGATGATAAGACCAAGTTCGTGTACCTGCCCTTCGGTGACGGTCCCCGCGCCTGCATAGGTAAGAACTGTTCAATTCTTAAGTATTGTCTTTATAGAAGAAACTGCAAAATTAGTTATGTAACTGTCAGCCCCCAGCCGGGGAGGGGGCATCTGGATTATGAGGTTCTATACCTATCGCTATTTTGCGAGACGGATAATAAACAGAATAAATCCAAATTAAAAGCATGGTTACAGCTAAGATAGCTGTGAAGCTTTTGAGTCGACACGAACTATTCTTAAACCGCTCATAGCACTTTAGAAAAAATTAGCTACTCGGTAAGGTTGATAACAGGGGTAGGTTACGTCCAAGAGCTGTGATGAACACATTAAAGTTTTTGTAACAGGACAACATAATATTACATCACGCCAGTTCTATGTAATAGGAGGCGAGCCTATTGTCATCTACTGGGCACATATCTAGACACCTAAATTGCCCCTAAAACTTGGTAGTCTGCATATTAATAGGATTTTGAAGCACTACACAACATGTGTGCTTGTGTTTACAGGTTTGCGCCTAGGACTGATGCAGTCCCTGGCGGGACTGGCGGCCGTGCTGTCGCGTTTCACCGTGGCGCCGGCGATCACCACGCTGCGACACCCCGTCGTCGACCCTAAGTCCGGCATTGTGCAGAGTATCATGAACGGCCTGCCGCTCTCCTTCATCGAACGCAACCCTACTGTGGCCGTGCAGTAAGAGCACTTGATACGCCTCATGTGTTGTGGAGTACACGAAATTGGCAGTGACCAAGTTAAAAAGATATTGCGCAACGAAAGACGTTTAATAAAGGCAGTGAACAATGGAATGAGTGGAAATAAATTAAAAGAAAAAAACCTTTTAAAAAAAAGCTTTTATTTAAATGCTCTCTCTAATAAGAAAATAAAATTTTCTTTTAAAATTTTAACTATCAACTTATAACCTCATTATACACAATTTATATGATCATAAAAGCTTGTCGCGCGATTTACCTGTGTAAATAAACTAGTACCTACCTATTTAATTGAGTAACTTAATCTACTAAGTTTAAATTTTTTTAAACGTTTTATGATCATATAAATTGTGTATAATGAGGTTAGTTTTAGTGACTTTTGTGGACATGATAATTACTCAGATTGATTACAGTTGTAACAGCAATCATATAATTGCGTTTTATTAAAATAGGTTTTTTTTACTTATATTAATTAATTTATTTTTTGTATAGATTCTTTTCTACATATTTTGTGAATGTAAGAACGCTGTAGGCTTAGTGGATTGTAAACCTGTTGACCATTTTCTATTTTGTTAAGTACTTGGTACTTATTGAAAGACCTACACTGTCCTCCCATACCTAGAAACTTGTTATATGAAAGTATTGTAAAAGCCAATTATTTTTAAAAGAGTAACCGTGGAGTTTCTTGCCGGCTCTTCTCCATAGGAAACGACCAATTGGAACCGTGCACCTAGCTTCTGACATTTCATAAGTGCCCATGTAGGTTTATGTGAAATAAAATATTTTGATTTTGATTTTGTTATAAGAAAGAAAATTTTATTTTCTTATTTTTAGAGCATTTAAATAAAAGATAATTTTTTTAAAGTTTTTTTCTTTTAATTTATTTTTACTTTTTAGTTATCGCTGACTAGGTTTCTACTAATAGGTAATCGAGGTCACTACACCAAATTTCAGGTGGATTAGAGCAACGGAGCTTATAATCAGCATCTTTTTTAACCTGAATTTTTATTCTCAGCGAACCCTTTCATTTACTATAGGAAAGCATAAAAAACTTCAAAAGTCCACCATATTGGATTAAGAGTGATGTCAGAATATTTTTCTAATTATTCTCGGCAAGCCCTTTCATCTAATACCTATATTGCAGAAGTGCATAAGAAATAACTATTCCGCCATCTTGGATGTTCCGCCATATTGGATTTAGGATGACGTCACATTATTTTTCGAGTTACTCTCAACAAGCCTTTTTATTTGATACCCATATTGTAGAAATGCATTAAAAATAACTATTCCGCCATCTTGGATGGTCCGCCATATTAGATTTAGAATGACGTCACATTATTTTTCGAGTTACTCTCAACAAGCCCTTTCATTTGATACCCATATTGTAGAAATGCATTAAAAATAACTATTCCGCCATCTTGGATGGTCCGCCATATTAGATTTAGAATCACGTCACATAGTTTATCGTGTATTGTCATCTAAATTAAACGTGTATACAAAATTTCAGCTCAATCGGTTGAAGGCAGTCTTAAGTAAGTGGGCAAAATTGCAATATTGTTCGTCTTGTAATTTTATTTTTGCTTATGTTATTTTTCTAATGTTTAAGTATTTTACCATAATTCTTAATTCTAGAGCCTTTGTTTTATTAAGTGTTATGTGACCTATTTCTGTGATTGCTTGTTATCCTGTAATTGGCGACTTGTATAAGTCCGAGGCTATTGTTAGCTATAGTATTTATGATATATTATATACAGAAGCTGTTGGTGTACCTTTATAAATAAATAAAAGATATCTACTTCAAAATTGAGTAGCATGATTCCACCAGAACATACATACATACATTGCAAGTTAAATAAAAGCTTTTAAAAAAACCGGCCAAGTGCGTGTCGGACTTCGTACAATGAAGGGTTCCGTAGTTGGGATGAATTTATCCTAAATATAAACTTAACATTGTAGTTGAAATACATGTTCTCCCATACATTCCAACTGCAAATATAAGTCTGTACGCACAATATTGATAGATTTACCATGTTATTTTAAGACCATAGACTTTTTATAAGTTTTCCTGTAATCTATGAGTGAAGAACCATTCTCTATATTTTTTTCAAAATTTTAGGCTCAGAAGTTTCAGAGATAAGAGGGGGAAAGGTAAATTTTCACCTATTTTCATAAATCTCTTTTCAAGGCGTACTGCCAATCATTATACTCGAGCAGTCTGTGGGTAGCCTATAGATACTCGCCGGGCTGCTAATGCTCTGAGTGTCCAATACAACAACGTCTTCAGGATGCTGATGCGGCTGCCTCGCTATTGTAGTGCGTCCGGAATGTTTGTGGAGGCGCGAACGTACGGCTTTCATGCGGTTATCCGGAAGAAAGTAGCCTCCTTGTTACAGCGCGTGCGAGGTAGTAGCAACAGTATCCTGCAGATGGTTGTATCTCGTGCGGATTGCCCTATCCAGAGCAAATGGATGCATATTGTGATGGGTGTTGACTAACATAGTGCATAAGATTTTACTAACACAATAAGTACCAATAATTATTATTTGTCTCTGTATTTTATTTTTTATTTTTGTCACTGTATTTTTATAATTTTTGTAATTTTATGGATTAATTTTTATCTGAAATAAAATGATTAATAATAATAATAAATATCTCATAATAATTTAACATAAATATTTCACATTTATGTTAAATGATTAAAAAAAATATTGAGTTCCTCGTAACAAGCCCTTTCATTTAATATGTCACACGATACAGTTTGAAAACTTTTTTAATTTTCTTATTTGCCCCCCAAAAGTGACCCCCATATTCAAAATTCATTTATTTACGTTACACGTCCGTATTTGGGTCACAGAAATACATATGTGTGTCAAACAACTTAATCGGTCCGTTGGATTCGGAGCAAATTGGCTGTGACAGGCGGACAGACAGACAGACACACGAGTGATCCTATAAAATTAAATAGTGTTTTTTTTGGAAGTCGGTTGTTTTTAGGGTTTCGTACATCAAAACCAAAAAAACGGAACCCTAAAAACAACCGACTTCCAAAAAAAACACTACAAATTAAAAAATAACTTTAATTTCGGAAGTCGGTGTCTGGTTTAGAATTTTCGGTTTTTGCCACCGACTTTTATTTTTCACTTTTTAGTTGTGGTACCTATCCCACACAAATCCGAATACCACTACCTGCTATGTTAAATAACAGTGACAGGAACTTATCATATCATCCACATACTAAGTGGGAAAAAATGCGTGTTGGCTCCCGGCAACAGGGCAACCGAAGGAACACGGGTGGGTTTTAGTCAGTAAAAGTCTGACACGCCCTCCCGCTCCACCCAGAGCGGGAGAAGTTATTTGATAATTTACCACCCAAAAAAAAAAAAAAACCACCTCGAGAACATACCCTTTCAAACAAAAAAGAATTTTCAAAATCGGTTCACAATTGACGGAGAAATCGGTGGACAAACTACAAAAAAAAAAACACACACGCTACGAACATAATAACCTCCTCCTTTTTGGAAGTCGGTTAAAAATAACGTCTAATAAAACACACAGACAGCGTCAAACATGTTTTATGTGTTGTTATTAGTTTTATACAATGTGTAGGAATTAAAATATGTATAAGTTATATAACTTATACATATTTTAAGCTACAGTGTATTTATGTTGTAAAAAGTATTAATAAATAAGTTATTATTTTAAACCTGAAAGCTAATGTAATTATTGTCTAGTTCAGTGATCGGCAAATTCATTAGTCGATAGAGCCAAATATCAATTCTAAAACGACTAAGATTTCTTATGAGAGCCAATCCTTTCTGTGTCCAATCTGTCTCAATACACTTTTCATAATCCTTAAAACTCCCATCCAAGAGGAAAGATCACTCCACAACGCTTCCTAAAATTAACTTGCTAAGAAATATTTCGGATGTTTTCATCATCATCATCATTATATCGGCTGATAGTAATATATGATGAAGGCATCTTACTTATTAACACGTTAACCTTGGAAAACGTTGAAAGGTATTGTAAATGATTAATTTTCGTTGTCCTGTTAATTTTTGGTGAAAATACTTAGAAATCTTTGAAATTTTAAAGATTGAATTTTGAATGAAACTTGATATCTTGCTTAATGACCGAAACCGCAACCCCCACGCATTTCTACATACACAAAAATAGACTAAACTTACCAACATCGCGACTAAAAATGCACCCCAATAGTACCTTTGTAATATCTATAAAAAAAATATAATAAGTTACTCGAAATAATAAAGAATTTAAATAAATATAACATCTTTATCAATAAATTGAAGCTTTTCCTTGTTAACAAATCCTACTTTAGTATAAGTGAATACTTAAATGATAAGTTATAGGTAATTTCATAACTATCCATTTTTATCTACAAATACTCACTATTAAAGATACGCCTAAGAGTAGGTCTTGTTACGGAAAATATATAATTTTTAAAAATAAATAGATATGAAGCATTCAATAAATAACTTACCTTAGGGAAAATAAATATTAATTACGTAATAAACAATAATAAGTAAATAAAACAATAATGAATAATTTAAAAAATAAATGGTTATTAAAATGTTACTAATAAATAAACGTATATAATTTATAAAATATAATTTTTATACTAAACACTCAATTTTTTTTATAACATGTGACTTGCATTCAAAACATACCCGTCGAGACCCAACCCGCCAAAGAATTCCTTCACATCAAAGCACATTATGTCATAAAAATAGCTTTATCACAACAATTAAAATTTTCAATAATATTCCAAGAGAAATAAGGGAACTCCCTCTAAAACACTTTAAATCCAAACTACACAAATGGCTTATTGGTAATTGTTTTTATAGTGTAAAATAATTTTTTGATAAAAAAGTAACAGATAAATATAAGATAAAACAATGAGTTTTTATTATATTACTTTAAATATATATTATTGTCATAATAATGTTTAAATAGATACGAAACCGTAATAACCAATGTTATTAGACATACCTATTATGACACAAAAAAATGTGTTGTATAACATTTATCCATATATCTTGTTTAAATATTTGTATGCCAGTCCATGGCGAAACATGTGAGATCGTAAGACCTTATTGTACCATGTTTTAAAGCAAGTAAATATATTCTATTCTATTCTATGTACAATTCATAAATTGAATTCTGTATTAATAAATTTATAACTTACTAACTACTTAACTAATAATCAGTGATCGGAGTAGGTAGATTGATTTGGGGTCAATGAACTGGTACGTATATATTAGTATGGATATGCCTCCGGGATTCCGAGATTTTGAAACTATTAAGATTTTTTTAAGGAATTTCAAATGTTGTAATGTGTAGAATAAAGAATACATCAATATGCATAAGAAATGTTTAACCCTCTTGCTGTCTTTTAAATAGTATATAGGTGATCGGACTCCAAGAAAATGATAGGTATACTATAAATACAATAAAATAATATAATATATTTTAAATGTTTATCTATCGCATTCTATAAATTTCTAATATAGTAGTATAAAAATCTTCTCTCAATACTTTAACAATATTTGATTCAATCCAGTAAGTATCAAAATGAAATCCCGGAAAAAAGGCTTATCCATGTTATAATTTCTATGACTATTCATGATGCGAGTACGTAAAATCAATCTACCTACTCCGATCACTGCTAATAATACAATTTGTCACATTAAACAACCAATGTTCTTCCTCCTCTCTCCTACTTGATCTATGCTATGCCCGACAGGGTCCATAATTGTGACTAATATAATTATTTCCCTACCAACTATATACATTATGGTACGCAATAAAGAATTAAAGATTTGAGATTTGAGAATGTGGCGTAAGGCAGGGGGGCTTAACCTTCCTTAACCTTTTTAATCTATGTGTGAATGCAGTGATCGAGGAACTCAGCAATGCGCATGTGGGCTGCTATGTTGACGGGTTGTGTTTTGAGATTAAAACAGTTTTAGATTATGATATTGGGGTAACCACTTTAAGATTCATTTGGGGATTAGTATCTATTTTGAGGTTAAATAATTATATTCGAAATTAAATTAGTAATTTTAGAGTAAGAATGGTTCTTATTTCACAAGGGTATTGTTGATAGAACAGAGGTATTGTTGAGACAGAAGATGCCTTTAAAGTTTTAAATTCATTATGACGTTTAATTCGATTAGTGAATGATAAATAATTAGGTATTATGTGTAATAAATACAATGTTATTCTTTGTTCTAGAGAAATGCTGTGAGGGTTAAAAGATATGAGGAAGAGGCTTATTATCGAGGTGCAGTGACGTCAAATGGTGAATGATTATGAAACAAATGGTTTCATACCAACGAGATATTTTGCTGAATTATTAAACACGTCATTATGAACCGTTCGCCGTGCACTCTGAAGGCTTGCATCACTGAAGATCAGTTAGAAAACTGTTTTTGACTTTAAAATATTGATCATACCAACTTAATAAACAACAGATTCGTTATTGCATGAATTTATGGTAACGAATTTTTTAAGCACGTTTCAATATGGTGTTTGTTGTATTTCTTGCAGATACACCGAAAAAGTTTAATATTATTTCAGTAATATATCTTTGACACATATCGGGACCCTGGGGTTCCGGACCTTTGGAAGGCGTACGAAGGGCCGAAGCCAACTCGCAGAGGCCCGTTAGACATTTTTAATGAAATGAGGCACCAACCGACGATTATCCCTGTCCGCACTACGTAAGTGCATCCAAGGACAACCCCCGGTTGGTGTAGGAGTATAGCAGGATATGGAAACAAAGATATTGGGTTATGGGTTTGGATGGCTAAAGTGAACTGGTTATCTAGGACTATAGAAAGACTGGCCCCTGCCTGATCAATGTTTTATATGAAATACACAGATAAAATGGCAGGGGGTGACTTGCACGCTCAATAATGGGCCCCCGAAAACGGTCGCTAGCACATAGTGTCGTAGCGACAAGGGGGCAACACGTCCTGAGGTGCTTATGAGGAGTAGAGAGGTATTCCACGGCTATCAGGACAATCCCGGAAGTACGATCAAGATCCCTACCAGCATCTTACTGGAATACTTCCTTCCTCCGAGCACGTTTGCACGTTAGTAATATTATTATTTTAGGATTAAAATTTGAGGTTTAGTTTCAATCTTCTTTTCGTAAAGAAAATGAATACTTAAGCTATAACCTCAATACCATCCAATATAATAACCAAATAAAATGTAAAATAATGGCTTAATGTAAACTGCCTATACTTAACCTTAAAATCACCTATTTTGTCAGTAGTTTTTTTTACATTTTGGGTAGTCTAATATTCTTATTTATTGCTTAATTATTTCGACCATGATCAAAGCTTTATATTTATGGTGAAAAAAATCCATTTAAAATTGAAAACATTTCAAAATTTAAATATGTCAAAATAATACTAATTGCTTCTAAGTTTCTAGACATCTAATTCACATCTTATTCAGCTGAAGTAATGATAAATAATTGTAACAATTTGTTAACTATATAAGTAAAATAAATATAACGAATAAATATTTTTATCACATATCATGCATTTTTATTCTAAACCCTTTATTGGAATAAAAACATTAATAAAACCGGCCAAGTGCATGTCGGACCACGCACAATGTAGGGTTCCGTAGTTGGGATGAATTTATCCCAAGAACAAACTTAACTTTGTAGTTGAAAAAAAAAATCTTTCATTTCATTCGGAATGTATAGGAGAACATGTTTTTACAACCGCAAATCTAAGTTGGTCGATTATTACTAGTTAACTTGTAAAGCCTGCTCAGCTGTGATAGTTTTGCTTTTAAATTCGTTATATAAGCTACTGCCGTGAATTTTTTTCACACATCCAAAACCAACCATTTAGCCGGCAGGGGGGGGGACACTTGACTCTAACAAAAATTAGCACTTTAAAGCCTAATATTTCACAAACGGATCCCTGAATCCAAAAATAGTTTTCACAAACTCTCAATATTTTTGAAGGACCTTTCCAATGATACCCCACATCATGAGATAAAAAAAAAAAACATCACCACTTTACGTGTATGGGAGGTACCCTAAAAATAAAATGTTTTTCATAATTTTGTTTTACCACTTTGTCGGCGTAATTAATATGTATACCTATGCCAAATTACAGCTTTCTAGTACTAAGGGTCTCGGAGCTAGACCGCGGACAGACAGACAGACAGACAGACAGACAGACAGACAGACGGACAGACAGACAGACGGACATAACGAAACTATAAGGGTTCCTTCTTTACTACGGAACCCTAAAAAGGCAGCAATATTTAAAAAATATTATAATTGCAAACAAAAATAACAATATTTGCAAAAACAGCGCTGTGATTTACGAGATTAGAACCTTAGCCATCTTGAACACAAGACTAATGCTTAACGCCTTCTGCTATCTACACATTTAACTTTCTTTCGAATTTTAGCAATGCCATTAAACTGGCCAAGGTTACGCGCATAATGCGTATGTATCTAACAAAAGTGACGGAAATATATTTTTGTTTCGTATGCGGCGCGAATCGTGACGATACGACAGTGTATAAGTGCAAAACTGCGTTCTCTGTGGTGTGTGTGCCGTTTTGCTTACACATACATGTACGGACTACACCGCGTGTTCACAGCAATACGACTCTTAACGTGTCTATCCACTGTTGAACGCTTACTGTACAAGTATTTTTGGACGACATTATAATAGGAACTACGACGATGACACAATATATAGAAATCTTAGAGAGATTACTCGAAAGATTACATACCAGCGGAATGAAATTAAAGAAAAAAAAAAAATGTTTCTTTATGACAAAAGAAGTTAAGTATTTGGGGTAAATTATCTCTGCAGAGGGAATCAAGGCAGACCCAGAGAAAATAGAAGGAATAGTAAACATCCCTTCCCCTCGTAATGTCACGGAGTTAAGGTCGTTTCTAGGAACAATTAACTTCTACGCTAAATTCGTTTGTAATTTAAGCACCGTTTTAGCGCCTTTGTATAATTTACTAAAAAAGGTACCTATTATTTGGAAGTGGGATCAAGAATGCGAGTTAGCGTGTAGAAAGGTTAAATCCATTTTAACGAGTGCAGATGTCCTAGCACGATCTGGATAAGCCATTGTTTTTAACGTGTGACGCTAGCGCACGGGGTCTGGGAGGAGTGCTAACACAGCTGGGCGAAGGGGAGGGCGCGGGCGCAGGAGGCGGCACTAACCTGTGCGAGCGACCGGTTATCTATGTGTCGCGCGCACTCACTTGTGCTGAGAAAAATTATTCGCAAATTGAACGGGAGGCGCTAGCGATTGTATTAAGTATGGAGAAATTACATCATTATATTTACGGCAGGCAATTTACGTTGAAAACCGACCATAAACCGTTGGTAACCATTTTGGGACCTACACAAGGAGTTCCATCAATGGCGGTGAGTCGATTACAACGATGGGCCATTAAGTTGTCAGCGTATACGTACAATTTTGAGTTTGTAAGATCGAAAGATAACGGGGCCGACGGCTTATCGCGTTTGCCGGTGCACTTGTCATGTAAACAATGCACTAAGATACTCGAACAAACGTTCTTACATTTTGCACAGAATGCGATGTTAATGGATTATCAGGAAATTAGGAAACAGACTAGCCGTGATGCTTTGCTGGGCCGGGTTTTATCTTAGAAACGAATGGCCAGCTGATGAAATAATAACATCGCTGAAGCAATATTACAATCGAAAAAATGAGTTATATGAAGAATTAGGGTGCGTTATGTGGGGTCACAGAGTAGTAGTGCCAGAGATCTGTAGGTCAAAAGTATTAACAGAGTTACACGAGGCACATATGGGTATCGTAAAAACCAAATCATTCGCTCGTAGTTATGCGTGGTGGCCTGGCATCGACGAAGCGATCGAAACATTGTGCCGTACGTGCCGGACTTGCACAGCCGAGGCAGATGCGCCACCGCGACACGTACCCTGTCCATGGCCCTGGCCTGATAAACCATGGGCTCGGGTTCATCTTGATTTCCTGGGACCGATCGCCGGTAGAATTTTCTTGGTTATGGTAGATGCTAGGACCAAATGGATAGAAGTAAGTCAGGTACCGAGTACGGCGGCGGGCCACACTATAAACAGGTTAAGTGAAGTCTTTGCGCGTTTTGGTTAACCTAAACAGATAGTTTCCGATAACGGCCGGCCCTTCACAAGTAGTGAGGTTTCTCAATTTTTAAGCTCAAACGGAGTAGAACATTTATTTTCTGCACCTTATCACCCGGCATCAATTAATGGGGCTGCGGAAAATGCAGTTAGAACGGTAAAAAGAGTAATTAAAAAGGCTATCCGAGAAAAATTAGATATAATATTATTTTTGAACAATTTTCTATTGCATTATCGTAACACTGAGCACTGGACCACGGGTGAAACGCCGGCGTTGCTAATGTGCGGCCGGAAGCTGCAAACCAAGCTGGATTCGTTGCAACCAGATAGAGGCAATAAGGTTAAGAACGCCCAACAAAAGCAGCAGTAGACGGGGGCGCAAGCAGGACACGGAACCTGCGTCCCGGGGAAGAGATTTGGCTCCGCTAGTACAGAGGAGGTGATAAGTGGGAGCAGGGAAAAGTAACCGACAAGATAGGTGCTACAGACTATAGGGTGGTCGATGCGATTGGTAGGGAGTCACATAAACATATCGATCAGCTTAAACATAGGAAACGTAGTTCACTTATTAGTCCGTCGAGTCCTCCCCCTAGCAAGGGGGAAGCAGCGGTGGCTGGCGAAGGGCCTAGCCCGAGCTGGATGGACACGCATCAAAGGTGGTCACGGAGGAGGATAAGGATGAGGCTCGTGAACTGTTTGAAGACTGTGAGGAGCAAACTACACCAGAAGTAATTCAATCGCCGCGCTCGCCCACTCTTGAGCCGACCCGGTCCCGTCCCATAGGCCAATGCCGGCTAAATAAGCCACTTGAATATAATTCATAATTCATTCTAGTTTTAAGGTACTGTTCAAATGTAAACTGTTAATTAGAGTTAAGTCTTAAGGATTAGGTCATGGATGTTACACACCTAGCTAAGTACTTCCTACTAAGGTAGCTTATGTAATTAATAAGTCGCCTCTCAATTTAGTTTGTTTATTTTTGCATTTTATTAGTGATAAGGGTGGAGGATTGTTGTGTATGATTAGTGGAACGCACACGCATATGTGCGCGTTGTGTCAACTTGTGGCGGACGGACAGTCCACAATAAAATATCAAACTAGCGGTACGTATCTCATTACTTCAAACACCTCAGTAGGTAATGCTTAATCAAATGCTCAATTATTTTATAAAACACAAATAAAATCCTTTACGATCAACAGTATGGTTTCACCAAAAGACGTTTTATGACCGACGCTGATATAACCTTATTAAGACACATTTTTAACGCGTGGAAAGAGGCCCAAGACGCCATAAGAATCTTTTGTGATCTCTCCAAGGCACTTGATTATGTCGGTTATGAAGCCTTACTCTTGAAACTTGAGCATTACGGACTTGGAAAACTTGCACTCAATTAAGTAAAAAAAAAAACAACCGACCTCCAAAAAAAACACTACAAAGTGAAAAATAATTTTAATTTCGGAAGTCGGTGTCTTGGGTTTTGTATTTTCGTTTTTTGCCACCGACTTCCGAAATTAAAATTATTTTTCACTTTGTAGTGTTTTTTTTGGAGGTCGGTTGTTTTTTTTTGTAAAAAGTTTTTATTTTTCACTTTTTAGTTGTGGTACCTACCCCACCACAAACATTCGAATACCACTACCTGCTACCAGTGACAGAAACTTATCATATCATCTACATACTAAGTGGGAAAAAAATACGTATTTTGTAGCTAACTCAAAAACTATCCAAGCAAAGTTAATAAAATTTATATGGGACCAATTCGAAAGCACACCCTTTCAAACAAAAAAATAATTTTCAAAATCGGTCCACAATTGACGGAGATATCGGTGGACATACATAAAAAAAAAAAAAAAACAAACATACGCGACGAACATATAACCTCCTCCTTTTTGGAAGTCGGTTAAAAATAGATGATAGACAACAGCAAGTATCAATTCAAGAGGTTTAAAAGTAAAAATGGGTGTGCTACAAGACAAAGATATAGGATCTACTCCATTTATTAAAATATCAAGCACAAATGGTGTTATTTGCTCATGATAATTTCTTAATTTTAAAAGAAGATAGACGTGCTACAAAGCAGAAAATTCATTTTGGCCTAAATTATGAAAGTGGCCAAACAATAAAAAAGTTATATTCCGTTAGAACATGTAATTCTCTTCACTTTTCACTATGGGACCAAATCTGTAGGACCATTCCCTGCGCTGTTATAAGAGTTTGAAAAATATTAATGATTGCTGGCAACACTGGTAGCCCATCGTCAAAAAAAAAACGATCTCTAGAGTAATTAATTTAGAAAATTAACAAAAAGTGTTTAATTATGTTAAATTAGAGTAATATAGTCGTAACTAGTTATTAAGTAGTCTATTCAGTAAATATGTAGTGTTTTTTGTCGCGTGAACTTCGCACAAAAAGGATATTAAACCGGCTGTCAACTCGACCAACCCAACGGTGACGGACTTCAAATTATCATCAATCCCGGGGAGTATTTTGTTTTATTTATGTTATTTTACATCATTTTTACAAACCGCAGAACATCACAAAATATTGCTCAGGTTTCTGAGCAACGTCCATCATACACTGGCACGGTTTATGTATCCTTTTGCTTGACAACTAGTGGAAGCAAAATCGATGACGAAAACATTCGCTCAGACAATAAACACTACATAATTTACTATACAAAAATAAGCTCATTAAACCTTACTGATTATTCAGACTAACAAATTATTTTTTATTTTTTGTCCTATACCTTTTTTTTTTTTGGGTGGGAAATTATCAAATAACTTCTCCCGCTCTGGGCGGAGCGGGAGGGCGTGTCAGACTCTTACTGACTAAAACCCACCCGTGTTCCTTCGGTTGCCCTGTTGCTGGGGGCCACGATTTCCTTCCAAACCTCCGGCAGGCATTGGCCCTAGCGGACCCCGTCAATGCTGACATCTCTTTGAGGCGCGCGTGGAACACAACGCGCCGTCGACCCGGGCTTGGTCCTTATCGGACGGCGAGCTACCCATTGCTCACCGTCCGCAAGCCCGCGCCTACGGTGGCCGGAAATCGGCTCGCGATTCCCGCCCCGGGCGTCTCCTCCTATTGCGGCGGTTAGGGGCGTGAGGGCGCGAAATTTGCCTCTTCCTCACGCGTTCCGCCTCCTCCTTCGCGAGCATTACCGCTTCGCAGAAGGAGGTGACGGCCTGCCATTTCCTCTCGCTCCATACCATGGCCTGAACCAGGGCCGGACGCGAGAGATAACCGCCGCCGATCGCCTCTACGAGGATACGGCGTTGCTCCGCCCAAGCCGGGCAGACCTCCACCGTATGCTCCACCGTGTCCTCAGGCCGATCCACACAATGGTGACACCCGGGTGTTTCCTCCCGCCTTATCCTGAACAGGAACCTCCCGAAGCAGCCGTGTCCGGTGAGGACCTGCGTCAGGCGGAAGGTGAGGACGCCGTGGCGTCTCTCAAGCCACTCCTCAAAGAGGGGTCTTATCGCCGCAATTGTGGCGTGCCCATTTTGTCCTATACCTCATCATCTGTTACGACGCCTCATTGAGGTGGATAACAATTAAAATTCTATTGTGTCACGTTAATGACAGTTGAAAGGATAAAAGCAGTGTATTCCTTAAAACTTCACTTTTGTTTAACATTCCCATCTAATTCCTTATTAACTTCAGCTAATACTGTAATTTCTATTTGTTAAAAATTCACTACCTATTTTTAAATTAATTTAAATCTTTTTTTTCTCTTCTATCTCCTATATATCTAAATATTAGAACATCTTTTCTTATTTTGTTATTTAGCTAACTTTACACATTCCAGGCTACTGACATTTCAAAGAAAATGATGACCCGCTGTGCTACAATCAGAACGATCGATTTGGAAGGAAAACTAAGAGTTACCTTGACGGAGCTCGAGGCTTTTAAAGCGACATGCCAACAGCTGCTCCAGGAAAGAAAAGACAGTGAAGTGGAAGTTGTAAACATTAATTTAAAGAACACCTCCCTCAAAAATGAACTGTCTCAGCTACACATACAACACATGGAATTAACCGACTAGCACAGTCAACTACAACATCTAGTGTCAACGTTTCAAGAGTGCAGTGACACTCACGAACTTGCTTTAAATAGAATTACAGAACTTGAACAAAAATTGTGTGAAGCCCAAAAGGCGCTATCTCTCTCACAGTGTATCAAGGTCAGTAAACAGGTTGCTAGCACCAGTAATCTATTTAGTGAGTTAGTAGGTAGTAAGTTCAAATCCAGTGTGAACCAGCTGTAACGATAGATTTGATTGGTGGTGACACCATATCATTATGTCCTATTGTTGTGAGTCATAATAAATTTAAAAAATGCATTAAAATCAAGAAATTAATTAAATGGTCACAGAGAGCAATCAAAAACCAAAATCTCTTAAATTTAAATCTTTCACTTATTTCTAAGTGAAAGATTTAATTTTAAGAGATTTTGGTGGAACGTGTTGTCTTATCAAAAAAATTTAAATAATTGTACTATTGAGTTAGATCAATGTAGTGAAAAATAAGACACTGATATCCAGCTTCTCTATAAAGATATACAGGGTTACTGGTAACTCGACGTATTCCTTGCAGGACGTCATAGTAGAGTTAAAATGCAACAAATTAAGCCACCAAATGTTCTACCGAAATTCAGTAGTTTTTGAATTAGTTAAGAGTTTTAGTTTTTTATGAAAAATCCCAGATTAAATCATTTGAAACCAATTTAAAAATGATTTACGGCGCGACTGTACTGAAATTTAAGTTATTATCATAGTTGACGCCGTAGCAGACCTTTGTTAATAATTAAAAGTTCAATAATGCCTAAAACTTTGGCAAATATCACTAACCAAACATTTAATTTTTTGTAATTTTTGCTATTACTTCATAAAAAATTTAGTCTAGTGCAAAAAAAAAAATGCTACACCTGGTGTACAAATTACTAAGAAAATATCCTTGTCTTATCAGCTATCCAAAAAGGTATGAAAGTTAATACAAAATCATGGACTACATTATGAAAATCGTTTTTGATTTAGTACAGGCGTGCGTTTCACAAAAAGGTGATTATTCGAAAAATCAAAAACAAAATCGTGAACATTATTATTCTTTTTAATCAATATTAAAAACTTTAATTACACACATTTCACACGTCTTGTTCGATGTGCTGCCCTCGGTTTCGAATACATGTTCTTATTCGCTTCCTTACTTCGGTTTTTGTTATTCTTGATGTGATTGTTGCCCTCATCTGGTCCGCCGCATTTGTAATTCTCTCCCTTAGTTCTTCAATTGAATTTACTGGGGTCACATAAACTAGATCTTTCATATGACCCCAGATGTAAAAGTCTAGCGGCGTCAGATCAGGGCTTCGTGCAGGCCACGGAATCGGCCCACCGCGCCCTATCCACCGGTTTGGATAGTTTTCATCCAGCAATTGTCGAATTGTGATTCGGAAGTGGGCTGGACATCCTTCATGTTGGTAAATCATGTTTGCTCTTCTTTCTTCCGGTACATCCGTGAGCAGTGCTGATAAATGATTTCTGAGGAAATCTTCATAAAGTTCCCCATTTAGTGTTCGGGGTAAAAAATGTGGGCCAATTAATTTGTCGTCAATAATACCCATCCAAACATTAAGCGAGAACCTTCGCTGGGATGCGGTTGGTTTCAGTTTTTTAGGGTTTGCTTCTGCTTTCGGTGCCCAGTAATGTAAGTTGTGGTAATTTGTGATACCATCACGATCAAAACATGACTCATCGGTCCACAGAATGTTTTTTAAAAAGTTTTCGCTGTCGGCGTCGGCACTTAGCATAAAACGACAAAATTCAAGCCGTTTCGGCGGATCTCCTTCTTCTAATGACTGGACTGGTTGGTAATGGTATGGATGTCGGCCTGACAAGTGAACTACAGACCAGACTTTCCACTGTGACATACCAAGCTCACGCGCTACGATGTTTGTCGATGTGTTAGGATCGTCAATAAAACGTTGAAGAATAAGCTCCTCGTCCTCAGCCGTGTATCTCCGGGAACGACCAGTGTCAACTTGCCTGCTTCTTTAGACGCTGCCAGTTTCAGATATTCGCCGATAAGTCGATCCGAAGACACTAACGTGGGGGAGTCGGCGGTTGGGAAAGCGAAGTTGATATTCTCGCCGCGCCTCAGCAGCGTTACCGTCACAAAGTCCGTAACAGTACATTATGTCAGCGTATTCAGGATTAGAATATGCAGCCATAGTCAGCGCTTATGAAGGCACAGCACAGCACAAGAGCAAGATACGCAGCAACAGTTAGGGAAATAGCCAGTAACAAAACACGAGCTTGCGCGACGTAGAGTTGAAACTAACTAACGCTGACGACCAAATTTTGCAAAATCGCACCCCCTGTCATGCCGAGAGAACAATAGCGACCAATCACAAAGCTCCCCGAGTGTTTGGAGTTCAAGCGCAGGTAAAAACTACGAATAATACGAATACGAAACAATAGGTTGACCGTCTCGCAATTTTACCTGCCCCCCATAAAACTCTTCTCTTCCCTGGCACACATGCAAAAGAATTGACAATTATACCTTTCTGAATAACTGATAAGACAAGGATATTTTCCTAGTAATTTGTACACGAGGTGTAGTATTTTTTTTTTGCACTAGACTAAATTTTTTATGAAGTAATAGCAAAAATTACAAAAAATTAAATGTTTGGTTAGTGATATTTGCCAAAGTTTTAGGCATTATTGAACTTTTAATTATTAACAAAGGTCTGCTACGGCGTCAACTATGATAATAACTTAAATTTCAGTACAGTCGCGCCGTAAATCATTTTTAAATTGGTTTCAAATGATTTAATCTGGGATTTTTCAGTTTGATTCTGTAATGGAAGATGTATTAAAAAAACTTAGTACTAGTAGTAAGTCAATAATCATATGTGGTGATTTTAATCAAATCAAATTATTTATTTGCTTAATACAGGTAGGTATAAACTAATGTTGTGTATTAGTGATATACACGCTATAAACACTGTCTCGCTATCGCCACAACCTGTTAGAATTTTCACCTCGATGACGTTTCTCTGCAAAGTCATGACTTTGAGCCGGGTTCCGTTACACAGATGTACAACCGGAAGTCCACTTGCCATTTGCGAATTGAGAAATTCTACGGGGTAATAAGTGGCATCATCTCCCTCCACATCAGTATTAATGGAGGTGTATATCACTTCACTCCCTTCAATTTGTGAGAGAATACTGTGGTTGATCGCTGCAGCTTGATCATTTTCGGAGTTAAAATGGAAACACGCCCAAGAATTCTCTTGGTACGGTATTTGACTGATGTCCCCGTATACCAGACGAATAAGATCTTCTAAAGTGGGATCTACTCTACCAAGAGTCTCTGGTAGAGTGTCTTAAACCAACTTTTAGAAGAACATCGGAGAATTCTTGAACATTTGAATTCCCGCCAAGACGAGCTCGCATGATGATGAACTCTCGACCATAGAGTCGACCTTTTCAACGAAGTATTCATTTTGTCACTCAGGACTTTAACACCACCCATCATGTCTTGGTTCCTGCGGATGTCCTGCAGGGTTTTGTTTACAGTTTCCACTGCTTTCCTTTTTGCCATAATGCATTCATCCCATACGATGAAGCGCAATCCCTAAGCACACATCCCTTGTTACTGTTACGTGACACCCCACAAACAGGCGTTTCGTTGCTCTCTAAATCAATGGGAATCTTAAACATGGCATGCGCTGTTTTGTCACCAGAAAGTAGTGTGGCAACGATTCCAGAAGATTCACACACATTTTAAAATCGCTAGGACAAATCTGCTGTCAAAATCTGTAAAACCTCCTTTTATTCCTAGTCTTTAGCTCTAAAATGATCAGAACACAACCTTGAATGTTTTGTGACTTCAATTCACGAAGACGCGTCCCACTCCGCGATTACTGTACTGTAAGCTGCACTTTAGTATGGAGCGGAGCGGAGTGAAGCGCGTCTTCTTGGATTGCACTATCTATACCATGATAAGAAAACCAGGATCTGATGATGGCATCCCAGAGAAATAGAGGGAACTCTTCAAATATTATAGGCAAACCTATAGCGATTTGGGTATGTTTTATAGTAACTCGTGCAGTTGCTCTTGGAAAGCACTATTTGGTTAAGTGGAACTGTAGATGAAGACCACAACTAGCCACCGGAACTACTCAATAATATGTATTTCACGGGTTGCGATTCGATTACTTTAATATGGTTGCAATTGCAATGCAGTTTATGCTCGTCACAATGCATATGGAGAAGTGGAGCTGATGGTGAAGCACCAGGAGAACTCCATTTTTTTTTTTTTTTTTCTGGGTGGGAAATTATCAAATAACTTCTCCCGCTCTGGATGGAGCGGGAGGCGGGGGGCTGAACGTCCCTGTATCGGGAAAAGCAATATTTTGTACAAGGTGATGAGCAGTTGGCATTAGGTTAATGTAACTTAGACAAATTACAAATTGATCCACTAAAAACCGAGAAATAAAAACTTTTAACAAAAAAGAAACAACTGACTTCCAAAAAACTACTACAAAGAGAAAAATAACTTAAATTTCGGAAGTCGGTGGCAAATAACGAAAAATCAAAACCGACTTCCGAAATTTAAGTTATTTTTCACTTTGTAGTAGTTATAATAAATTCTATGAACTTATTTTATACATTTCATCCTAAGTTCTAGAATATACAATAAGCTTAAAAAAAATGAACAATAAATAATCTTAACCATTTTGAATTATTATTATATAATATTAAAGTTAATTAATTATTTACAAAATAAAATAGATATTATTTTGAATTAAAAAGAAAATAGTTAAATTTGCTATTAAATATAAGCTATTGCGATACAGAGGAACTCATTTATTCTACGAATTAACGTCTAAAATACTATTTTTTTACTTAGTATACCACACTTTCTCTCACTCACTCACACTCATACACACACCCCCAACCCCACCCACACACACATACACAACCACACACCAACAGATCAGTTTAATCCCATAGCAACACACTCACACACAATTAACCAGTAAATCTATTCAACTAATTTGTTAACATCAGAATTATTGCGCAATTATAAATATTTTGTAAAACGTGTCAATCCCACTAAAGAACACTGTCCTTCAAAATACAGGATTTTCCTAGTTTGAAGGGCAGGGGTCTTCCATCCCATAGTTTAAACTACACTGATGTTACCTAGGCTAAGTTTTTGGTAAATAAAAATGATTACTTACTTACTGATTACTTACGATACCTAATCAAAAAAAAAATCGTATTACAAAATGTAAAAAAGAAAAACAAAAAAAACCGTAGTTGGGAATCGAACTTACAACCCCATGTTTGCAAAGCAATCGTCCAACCGCTGAGTTAATTGGGTAGTTGCCTAGGTAAAAAAAAGAAATTCTATTTAGTCCGTCTTTCAAATAATAAAAAAATATTAGACACAGTTTTTTTGCTTTATCATATTAATCAAAAATAACTGAGAAAACATACATTAAAGTTGGGGAGTGGGGGCTCGCTACTTCACAACGTCGTATAAAATCTGGCAAGGCGTGACGTCATGCCACATTTTAATTCAATGTATCGCCGTAATCTTTTGATTACGTCAAAAAAGAAAAAATACATTTTCAATATTTTTTAATAATCTACAAGACGGACAAAAAAATAAATTTTTGGACACAGGCCTATTGCTTCGTTGAAATTTACCTAAAATAGCCGTTCCTATAGGTATATTTCATGATTGACTGCTTAGTTCCATAAAGATATAGCGTGATGATAATCATTTAAAAAGTTAAATCGAAAACCATTTACAATATCCTAATCTTTTGGCGCGTTTTTTTCCAAAAATACGAACATAATATAATATTGCTCGTCTCCCATAGTAAATAGCGTGATAGTTTATGCCCTACAGTTTGACCAGACTTATAAGAAATACCCATGCAAAATTTTAACAGAATCTATCCAGTAGAATTTGCGTTATGCTAGAACATACAAATACGACATAAAGTAATATTGCTCATCCCCCATAGCAAATAGTGTGATAATTTATACCCTATAACATGACCAGGGTATATCTATGCAAAATTTTAACAGAATCTGTCCGTTAGAATTTGCGTCATGCTGGAACATACATACAGACAAACAGACAAAAATTCTAAAAAAAATATTTTTGGCGTCAGAATCGATCCCAGACCTCACAGCAATTACTTTTTCAAAAATATTCAATGTACAGTTTTGACATCGCTACGATTTTACTATAAGTATAGATTATCTATCTATAAAATATGGGAATTTTTTTATGGGAGCTCGTGGCTAAATAATAACAGCCGCTCGGATCGATGCATCAGGTTAAGCTACGCTTGCCAGGGTTGGTCCGTGGATGGGTGACCATCTTTACATACCGAGACTCCTTCGTGCCTCGGAAAGCACGTTAAGCCGTTGGTCCCGGCTGTCATTCGTGGATCTTTGACAGTCGTTATGGGTGGTCAGAAGCCCGAAAGTCTGACAACCATTCTTACCAAGGGGTATCGTATTACCCAGTCACTGGGATGTGGAGGTCAGACAAGCAATCGCTCCATGTAAAATACTGGTATTCAGCTGCATCCGGTTAGACTGGAAGCCGACCCCAACATAGTTGGGAAAAGGCTAGGCAGATGATGATGAAAATATGGGAAATTTAATCCGCCTATTAATTAATTTTGAATACATAATTAACATCAAAATAATATCAAACCCAATTTGGAACAGCGCCATCTATACAACTATTTTATAAATCTTGAGATGTCGTTTAACTTGTTATTTTGCAACGTCACAGCGTGTCACAATGATGTGTTCCAAACAAAGGGCTTAGCCGTATCAGGCGAAAATGGAAGCCGAACCAACCCACGCCATCTTATTCTACGAGAGATAAACTACCAGCACGCGTAGCATGACCACCGTAGAAACGAGTTTTGTCGACGGAAGAATAGACAAAATGACGGATTGTGATTGTTTATCTGTCATTTTGTTTATTCTTCCGTCGACAAAACTCGTTTCTACGGTGGTCATGCTACGCGTGCAGGAGAGCACACGCGTGGTCAAGCAGTGGCATGATGAAGAAATCTTTGGATGCGAGCTAAAGAGCTTATTCTTTTATATTTGGGGTGTACCTATGGAATTTCTGAATCATCCATATATTGACTTTATTGATCATAAAATAACCTGTTACATAGTGGTGTATGTAAGTGGTTACGTTACTAACCTATTTACTAAACAGGTTCCAGCTGGCAGGCTCACGTATCAAAGGTGAATCTTTTTTTGATAATAATTTGCTCACTCATGTATCAAAGGTTGATCTTTTTTTGAAATTTGCTCACTCATGTATCAAAGGTTAATCTTTTTTTGATAATAATTTGCTCACTCATCGTCACAGTATAATCATGCAATAGGTACAATTGGTTTTTCCTGGAGTTACTCAACGTGTACCACGGATAAGACTTTATATTATTAGCAATGCTCTTGGTATTGAATTTTGTACTAACGTAGATAAACAATAATATACCTAACGAATGATAACACTGTTATCTTAGTGTTTTATGTATCTTACATTATACGCTAGTACTGTATTAGGTATAATGAATACACAGGCGATGAGTGACACGTACACGATGCTTTTTAGAAATTTTCCGGCTGTTCTACAATGACTCCAATTCAAGTGGCATCCCTGTCCTTTTATCTTAAACTATTAAATGAGCAATATAAGTATTTGTAATCACGTTCTCGAAAACGGCTCTTAACGATTTCGATGAAAGTTGCACTATAGTCTGTAGGGGTTTACGGGGGTGAAAAACTAGCTACTAGCTAGTTCTCATTTTCTGGGAAAAGGAGGAGCTTATCAATTCGAATGTTAAAATTTTTGTAAAAAAGTTTTATCACCCGAGCAGAGCTCCATCGACCAGATACTAATTACTAGCGCTAGGTCGCCTCGATAGGGCTATGCAGTATTGGAATCGGAAGTCAAAGTCAAAGTCAAATAATTTATTTCAATTAGGCACAAAAAGGCACTTTGGAACGTCAAAAACAAAAAATAGAATTAATTCTAGTCGCTCCTTCCAAATGGCAGTTTTCGTATGGAGAAGAATGGGCAAGAAACTCCACCGTTACTCTTTTAAAATGTTTTACAATATTTTGTATACATTAATTATATAATTATATGTGAAGACGATGCACCTGGAATAAGATTACTATACCACAATAGGTAAAAATAATTAAAAATGAAGCAATGACAGAAAAAATAATTATGTAATGGATACATGGTGTTCACATATTTACAAGCATTGTAAAAGTAGGTACTTACATGATATTCCTAAAAAAATTACAAGTGATACTAATTAGTCAGTGTGTGAGTAATCACACAATGTAAAAAAAAAATGTTATAATATTTAATTACGCAATTAAATTAGCAACCAGTTTGATTTTGTCTAGACTCTAAATTGTCCTATGAAGCTAGACCAGCATGCTTCCAAGCATTCTTACCTAGAATATAATCCTCAAATTTGTAATATGCTTGTTTACAAAGAGTACTTTTAATATGAGTTTTAAATTTTCTTTCAGTTAACTGTAATATATCACAAGGTATTTTGTTGTAATATTTAACACAGTACCCCATAAAAGATGTTTGTACTTTGGATAATCTAAAAAATGGTTGATCTATTTTATTTATTTTTATTTCTAGTGTTAAAATTATGTCTATCACTTATTTTCCTAAAAAGATGTCGATTTTTCCTTACATACATAATATTTTCATAGATGAATTGGCAAGGTACCGTCATAATATTTATCTTTTTAAATAGTTCCCTGAGAGATTCGCGACGACATAGATTATAAATGGCTCTGACAGCCCTCTTTTGTAAAATAAAGATGGATTCAATGTCAGCAGCCCGACCCCACAGTAAAATGCCATATGACAATGCTGTGAAAGTAGCTAAAATATACCAAACGCGCGGTTTCTACATCTGTTAACTGTCTTATCTTTCTAACAGCATAAGCGGCCGAGCTTAGCCGCCCCGCAAGAGATGTTATATGAGGTCCCCATTGTAATTTCTCGTCTAGCGTGATTCCTAGGAAAACTATTTGTTTAATAAATTCCAGTTTTTCTCCATTCAATATGATGTCACATTCGCTACTTTTAGCATTCGGTTATTTAAATCTAATGCATTTGGTTTTTTTCTCATTTAGTACCAAATTATTTACCGTAAACCAATCTTGGACCTGAAGAATAGAGTTATTCACGTCGTCAAGATTTTGTGACCGTCGATCAATTTTAAAGATCAATGATGTGTCATCTGCAAATAATACCATCTTCGGTTGATTTTGAAGTAATTGGGGTAAATCGTTAATGTAAACTAAAAAGAAGAATGGACCGAATATCGAACCTTGAGGAACACCCATTGCCATTTCAGACCCCAACGAGTTTACGCCGTTCACTTGCAATCGTTGAAGGAGCGCTTCTTTGGTAGCCTAAAGAAGGTATTAATTATTAGTTTTCTTTCAGGCGGAAACAAGGTGCACCTTCAACGTTTCGCTCATGCCTATTTTGATGTACTCTTTCGGCATATTCAAATGGACTCAGACCGAAGTCAACACCTTGTATAGGAGAGTCTGGACATCGCTGACCTCATACCGGATGCATCACCCACGTTCATCGATGATGGACTGTACATCCTCGGAATGTACGGAACCTCCTCACAATGCGAGCTGTATCGAGGAGTACTGACTTCTGAATCAGGCCCTTGATCCAACCGCCTAACGAGAGCCTCAAGAGATATTGGTTGAGGCTTTAAGCCATTAGGCCATTGGTCGTTACGACAATCGGCACAATGATAGCCGTGCTCACATTCCACATGTCGCCAACCTCGTGTGCTAAGGCAAGATATTTTATTTGTTTCTCTTTGTCAGCTTTCACGAGGTTCTCGTCATGTGGAATGGTAACATCGACTATAATTGCGCGGCGCGCTAATCGGTCTATCACCACTGTAGTCCTGTCAGTAATGATAGACCGATCCCAGTACAACGTGACGTGGTAATTTTCGAGAACTGGGTCAGGCACAGTAGCACGGTACCTCAGACAGAATCCATTTTTTTTTGTTTCAAAGCATGTTGTTGGTGAATAATCCTGGCTACTTCGTTATGCCTGTGCAAGTACTCGCCGTTAGCCAGACGAGAACAACCTGAGATGATATGTCTAATGGACTCACCCGGACGGTGGCATGCCCGACACACGTCAACCGTCTCGTCACTCACTTTTTGTTTTTAACCCCCGACGCAAAAAGACAGGGGTGAGAGTGATTCATGAGGAAGGTTTTAGTTTATAATTCATTACGGTTTTGTGTTAATTGGTTGAAATAGGACGATTATTGTTAAAGATGTCGGAAAAAATTATGCAGACTGGGAGCTTTACTGGCGTGCACCGCGTAAGCCGTGATAAATAAAATTTGTGTTTTAGGTACAGGATAAACTTCAACAAAAAGTCAAATAGTTAATAATAATATTAATAGTTATGCATAGGCACAACCTTGTAGCCAGGATTATTTATATAGCAACTTGCTCTAAAATACAGTCTTGTGGAATCAGAAGTACCGTACTATAGATATGTGCCCGACCCAGTCCTCGAAAATAATAATAATAAAAAATAATAATAAAAAGTTTATTTTGGAACAAAAACACAAGAATAATTACAAGTAAAAACGATGATAGCTGCAAAAGTATAAACTGTAGCGCAGCTAACAACGCCCTTCTCCAGCTACAGAATAGAATGATGTTCCATGCAAAAAGGTAGTTAAGTTAAAATAAATTTAGTTAATTAATAATAAAAACAAAAGAAAATATGAAAATAAAAATATACAGCATAGGACATTTGATTTGGGATGTATTTTGACGTTGAGTTAATGTGGTGAGTGTAGGGTGAATGGGTGTGTGTGGATGATTGTTAGTGAGGTGTGCGAGGGGTGTTTGTAGTGTTTGTGGCATGTGTGTTGTGTGTGGTTTTGTTGTGGTGTGTGAGAGAGAGAGTGATGAGTATTTTACACTTCCACGAGTTTCTCTGTTTCGTCATAATTTTGTGATTTTAACCAGGACGCAAGTTTAATTTTGCATTTGCTCTTGGTTAATGGGTGGATATGTAAGCTTTTGTTTAATTTATTGTACAATCTTGAACTTATGTGTTTGTAATGGCGACTTGCAGCTACGGTTCTACGAGACTCAGTATTGCAAACCCTATTCGAGCGGCGTGTACAGCATTTAGGATCAAAGGTAAGTTGGCTGTGTTTGCGAAGAATAGTTTGGAGGATAAATAACTGTCTGACGGTGAGGACCTGGCAGAGGGTATATAGAGAGAATGTTGAAAATCGGATCAGTTTCCTTGCCAGAACCTTCAGGACAGCTCTCTGCGCTCGTTCGATCCGAAGCATCAAAATGGCAATATCACGTTGTATTGGGATCGATCTATCATCACTGACAGGACTATTGTTGCCAATAAGCCAGACATAGTGGTGATAGATCGATTAGAGCGCCGCACAATGATTATTGATATAGCGGTCCCGCATGACGAGAACCTCGTGAAAGCTGAAAAAGATAAACAGATTAAGTATCTTGATCTAGCTCACGAGGTTGTCGACTTATGGGATGTGGATACAGCAATCATTGTGCCGATAGTCGTTACGGCCAATGGCATAATAGCTAAGAGCCTCGACCTACACCTGAGGAGGCTCTCGTTAGGCAGCTGGATCAAGGGCTTGATCCAGAAAGCAGTACTCCTGGACACGGCACGTATTGTTAGGAGGTTCCTCTCTCAGGAGCCCTGACCACCGGTAACTTGGACCCTGTTCCCGACACCGGTGGGCTTCTATTTTTTATATTTTTAAATGTTTATTTAATTATTTTTTATAAAAATATTTAAAAATGTAAAAAGTATGTTTATAAATGAAATAAAAGAATATTAATAGTTAAGTAGATTAGCTAGGAAAGCTGTAAATAAGAACATAAGACCATTATTTCTCTTTTATAATATTAATGAACTGGTTGTTGAATTAGATCGTAAAGAGTGATAAGCGCACGGCTAGATAACACAGCACCGTGCTCCTTTATATAGTATGCGGTCGCAGTACTCGGCACATACCGCTCCCTGCAGCCGCGCGCGCTCGCTCTTAGTCTTGACACAAACATCAACACACCAGTATCAACATGATCACCGCGGCCATCGTGCTCATCGTCATCGTCGCGCTACTTGTACGGTACGCGCACCTTCAACTACTGGGAGAAGAAAGGAGTCAAACATGACAAGCCGACAGTGTTGGTCGGCAATAATGCTCAAGTATATCTCATGCAGAAGAGCATCACTCAGATGGCGGCAGAAATGTACTGGAAGTATCCGAAGGAGAAAGTAGTAGGATTCTACAGATCCACGCGCCCGGAGCTCGTGATCAGAGATCCTGAGATCGTAAAGCGCATCCTGTCAACAGATTTTCAATACTTTTATCCTCGCGGCCTGAACCCGCACAAGACAGTCATCGAGCCGATGATGCGCAACCTGTTCTTCGCGGACGGTGACTTGTGGCGGATGCTGCGGCAGCGCATCACGCCGGCGTTCACGAGCGGCAAGTTGAAGGCGATGTTTCCGCTCATCGTGGAGCGCGCGGAGAAGCTGCAGGCACGCGCGTTGATAGCTGCCGCCACTGGCCGCCCGCTGGATGCGCGGGACCTCATGGCACGCTACACCACGGACTTCATCGGCGCCTGCGGGTTCGGCCTCGACGCCGACTCACTCAACGAAGAAGATTCTGCCTTCAGGAAGTTAGGAGCCTCAATATTTCAATTTGGAGTAAAGGAGGTTTTCATAGCTATGTTCAAGGAAATGTTCCCAGAATGGTGTAAGCATTTAAAATATATCGAAAAAGTGGAACTACCTTTGATCGATCTTGTCTCAGCTATACTAAAACAGAGGAATTATGAACCTTCCGACAGAAATGATTTTATTGACTTGTTACTCGAGTGTAAGAAAAAGGGAAAAATGATGGTAGAATCGGTAGAAAACGTGAAAGCAGACGGCACTCCGGAGATCGCTTCATTGGAGTTAACAGACGAGCTGATCGCAGCGCAGGTGTTTGTGTTCTTTGCGGCTGGCTTTGAGACGTCGTCATCTGCCACCAGCTTCACGCTCCACCAACTCGCCTACCACCCGGAGGTGCAGCGCAAGGTGCAGCAGGAAATCGACTCGGTGCTGGCCAAGCACGGCGGCCGCATCAGCTACGACGCCGTCAAGGAGATGACATACCTGGAGTGCGCCTTCAAGGAGGGCATGCGCATATTTCCATCGTTGGGTTTCCTAATCCGCAAGTGCGCGCGCACCTATACCATTCCTGAGCTGGACGTAACCATCGACCCAGACGTGGGTGTGATAATCCCGCTGCAGGCGCTGCACAACGACCCGCAGTACTTCCCCGAGCCTCACGAGTTTCGTCCGGAGCGCTTCCTGCCCGAGCAGCAAGATGACAAGACAAAGTTCGTGTACCTGCCCTTCGGTGACGGTCCCCGCGCCTGCATAGGTAAGAACTGTTTATTTCTTAAGTATTGTCTTTATAGAAGGAACTGCAAAAATAGTTATGTAACTGTCAGCTTTTAGCCGTGGGCATCTGAATTTTAGCCACCTGTTGAAGATCTGTGAAGCTTTCGGGTCGGCACGAACTATACTAAAACCACTCATAGCACTTTAGAAAGGATTAGCTAGTCGGTAAGGTTGGTAACACGTAACGTCAAAGGTGTGATGAACATGAACACATACACACATGAATGTGAACATGATATTTTTTTAAATTTACCACCTTAGTAATCAGCACAATGACAACCACAATGATTGAGTGTTGAGTATACATACTGAAATATCTGTCACAGAACACTTCCCCTAAAACATGGAAGTTGGCATCGTAGTATCAGGAATTACTAAAAGATTTGTGTTCGTGTTTGCAGGTCTACGTCTGGGCCTGATGCAGTCCCTGGCGGGGCTAGCGGCCGTGCTGTCGCGCTTCACCGTAGCGCCGGCGACCACCACGTTGCGACACCCCGTCGTCGACCCTAAGTCCGGCATCGTGCAGAGCATCATGAATGGCCTGCCGCTCTCCTTCATTGAACGCAACCCTACTGTGGCCGCGCAGTAAGCGGACAGACACGCCTCATGAGATTATTATACACGAAATATATTTAACTTGCATAACAGTGACCAAGTTAAATAGTACATAGATTGTTATACGAGAGGCTAAAATAACCCATTCTATCGAGGTAGTTTTACTCCCGAGCTTCAGCGAGGGAGTAAATAGAAAGCGAGTTAGAATGGGTTTTAGCGCCGTGTATTACATTCTTCTTTTCACTACGATTGCGAGACAATATATTCAATATATTAAATATTTTATTTAAAAAAAAATTACAATTTGTTCAATCTGAATTTTTAAGGAAAGTTTTCATCCTGGTATGCGGTACTAAAAAGTTAGTTTTACACAAAAATAAAGACTTTTTCACTCCTCTTGCTCAAAAGGTCCGTCATTGTAGCGTACCAGAGCGGGGAAAAAATAGCATATCTTGCTATAGGGGAAAAAGTATTTTTTTTCTGTAACCAACGAGCTTACAAAAACGAAAAAGTCTTTATTATTATGTAAACTGGGATAAAAAGTTTCCTTAAAAATTCAGATTGAACAAATTGTTTTTTTTTTTTAAATAAAATATTTAATGTATTAGATTATTTTATTTTCTCGCAATCGTAGTGAAAAGTAGAGTATAACACACGGCGCTAAAACCTATTCTAACTCGGTTTCTATTTACTCCCTCGCTATAGCTCGGGAGTAAAACTACCTCGATAGAATGGGTTATTTTAGACCCCCGTATAACAATCTACTATTCCGTTTTTGTAGGCTCGTTGGTTACAGACAAAAATTACCTTTTCCCCTAGAGCAAGATATGCTATTTTATCACCGCTCTAGTATGCTACAATGACGGAATTTTTGAGCAAGAGGAGTGAAAAAGACATTGCGCAACGAAAGACGTTTAATTAAACTAGTGAATAATGAGCGGAAAATGTTAACATCGAATAAAACGCAAACACACAGACAGCGTCAAACATGTGTTTTTTTTTGTTAGTTTTGTTTGTGATTAATACCACTAGTTTTGCACAGTGTTATAGAATTAAATAAAATAACGTATAAATTGTTTAAGGTACTGAGTATTTAATATTATGATAATAAATGTTAGGTTTCAATTTATTAATACGTAATTGTTGGATATTGTACTGGCAACACCCAAAGATTTGATATGTGAAAATGGGAGTAATAACGGCCTTCTGGGTTGGGCGCTCGTGACGGTAAGATGTGCTTGGTGGCTGTGTCGGTAAAAAGATAGATTGGCATGGTATTATTGGTTGGAAATCTACTCTAAATTAAGGTAACCTATTAGTTTCATGGTAAATATTAGAATGCGGATTGAATTGTGATATTATGTGGGGAATAGGAGATGTGATGGTATGGTGTAGAACATTGAATTTGATGTTGGCAAAGAAATATAAATGACTGACAAAATATCTTGGTGTTTCATATTATTTTCCTTATCCCTGAAATATTGTAAATATGTAGTTTTATTAAACAGTTTAGATTATGATATTGGGATAACGACTTTAAGATTCATTTGGGGATTAGTATCCATTTTGAGGTTAAATAATTATATGCGGCATTAAATTAGTTATTTTAGAGTAAGAATGGTTCTTATTACATATCAGAAGTGGTATGTGGCCCACTTATTTCTTTTGCGTTATAATAGAATTCATTTTAAGGTATTATTAACGGTTAAAATGGAATTGTGGACATATCAAGTTTGATATGTCCACAGATGTGATGTAGGTAGTTACCTACATCACATCTCGTGTTCTTTTGGTGTATTCGAATCATCGGTTACAAACATTAAATAGATTGTGATCCGTATATTTAAAGTATTATTAACGGGTAAAATTGAATTGTGGACACACCTAACCTACCTATATCACATCTCGTGTTCTTTTGGTGTATTCGAATCATTGGTTACAAACATTAAATAGATTGTGATCCAGTTGATGAAGTTGAGGTCATGTGAAGGTCACATTTTTCTTTCTCTAAATTGATCTCCTGGATAAGTTCATGGAGTGCAAGGGGAAGTAAAATCTTGTTATTTTTGAGCTACGACCTGCCGTTTAGAAGATATTCGACATTTTAACTTTTTCACGGCTTCTTCGAAAAGGAGTTAAACCCGTTGTTATGAGTTTTAGATAATGTTTCGCGACAGTGAAACGTCCTAACGGGGTATCGGCTGACGACCCCAGCCCGAGATAGTATCCATTCAGGGGTAGAACTGGGAACTGGTCGCAGTCATAGCTGACGCCATGGACGTCGCAGCTACCGTGGTCGAAGTCACGCAGTGCCCGTCGTGAGCGGATCACGGAATGCGCGAGCGAGAGCTGGCGCGAAGTGGTTACTCTGGTGCAGCTGGACGCCAGAATAGCTGGACGCCAGTACAACTGGACGCCAGTGCAGCTAAACATCAGTGCAGCTGGACGCCAGTGCAGCTGGAAGCCAGTGCAGCTGGACGCCAGTGCAGCTGAACGCCTGTATAACTGGTCGCTAGTGCATTCGCACCTGGTGATGGTAATCGGTGCTGTTGCTTCAATATATTTTCATTATATCATTTTAGTTATGTATTTATTTAAAATCAAAATCATTTATTTGGAAATAAGGTACAGAAAGTTCTTAAGATTATCTTCTATCTTATATTATGCCTTTAATTACGGAGTGCACATACTGAATTATTATTTTAAGCAATTAAATGATTAACGTATACAATGGATGCGATTAGTAAATAATATCAAATTAAATCCTAATTCATAAATGGCTTAAAATACTAAAATTTACAACTTATAACTTACTGTATTTGGAATTTAGTTATACAATTTGATGCACATGATATAGCTGTTGTTGTATGTGAGTGTGAAATTTGTCTTGGGTTGACATAACTAGTTAATATTATAAGATCAAGGGGCGTAGCTTGTTGCCTGCTGAAAAAACTCTTATTGTTAATGTGCTAGTCACGATTGTAAAGTTGTAATTGTCACTAAATGCAATAGTGCTCAATAACTGGAAAGATAAGGATGAGGATGTGTATATGAATATGACACATATGTATATATGTGTGTAACTATTATTTTGTGAAAATTCTGTGAATATCACAATTATAATTTTGAAAAATCAGTATGTACTTATGTATTTATGCTTGTGAGAGCGTTCACAAGCTATGAGTATGGTTGGCGAGAGCGTTCGCTACCATCGTGATTTTATGATTATATTTATGTATTTATGCTTGTGAGACCAGTCACAAGTTATGTCACCATGGTTGGTGAGAGCGTTCACTACCACCGTGACTTTATGATTATATTTATGTATTTATGCTTGTGAGAGTGGTCACAAGTTATGTCACCATGGTTGGTGAGAGCGTTCACTACCACCGTGACTTTATCGTTATACTTATGTATTTATGCTTGTGAGAGCGGTCACAAGTTATATCACCATGGTTGGCGAGAGCGTTCCCTACCACCGTGACTTTATGATTATATTTTAAGTATTTAATGTGAGAAGGAAGGTTCACAAAATTATGGTTAGTAAGAAGCTACTGGTTAGAGCTTATACAGTCAGTTATGATAATAATGTCAATGAATTGAATTGTTTTAGTTTGTAATCAGACTATAACCCCAACAGAAGTTCTATTTGGTCGTAATTTAATCCTTAGTAGTGAGAATATTTGCGAGTGAAATATTTTTGGACACAAGATAGTTAGATATCCCGACATAGGTAAAATAAGAACCGAAGTTAGCGAATACATTTTTACAAGAAATATAGGTGATTGGGAGATGGAAGTCGAAGCATAGGCCATTCATTGGAAGTCGTACAGTGGCTGGCAAGTAAAAGTGCTTGACCAGTGAATCTTGCAGTGCAATGTTTGGCATGTGCAGGATGTTATGTCACTTATTGGAAGTCGTACAGTGGCTGGCAAGTGAGAGTGCTTGTTCAGTGAAGCTTGCGGTGCAATGTGTGGCATATACAGAATGTAATGTTAACATATTAGGTCGAAGTTGAAGCATAGACCATTCATTGTAAGTCGTACAGTGGCTGGCAAGTGAGAGTGCTTACGGTGCAATGAGTGACAGATGTAAATTGATATTGAAAGGTATGAATGAGCTAATGAAAATGAGTGAATTGTCATTGAGTAATTATTTCATTGTTTCTGAGAATTTTGTTAGCCGATGCTCTAATTAGATACAATAATAAACGCTAAACATTCAGGTCTATAATATTGATTGAATAAGTAAGCGACATAGTGTTTATTGTGTAATTTATAGTTTGACGACAAACGTGATGTTAGGAAGGCTGAATGTTAGCTTTTGGTTTTAATGTAATTAAATCTTGTTGATAGGGTGCAGATTATTTCATAAATGTTTACTTGACTATATGACAATTTTTGTAACCAACTTCCGGTGCTGTAAATACTGTCTCCTTTCAGTAAACGGAAGTTGATTGCAAACTTGATTAAAATAATATTTCGTATTTTATTTCGGAAGTTGCTATTTGCTGTTTTTAGATGTAGAAAGGTATAAAGCAAATGACAGTGCATTTTAAAGTTAATTAAAGAGTGTAGAATAAAGAGTCATAACATGAAAAAAATAAAATGTGAGTACCATTTATAATTTTATTATGATGTGTATTGGACTTGAAAGAGTAAGGTAGTTGAGAGTATATCATGCACACTGAAATGGTTGAGTGGGATGGTGCTCATCCACACGTCATGTTCGTGTGCAAGGGCCGTCATTTGAGATGGTCATCTCTCAACTGATCTGGCTTATCTTAAATCGGGTATTTTGAATTGTTTGATATTGTTTTTCTTTACATTGTTCTCACATATAGCAGCAACAACAAAAATGTATCCAGAATTTTGTAAAATCTTGATTTAAAAGAGTAACCGTGAAGTTTCTTGCCCGTTCTTCTCCATAGAGATATCTACGTTTTGGAATGGGTGACTAGCTTCATTTTTCTGACTAACTGACGACTCTTTGAAAATTCAAAAGTAAATGTAATATGTAAATGGTTTAATATAAATAAATGCTTTGAGTTTGAGTTTACGTCATACCACCATGTCATACCTAGTGGAAATTTCAATAATTGTTCTCTCATTTGTATTATACTTTATATTATGGCGAGAAGAATGGTTCTCAAACAGTGTATAAGTTTTAGAAATAACGTGTAAATAATTGTGAGTCGAGTGTTAAGTTTTAGATGCTTATTTACTTACGTGCATGAGGACATGCACGATGTCAGGATGGACGGATGTTAGGTTTCAATTTATTAATACGTAATTGTTGGATATTGTACTGGCAACACCCAAAGATTTGATATGTGAAAATGGGAGTAATAACGGCCCTCTGGGTTGGGCGCTCGTGACGGTAAGATGTGCTTGGTGGCTGTGTCGGTAAAAAGATAGATTGGCATGGTATTATTGGTTGGAAATCTACTGTTAAAGGTAACCTATTAGTTTCATGGTAAATATTAGAATACGGATTGAATTGTGATATTATGTGGGGAATAGGAGATGTGATGGTATGGTGTAGAACATTGAATTTGATGTTGGCAAAGAAATATAAATGACTGACAAAATATCTTGGTGTTTCATATTATTTTCCTTATCCCTGAAATATTGTAAATATGTAGTTTTATTAAACAGTTTAGATTATGATATTGGAGTAACGACTTTAAGATTCATTTGGGGATTAGTATCCATTTTCAGGTGAATTATATTCGGCATTAAATTAGTTATTTTAGAGTAAGGATGGTTCTTATTACATAAATAAGTTACTATTTTAAACCTGAAAGCAGATTTTATTACTGTCTACTTTTTTCTATGCCACGTGTGAATTAAGTAGCTGTACTCGGCAGAATAACGACGTACAGTAATTTAATTAAGGACTACTACATTGACACAGGTCGCACACACAAGTGTACGCACGGTTAACTGCAGGAATAGTAGTCAATTGAACAAATGATACTTTAAAAGTATTTTTTTTTTCTTTATAACATAGAACATAGGCACTTACTTACTAAAAACAATATTTCGTATTGTTATTTACATTTTTACTAAATAATACTTAGAAACAAATACTTCAGTGACTGCTAGGTACTGGAAGCCTTCTACTAGTAGAGAGATGTGGGCTGTGGACTTGGACTGGTTTTGTTAGTTATGATGAGACCTTACCTCCAGACTTGATGGAATGACCTGAAGGTGTTCTAGTAAATAGTTCTACTCGTGGAGGAAGTCCTGTAGCAGTCACTGAAGCACACCTTCAGGTCAAAGTCCGGAGGTAAAGTCTCATCATTACTAACAATACGAGCCCAAACTCGGTACACCTAGTTCTACTCGTCGAAGAGTTCCTGTAGCAGTCACTGAAGCACACCTTCAGGTCAAAGCCCGGAGGTAAGGTCTCATCATAACTAACAAAATGAGCCCAAACTTGGCACACCTAGTTGTACTCATCGAGGAGTTCCAGTAGCAGTCACCAAAGCACACCTTCAGTTCAAAGTTCGGAGGTAAGGTCTGATCACGACTAACAAAACGAGTCCAAACTCGGCACACCGGTCGAGGGTTTCCAGTACCAGTCACCGAAGTACACCTTCAGGTCACTCCATCAAGTCCGGAGGTAAGGTCTCATTATAACTAACAAAACGAGCCTAAACTCGGCACACCTAGTTCTACTCCTCGAGGAGTTCCAGTAGCAGTCAGCGAGGTACACCTTCAAGTCACTTCATCAAGTCCCAGACAAATAGGAATCTTAAGCTAAACCTTACTTACTTTTATCGAAATAAAATATTATAATCAAAATCCATGATCATAAAGTTATCTTACCATATTAAGTATCAAAGGTTTAACGAATATTTTGTACTATTTGTACAGCGATCTTTTTCACACAAGCCGCTGCAAACAGGCAATACAGGGTCCACTCACCACAGCGGCCGAGCGCGGACTTTAAGAGAACTATCTATGGCGCGGACTGAGGTTTCTTTCGAAATGTTTATTATACAACTAGCTGACCCGTGCCACTTCGTTGGGCGGTAAACATTTTAACTTGTGATGAAATTATGAGTGTAGGTCGGTTAATACTGAGTGCTATGATTTATTTCCTGACTGCCAAAAGGAGGGTTTTGTTTTTATTGCATGTAAATCAGAAAGACGCTGCGCACGTTCAGTGCTAGATTCCCGAGCACGTGCCTGCGATGTTCTCGCGCTTTGGCTAGCGAGCCTCTGCGAGCGCTCACCGCTAGACTCGTTATCCCTTGTTGCAGAGACATGCTACCTTAAATCACTGAGACGCTGCGCACGTTCAGCGCTAGATTCCCGAGCATGGGCCTGCGATGTTCTCGGGCTTTGGCTAGCGACCCTCTGCGAGCGCTCACCGCTAGACTCGTTATCCCTTGTTGCAGAGACATGCTACCTTAAATCACTGAGACGCTGCGCACGTTCAGGGCTAGACTCCCGAGCACGGGCCTGCGATGTTCTCACAGTTTGGCTAGCGAGCCGCTGCGAGCGCTCAGCGCTAGACTTCCTATCCCTTGTTGCAGAGACATGCTACCTTAAATCACTGAGACGCTGCGCACGTTCAGCGCTAGATTCCCGAGCACGGACCTGCGATGTTCTCCAGCTTTGGTTAGCAAGCCGCTGTGAACGCTCGGAGCTAGATTCCCCAGCGCGTGCTTGCGAAATATTTTTTCTATTCCTCGAGAGGCGCTGATGATTTTCAAGAGCAGACTTTTCCGTACGGCGTACTCGAGCTGCTCTTGTCTCACCGCGATTTAGAAAAATTACGTAATTGCACAACGCTATCTATGGGTAAATGGATAAAACGTCCGTACAAAGCATGTTCTAATGCGGTTCGAGAAAGGACGGCGGCATTTTGCGATTTAGTAATTTTATATTATCTTCGAAACTATTTAACCAATTGACATACTGTCTTGGGCAAATCGTATTTCTATGATGTTCTTGTGATCATAATAATATTTTTTACGATAAGGTTTAATATTTTGTTGTTTAAAAAATTGTCTAAAGGTAAGTACGTCGAAAAATACTTTTTTTAACACAAAAAAGCTACTATATCTGCTAAAATATAAAAGATAGAAATATGGTGTCGCGGACTTTTTTGTAGAACTATTCAAAGCGGACCAGGTTGCCATACATTGTTTTCAATTATATAGAACTGTTAAGGCAGCGCATGCAAATAACTCTGTTGTAAGAACTATTTTTTTCCGCCTGGCTAGACAAAAATTGAGATAGTTCGGCTAATATGCATGATATCTTTATAATTTATAGCCTATAGCACTCACGAATAATGTAGCTTTCTACCAGTGAAACAATTTTTAAAATTGGTTCATTACTTCCGGAGATTACCCCCTACATACAAACTTACAAACAAATGTTACCTCTTTATAATATTATTATATATAGTAAATAGTATAGATAAATCAAAACAGGGACCAAAAATAAAATAACCCTGCCCTTTCGCGAGCAATACTATTTACACCTCCGATTTTGGTTTTATTTATTCTAAACATTGTAAAATAATATTTGTAAAACAATAATAATGGGTTTCCCCCTTGCTTACCCCCCTCCTTTTTGGGCTTACGGTCTTTGGGTCGATCTTTGCCGACGCTCGTTTGTGACTTTTTATTTGGCAAAGTAATTGTCAATGCTCAGTTTGGATTTGTCAATTTTTCGTTGCCAATGCCTTGTTTTCACCTAATTACCTAAGTATATCGACGGTAAAAAGGAAGTAGGCGAATAAGCGACATTTTGGTCAAAAATGAGTTATATATGCCATCCTACGTAAAAAAAATCCGCTCTTTCGAATGCGCTTACTACCATGGCTCTACAATGACTTTTTGGCGTTTATGCCCTAATAAAAAAAATCATTTTCCTACTATTATTTTTCGTAACCGACGAAAATTCAGGTCATTTTTGCTATAAAGGTGCTTGTACCCCTACAAAAATGATTTATTTTGGGTTTGTTGTCGGTAATGCTTTTTTACTTCATAAGGGTGTCGAACTTTCAGTTGTTTATGCCTTTTAAGCTTTGCCCGCTTAAAGTACAAACGTTGTTTATAGCCTACTTCCATTTCGTAATTTAACATAGCTATGGCGCTTATACCCTCTATACAAAATTCATTTTTATGTTACTCTGTCGGTTATACCCTATTACCATTCAGTACTTTATGACAGCTATGAAGGTTATGCCCTATTACCTAAATTTTATTTATTTTAATATCACACTGTTGGTTATACCTTACTTCCGTTTACAATATAAATACAGTTTTGTCGCTAGTACCTTATTACGTAAATTAAATTAGATATCATGGTGTCGATTATAACCTACTTCCACGTTCTACAATCATACTTATACGTCACTTATACTGCAATACCCAATAAGGATTTTATTACGAGTCGGTGCTTATGCCATTTTAAATTACAAAAGTAGGTTTTAAGCGCGTCGCTTGTCCGAAAAACACTCTGTCGCGTGCTGTGACGGCAAGAGCAAGTCTTTTTTTATTTAAAAACATCCTACTATCAGCTTGTTCGTAAATAGGTAGGTAGGTGACATGAAAATGAGTATAATGACAAACTATCCTCTTTTAAATCTACCATTTAGTATAAATTATAATAATAAATTCTTTATTGGCATAAAAAAAAAATGTGTACAAGGAAAGTGAAGCCCTGACTCCTGCGCTAGGTAAGAACACCTGTGTTACAGGGGCCAGTGTCTTTTCCCAATCAGTAAGTTCTGGATTTATGCAATAACATCATTTGAATTTACTAGACAAACAAAAAGTATTGAAATAGTTATTAAATTAGTTATTTAGTTACATTCACTATTAAAATAGTTATTAAATTAGTTATTTAGTTACATTCACTATTAAAATAGTTATTAAATTTATTATTAAAATAGCTATTAAATTTATTATTAAAATAATTGTTAAATTTATTAAAACAGTTATTAAATACATGATTTAAAAAAGGAAAAGTAAAAATTATGAAAACAATTGATTGTCGTTATACATTTGTGTGAAATGAATTTGAATTACTTGAACGGATATTCTGAAACAGGCCCCTAAGACTAAGGATCCTTAGTCTTTTTCTATGAAAATCGACTCCCTCCTAATACTTATAAGGTACTTCACCCTATTTTACGAGTTAGGGACCCAATTACAGTGTAGTGTAATACCCGTTTTAGCTCTTATCCTGATGAAGGATCGTGTTGGTTACGCTACTTCATTATTTTTGGGGTGCATTTCATCCATATTTCCATAGACTCACGCAATGCCAAATGTTGATTATCCTTCTTTTCCTTCCTTTCAAGCGACATTGTGTGTTACTAATGTCTTATATCCTGGTATTGTTTTAAAAGCCGACTGTTTCTTGTGCTCTATTATCTTTTATACAACCACTGTGAAAAGTACCTTATACTTTTTTTCCTATATTACTTATTGAACTGTCTAGTCTCTTATACTCTTTTACCTTGCGATGTTAGAAATCGGTATGTCGCTTAGGTTTCTTATCCTTTAATATTTTATTTTGTCATTTGTATCTTATGCCATATTTCCTCATTGGAAAATTAAAAGCTATTGTTATAAGCGACAAAAACCACTTTAAATAGAGTCAAATCATTAAAACTAAAAATACCGGTAACTGCTCCATTTTTTTCTGATTTTATAACTGTTTTAGTTTTGACGATATCTTAATAAATGACAAAAATACGTCAGTTTTTCTAAAATTTTAAACTTTGAGCGGCTCGCATGAACATTTAACTTTTTGTCGCTTATACCCTATTGCCTTTTAACCGTCGATATTATTTATTTTCATTATTATAAAAATAAAAACGCTCTTCATGTAGCGGATGTAACGACATCAGCATGAGTATGCCTAAAAGAGCTTTTATTTCAGTTGTATTGGTATCTGTCCAATTTTTGGACTGTTTTTGTCGTTCATATAAGTTTGTTTGCTCTGTTATTAGGTCTATTATCTCCGTGTCAAAAAACCTTTCAAAAAGCTCTATAGGTGGCAACACAATCGAAAAAAAGTAGTTCGGATAAATGTCTTTATCAAATCCATCTTCTTCAAAAAAAATATTTATTTCAGGTAGTTGTTCTAAATTCCTTTTTTTCCATTCTGTTTCTTCACAATCTGAATCACTCTCTTGCTCTTCAGAATCGTCGTCGCTAACGCACAATTCAGCGTCATCGTATACATCATATTGTGTGGTTCTGATTCTGATACGTCTGTACGTCTCTAAAGGTTCTTCGTCACTTGATGACCAATCATCTTCATTGTCAAAAATACTGTTGTTCAATAAATACGCGGCTACCAATATTCTGATTTAAATTACTAGTTGACGGATTCTGTGTTACTGAGACCGACGACGAAGTTGATGCAGTTGATAAATTGCTAACTGAAGATTGGACACCTTCTTCTTCCGACTTATAGTCATCTAGATCATCTTCTGATTCATCTCCATCAGGGAGATTCACTAATTCGATTCGTTGGATTTTTCGCGGTGGCATCTAAAATAAAAATAAAATCGGGCATTGGCAACTATTAATCCATAACAAATAATATAGCATAGCATAGGCAACTACTTTGCCGTTTATTTAGGGCAGAGGCAATTTTAAGTTTCCTTTGTCGTAAAAGGTGCATAATATAACGAAATATTACATTTATTCAATAAATCAGATCAAGAGCTAAAAAAAAAACATGTCGTTACTTACATTTTACACGGTAATTTTTTTGATTATGATGGATTTAGGTTAGAACACTGAAATACAACCTCACATTTTGCACGTTGTAACCAATATGTTAGATATTTCTTCTTTCAATTTGAATGACGGAATTCAAATCCTTGTAATAAGTATTCTAAGAAATGGCGTTAGCTGTCTATAGTTGCACAATATTAATATACTTCATACATTTAAGCGCAAGTTTTAAAAAGTGGTTTGGCAATTATTTTGCCAATGCTCGCAAAAGGGTTAATGCAATCGATTAAGATTCGTTCGTAATAGCAAAATATGTGAAAAAGTTAGTTTAGGTTTTATTTTTTTTTGAGACTATTTGTGACATTTTGAAACATTTTTTTTCCTTAGATTTAGTATTGAATGTGTCTGCCTGCTTATAGTGTTTTTAGAAATCCTAAATTAGTTTGATAATAAAACAAAAAATGTACCGAAACTCAACCCGTACCCTAATTACGCAATTAGGGTACGGGTTGAGTTTCGGTACATTTTTTGTTTTATTATCAAACTAATTTTCGTAAACAATTTTGCCTAATTTGTTTCATTTTGACAGTTCAACAACATTCATTGCGTTATTTACATTGATGAGCAGAATTTTTTTCTAACTTATGAAGCAATGGATTAGCAAACTGTTTCAAATCGAAACAAATTGTGATTGATCGTGTATTACGCAATTAGGGTACAGGTATCGTTAATTTTGTGGAAAATGGCAACGGAAGATCGTTTTTGCAATATGAAAAAACCGGTCAAGAGCGAATCGGATTTGCGCACCAAGGGTTCTGTATCATTTTAAATTTTCATCGGCGAGGCCTATATTCCTCAGAAAATTTTAACAGTGCACACTGCGGTGTAGAATATTGCAGTTTTAGGTCAACGCCATCTCTTGACCGATAGTGGAACTGATGTGGAAATGATTTCTGAAAGTGTGCTATTTAGAGACATCGTTTTATTTTTCCTGTAATCTTTACATAAACTACTATCACATAGATAGGGGTTGTTTTACCTCCGTCCTGCTGTGGCTCCTGCCAAGATTTTTTTTAATTGTGCGTTTGTCCGTAGCCACCTTGAATGTGCTTCTCAGGTTTGGAATCCAAATTATAATGTGTACATTAATCGGCTTGAAGGTATACAATGGCGATTTTTGAGGTACACTCTATATCGCTCGAATACCTATCTCCCGAATTATATAAGTCGGTGTAAAAAAAAAACATATTCTGCCTCTGCACGAGCGAAGGAAAATTGCAGATCTTGCTTTCTTGTTTAGCGTTATGAACGGATCTACTGACGTCCCTGAGTTGGTGGGCAGGATTGGGCTTCGTGTACCAAATGCATTTCTTCGGAGACCACGTCTTCTCTATGTGCCTCAAGTCAGAACTATCTACAGACAGAACTCGTACGTGATAAGAGCTTGTCGTACTTTAAATGTGGTGTGTCAAGATGTCGAGTTAGATTTAGATTTATTTACTTGTACCTAGCGTTAAGGAAGTGAAGAAAAGTTTGAACAATTGCTTTTTCAACGTACAACCATTTTCTTTATTCTTTCATTTTTTTCTCTTCTCTTTATTATTGTCATTTTCGAGCGTGAGATAATTCATTTGTGTAGGTATCTCTTACGTCGCTGTTTTCGCGTATTTGCTATTGTTACTCACTTTAATCATTAGTGGAAGCTTGTACCTAATTGGCCATCGTTTGGTTTTCATTGTACTTGATATAAAAATGTATTAGCTGTAAGTTTTCCTAAAATTAATAAAATAAAACAAAATAAATGAATAATCTTAATAGTGGCGTAGGTGCAAATAAAATATACGATTTGGCTAATATAAAATAATAATGTATAAATAAATATAGTTAAATAACAAGTCATTGTGTAATTATAACTATTATCCAACAAAAGATCTCCAGCTATTCAATTAATAATTACCCCCATTATTCTTCACAGATCACGAGTTACGCTAAATAGACGGATTGAGTCGGGAAGCACACGACAGCCAGTTATACAGGTTGTCAGGGACATCGACGCAAAAACTAAAACCATGGATTCAGTACATGATTCTGAACCCCCCTGCGTTGAAATTTTTCGTCGGTTATTTAAAAAAAAAACATGTGTGCAATTCACACTTGCGCATTCTCTTCTACTAGTGATTCAGCTCAGTTTATTGTACAGGTAGGTCGGCTGCTTATCTAGACACGCGGCAGCGTGTCGAGCCAAGTACTAGGCAAGACACGGCTGCAGTGTGTTATATTACACGAACCATTTGGAGCCACTTTTGACCCCTTAATAACTCAAAATCTATGTAACATAGACTCATGAAATTTGGTTTATTTATAAAAACCCCTTAGATTAACTAGAACTCCAAATTTCATAAATAAAACTCAAACGGTTATTGAGATATTAACGTATAAAAATCGGCATTTTTATCAACGACCCGTCACTAGACATCAAAAACATTTAACCCATTTCCGGGTGACCTAGAAAGTTGAAAAGAGACTTCCCGAAAGCAGGCCCATGGTATGATACTGTGTCAAAGCTTATTTATCAAAAATTATGTCGTATTTTTTTCAAGTCGTTTTATGAAAATTTATTTCTTCTAGCATTAGAGAACCTAATAAATATTTATTTTGTTGATACTTATAGAACTACATCCGCCATTCAATCCTAACCTGAATGTTGCCAGATGACAGACTAATCCAATAAAATAATTTGTAATCGATTGAAAATATCGATACTAACCCACATGGAGTAGGTGGAGTATCCACTACAGGAGTATGTTTTAAATGCTATTTATTATACTCAAATACTGTAAAATTATGATTTTACAATAAATAAAATATTATATGGTCTGAATATACTCAACAACTTAAAAGTGTTTCGAGGCAGTAATGTTATTTTATAAACTACCAGTGATCAGAGTAAGTAGATTGATTTGAGGTCAATGAACTGGCACGTATATTAGTATGGATACGCCTCCGGGATTCCGGGATTTTGAAATTATTAAGATTTTTTAAGGAATTTCAAATGTTGTAATGTGTAGAATAAAGAATACATCAATATGAATAAGAAATGTTCAACCCTTTTGCTGTCTGTTTAATAGTATATAGGTGATTGGACTCCAAGAAAAGGATAGATATACTATAAAACAATATAATATATTTTAAATATTTATCTATCGCATTCTATAAATTTCTAATCTAAAAGTTAGTAGTCTAATCTAGTAGTTAAGTCTAGTTTAAAAATCCTTACTTTAACAATATTTGATTCAATCCCGTAAGTACCAAAATGAAATCCCGGAAAAAGGCTTATCCATGTTATGATTTCTATGACTATTCATGATGCGAGTACGTAAAATCAATCTACCTACTCCGATCACTGATAATCACCCAATCGATTTCGTCAATCGATTACCAAAATAATTAAACCTGGTAACACTGACACCATGCATAATGTCAAACTGTCAAAAATAATCTGTCAGATCAATGGCATTGTTGGCTGTTTGTTTTACGTTGATTTGAATTTATTTTTCCGTATTTACTTTATACTTATATTACGTTACGATTTAATGCTGTCAATTTAAATTGAAGCCAGAGGAACTATTGCTTATCTTTCCATGGCTCTGGGTAAGTTTATTATGTTCTCTAAATATTTATAAACACCGTCGTATTGTATAACCTCATTGATTTTAGCAGCCTATTAGTAGAAGGCCTATGTTCAGTCAGGGGTACGTCGCGCGTCGTCAGCTGTAAATGTCTATAGTATGATGTAATTATATAGGATAAGTAAATACACTGAATTTTTTTACCTTTTTCAGGTATGACGATGACATGTGTTATTGCAAGACTTGACATTATTGATTATATTATCTACAACTCTATCCCAAGTATTACTTGCTCAGCAAAATCTAAGCATATTATGTTATGTATGTGGCATGTTAACTGCAAGTCACAGAAGTCATCAGGTTAGTGTTTTTAAAATGGCAGAATTACTATGAGTGATATAATTATTATACAAAAGTAAATAAACAACAATAAGAGTATTTTCTTACTTTCTAGGTTAGGTATACATTTGGATAAAGTTTGTCATGCTTACTGAGAGAGGCTGCTACCAGAGATGTTTATAGGCAAGCAAGTGATGATAAAAACAGAGCCACCCTAGAGTGTAAAAGATTTACCCATAATAGATCAAAACAATAATCTGGCTACGCTGCTTTCATACCATGACTACGTTATGAGAATGAAGCTGAAGCCGTTTTAAATTCTATGAGAAATAAAATGTTTTTAGTATTTAGGTATTGTTGTGTTATTTGTTAAAGTAAACCTTCCTATAGAAGCACTGAAAATGCTGCTGCCAATGAGATTATTCATCTTTAATTAAGAGAGTTGGCTAAAATAATGTTTATGCCATTAAATCTTTCATATTTAGCGCGCAAGATTATTAATTTACCTTTATAAAATTCAAGTCTGTAAATGCGATAATCGCCATTTTGATGACAGTCGAGGTCGAGGCTAAAAAACATAAAAATTGGGGATTGCGAACATCCAAACTCCACCATAAGGACAGCGACTATTACAACATTTAATTATTTGACGAATTCATCCATTTTTCAAGTTAAATAAGTAGTAGTAATGAAGTTTTTGATATCAAAAGTCGAAGATTCGCGCCAATCGTGCGTGTTTACATTTTAACTTTTCACAATTAACACACATACACATATCTGATACGACTTTAAATGTGACAAATGTGATTAAAAATATTATAAGTAACTAGAAAATGCCCAGATCTTTACTTATTATACGAACACATGTTCAATAACACGTAATATTCATTACTACTACTCAATTTGTGTTAAAAATCGTCGATCATTGTTTTTTTTTTTTTATTGTAATGATGTGCGAAAACGATTATGCCGAACGTTTTTTTTTTTTTTCAATTTTGATTGTCTCGATTAATTTATAATTATGTCGAATGTCTGAAATCTATACTTGAAAATTAAAATAAAATTGTTTTAAGCATTAAATACAATAAACATTGTTTAAAATAATTATTTATACTTTTCTAGTGTTTAATCGTTTTTAGGACATTCAATATAAAACGAGTCAACACATAGAACGAGGATAGATACTTACCTCATTTATTGAATTTCGCGCCGAATTGTTTCTATTTATTTGAATTTAAATTCGGAACGTTGTTCAAAATTATTTTTAATTTATTGGACAATTATTTACTGTGGATTTTATTGTTGATACTTTCTGATATAGAATGCCTAGTATACATTTTTTAGGTAGGCTTAAGAAAATTTTGTTTGGGAATGATGTTAAATTAATTATATAAATTAGGTAGGTATTCCGCAAACACTTTTAAATGACGTCTATATTTTTAAATTGAAACTTTTATTACATCGTCTCAAACTTTTTCGTCTGTGTGTTGCATGTCACGTGTCGGTCGGCCGCGGAGTAGGGATAAAGTGAAAGGCTATCGTCAGAGCAGCCAAGGCCAATACGGCGGCGCCTATAGTTCGCAGCAGCTGACCGTGTAAAGTTTCACTTTTACCGTGGTTTCATAAAATCAACAATCATTTTTTTTTAGTTGTATGAGTTTGATAGTATTTGTTTTTAATAGGATAATCTTACTCGAGTAATAGAAATTGTTTATTTTTGAGGTAGTTTCAAAACGAAATTAAAAAAAAACTGCCCAAGTGTATGTCGGACTACGCACAGTGAAGGGTTCCGTAATTGGGATGAATATTTACGCATAAACATTGCATAGTATCAATTTTATCGACTGCAAAAATAAGTTTGTATTTCTCGAAAAAACTATAACAAACAAAGTTAATTCTGCGGTTGTAACCGAAAATAAACTGTATCTCAAAAATTATTGACTTCAAAAGCAAAGTCACTTAGAAACATCTTAACATTTTAATTATGAGATCCAACAATACACGCTTTATATGCATAGATTTTTTTCATCTCTCGGTTATATGTAAGTATGGAGAATGCCACCCCCACTATTATGTTTATCGTAATTTCACTACACCATTGTTTAACGGTGCAAAAAATACACCTTTTTCAAAATTTTCATCGATAGAGTGTAAATAGTCTCCATGTTAAATGACTGTATGACATCCGGACGCACGGACAGACGAACTTGACGAAATTAAGAGGTCCGTTTTTTTACGGATTTTGATTATCAAGTTTTGGCATGTATTGGCATGAAATTGATGTCTATAACAATTGATCTACAATATTATTATTATTTGGAATAGCCGCCATCTTAAAATCCAGAATGTCCATCTAATTCGATATCAGCACTATCTCCCGAAAACCATGAAAATGACAGTCATGACGACAAATTTTCAAATGGGGTTAAAAACTGCCACTTGCTCACTTCAGATGGCGCTGATCTCCAGCGTCTTATAATTTGACAGCTAACTATACATTTTTGATTCGAATGCCAAAAGTTGATGTAAATTCCTGAATTTCATGAGTGAATTCAAAACACCCCGTCGAGTCAACTGATGTGTCACGTGTCAAAATCTTGGTCCCTAATGTTAGGCGGCAGTGAATTCATTTCATTCATTCTCTGATCTCGAAAAACGTTGTTACAAACGTCAGGTTGATATGTTCAAGGTAGTTGGTGGGTTGGTACTATGCTTGAGACGTTTTTGAATTGATAGATCGTATGACTATTGTTTTAGGGACTATTGTCGTTTAATTTTTTATATAAACTTACGAATAGTTAAGTCCATAGTGAGGTCAAAATGTAAATCCAAGGGGCGGCTGCAACGGCGGCGGTGATCTCTCGCGTCCGGCCCTGGTTCAGGCCATGGTACGGAGCGAGAGGAAATGGCAGGCCGTCACCTCCTTCTGCGAAGCGGTAATGCTCGCGAAGGAGGAGGCGGAACGCGTGAGGTAGAGGCAAAGTTCGCGCCCTCACGCCCCTAACCGCTGCAGGAGGAGACGCCCGGGGCGGGAATCGCGAGCCGATTTCCGGCCACCGTAGGCGCGGGCTTGCGAACGGTGAGCAATGGGTAGCTCGCCGTCCGATAAGGACCAAGCCCGGGTCGACGGCGCGTTGTGTTCCACGCGCGCCTCAAAGAGATGTCAGCAGAAATGACGGGATCCGCTAGGGCCAATGCCTGTCGGGGGTTCGCAGAAAACCGATAGGGACATCGTGGCCCCCGGCAACAGGGCAACCGAAGGAACACGGGTGGGTTTTAGTCAGTAAGAGTCTGATACGCCCTCCCGCTCCGCCCAGAGCGGGAGAAGATACTTAAAAAAAAAAAGGGGCGGCTGTAAAAATTAAATAATTAAATCATACGTGAGAAGGAACTTTGTTCCTGACGGGGTCAAAGTCAAAGTCAAATCATTAATTTCAAATAGGCCCATGTATGGCACTTTTGAACGTCAAAAATTACAAAATAATAAAATTGATTCTATTCGCCCCTTCCAAAAGGTAGTTTTCGTATGGAGAAGAATGGGCAAGAAACTCCACCGTTACTCTTTTAAAATGTTTTACAATTGTTTGTATATGTACGTACATTTGTTAAATAATAATTATATGTGAAGACGGTGCACCTAGAATAAAATTACTATACCACAATAGGTAAAAAGAATTAAAAATGAAACAACGACAGATAATTTAATATGTGATAGATACATGGTGCTCACATATTTACAAACATTGTAAAAGTAGACGATTTTCCTAAAATTTTACAATTAATAAGTCAGTGTGTGAGGAAGTAATCACAGAATGTAAAATCAATGTCATAAAACACAAAGTAATAAATTTTACAATTAAATTAGCAAACAGTTTGATTTTGTCTTGATTCTAAATTGTCCTATGGAGCAGGACCAGCATGTTTCCAAGCACTCTTATCTTGGATATAATCCTCTAATTTGTAATATGCTTGTTTACAAAGTGTATTTTTAATATGAGTTTTAAATTTTCTTTCATTTAATTGCAAAATGTCACAAGGTATTTTGTTGTAACATTTAACACAGTACCCCATAAAAGATGTATGTACTTAAGATAATCTAAAAAATGGTTGATCTAGTTTATCTTTATTTCTAGTATTAAAATTATGTCTATCACTTATTTTATTAAAGAGATGTGAATTTTTCCTTACATACATAATATTTTCATAAATGAATTGGCAAGGTACCGTCATAATATTAATCCTTTTAAAATGTTTCCTGAGAGATTCGCGGCGACGTAGATTATAAATGGCTCTGATAGCTCTCTTTTGCAAAATAAAGATGGATTCAATGTCAGCAGCCCGACCCCACAGTAAAATACCATACGACATAAGGCTCCCCGACTGTACACGTTTTTTTTAATAATAATACTTGCCGCGCCGGCTCAGCGATCTGACATCATTGCGGAAAATTGTAACAATTCTTACGAAAGAAATACCTACATTCTTAAACAATATTGCTACGCATATTTACAAAAAGAATTTAATAGATCACGTTTGATTGACGAATAATAATAATTTCTTTACAAAAAGTAATGATATCCCATCAAAAACATAAATGTGAAAATGGGAGCCAAATTCCATAAACATGGTTGTCGACTTCGCCGACAAAAGAATTGAAATCTAAATGGGTGCCAAGTTCTGTAGATAATCCTGAAATTTATTTATAAGAACATGCAACTTTCTAAAATAAAATTAAAACACAAATTCTTGTTTTTTCTGCTATAACAATGTTTGCTATTTAAAAATATTACTTCTTAAATTTGAACAGTCGAATTATTTACACAAAGCACTTAGGATAAATTGAAGCTCAAGATTTGACTTGGCTAGTTTTTACCAGCAAGCTGAAATTTTAGAGAAAGAAGATATTTTGACCTTACAGTTACAATAAGAAACAGTAACTTGCGCATAACATAAAGAACAAATATATAAATACGCCTAGGTAGACAGTCAAAGCTGTAAACAGTTACAATAAGAAACAGTAACTTGCGCATAACATAAAGAACAAAGATATGAATATTTTACTTTATTTATTTGGCTCACCAACAATTAAGTACACCGATACAAAGATATGAGATACATGCAATAAACTTATAAACTAGTGTACAAATTTCTTACAGGTAAGCACATCATGAATTACTTATTTGATGTTGAGTGCCTACTTAAAATTAAATAATAATAATTAAATATGCCTAGGTAGACAGTCAAAGCTGTAAACTCGATAAAAAATAGCGTCCAACTGTTAGCCTAAGCGGCTAACAGTTGGACGCTATTTTTTTGCACGCACACTAAAAAAGTAAAATTACAGCACAATGACGTGGCGCGAGTGTAAGACGTAGCTGTAATGCACACCAGCATAAAAAAGTTACCCTGTTTGTTTTAGTTCTTTTGCACCGCGACACTGTAGACAAATATAAAGATGATAAATTGATTAGCCAAATATAAGATAACTTGTATGTAAAAACTAGTCAAGGCAAATCTTGAGCTTCAATTTATCCTAAGTGCTTTGTGTAAATAATTCGACTGTTCAAATTTAAGAAGTAATATTTTTAAATAGCAAACATTGTTATAGCAGAAAAAACAAGAATTTGTGTTTTAATTTTATTTTAGAAAGTTGCATGTTCTTATAAATAAATTTCAGGATTATCTACAGAACTTGGCACCCATTTAGATTTCAATTCTTTTGTCGGCGAAGTCGACAACCATGTTTATGGAATTTGGCTCCCATTTTCACATTTATGTTTTTGATGGGATACTTTATTACTCCAAATAATAGACAAGCTAAGTGCAACTTACGCCGTGACTTCATCTTGAGGATAGAGTGCATGTGACCTAGTCGCTAACCGCTCGCGAACAAGTCTAAAGGTGTCCATACTATGTTCCTAAGATGCACGCGAGCCGCACAGTTCGTGCACTTGCGTAAAAAAACAAAATATTTCAAACATAATATTTCTGGCACCAGCTTTACCTGCAGTGCTATCATGTTATTTAACTTTTTTATTGAAATTATGTTTTGTCTCTCTAAGCACCGTACACATAGGTACCTACCTACTGAATAGATAATTATCATTTGTTAAGAATGATTAATTTATCACACCTTTGTGATCGTGTTAGCAAATGCACAGACTACACTAGCACTAAGTAGTGCACGTGGCACCAGCCGCGGTGACTCTCTATTTACTAAAGTAATCTAACAATTAGTGAAAGTCTCACTAATTGTCAGATAAGCAAACATCATAGTTTTATAATAAAAATAAACATGTTATAGAATTTATTATAATAGAATACTTTTCATTATGTACACCATAATTATGAATTACAGAACAACGTATCGTAGAACCAAAATTTCGAGGACATGTGAGTGTGACATCCACCAACCAGTCCACGGCGTGGTCCGTGGCGTGGTACAGCCCCCTTCCTTTCACAGAGAGGAGGCCTGTCATGTCTCAGCAGTGGGAAAATTAACGGCCGATTTTGCTGTGCTATGCTAAATATATCTGCCATATATAATGGCTTTGTCGGCTTTTCCAACAGTTCTCAGGCAGAACACCGGACAGGGTGAGGTTCACCGCGAGCCTCGGGAGCAAGCTAGCAGCATCGTTGTAAACGAGCACCGTCAGCTGATAACAGCGTGTTTACTCACACTAGTCTTATCAGTCTACAAGCGATGTAATATAGAAATATGTAGATGTCGGATTGAGTCAAGGTGGACATTAGACTCAATCTCAGGGTTAGCATAAAATAAACAATTTGTTTTAAAACACGTATTTTAAACAGCGTTTAAAACAGTTTCAAATAAAACAATGTTTTTTTATTTAGTGTTTAAAATCACAGTATAAAACAAGTTTAAAATAATGTTTTAAACATTAAAAAAATAAAACATGGTTTTAAACCGCGAATGAATCGAAATAAATGAAAACTCAGAAATTTTTAGGACTTGAAACTGTTCGAAGAAATTAAAAAGGATACACTTCGTCGCCGGTCAAAATGAAGTAATTCCCTGCAATTATTTTTGGGTTTCCCCTTATTTGAATAAAGTCCATCCTACCTATGCCAATTCAAAAGTCATTTATTCAAACTAGGCTGAGAATCAGCACTTTACGAACGTCAAAATTACATAAGACAGTCCCCCAAAACGCCCACCCTTCAACACTTCCTAGTGCCTTTCGCTGGGAAGAAGAAGTGGCGCAACAAACTCCCCAGCAGCACAGCTGTCTGTTCAAGTTAGAGAAAAAATGATTCTATACAATAGTATGCAAAATAATTTACATTATGCAACACAAAACATAATTTTAATGATAAATGATTCGCCATATGTCAGCTAGCACACGCCAATATCCCAACCAAAAACATCGAGAACTATACTCAAGCAGAAATAAAAAATTAAAACCAAACATAAACAGAAATAAATATCTAAATAAAAGCCTCCAGGCATAAAGGGCGTGCCCGCTTACATAAAGCTATTTAAAGCTGTAATTGGAAGTTAGAAATTATAAACTAGGACCATACACACACCACACCTAACACACTCCGCACTCTCGCATTACTTACTCATTCACAACACACCTACTACACCTACCATGACTAACTCACTCTCACTCAATTATGTATTACAGTTTTATTACAAATTATTTTTATTTTTTCTTGTTTCAAAACACATAGAAATAATTGTATTGTTATGTTCACTATGTTACTGGTGAAAGCAGTTTTTTGTTTGTTTTAAAACATTTTGATCATCTATGTATACCTTTATGGAATCACTGGTCCCCAAGTTACAGGCTATTAACCTAGTTTGGGAGCCAGGAGATAATACCCAATGCACTTTATGTTGTTCCATACTACTGTATTTGTAACATATGTAATCATTTTTTATTGCAATAAACATTATCTATTATCTATCTATCAAGGTAAAAATAAATAAACAGTTAATTACTAGTTCCAATAACAAAACCATGATCAGCAAGACGACCAGTCACCACAAGCAGCACCCATTCACGAGCATAACGCAAAGATCAGCCATTACCCCCCTCCCCACCATATTTGAGGGAAGGAGGCAGCCCGATCCCCGACGCTACCGCAAGCAGTGACATCTAAGGGAGCATGACGAACTTGCTGCCGGTTGCTCAGGCAAAAAATAATATGATCAATTGTCGAGGTCGCTAGCTAACCACAAATTGCAATACAACTCATAACAAAAACATTGTAATGGGTAGATTATGTCAACAATAAAATAAAAACAAAATGACTCGTAAAAAAATGGCTTATAAATTCAAATAAAATAAATAATTACATAAACTCATATAAACTGTCAGTAGGTAAGCTAATTCTGGAGAAAGAACATAAACATTGTCTTGAGTTAATCACAGCGACCAACTATTCTAATCATTTGAGTAGTCATTGATACAATAGTATGCCTTTGAACAAAGGTTGGATTTTACTTTAGTTTTAAACGCATTAAAAGGCAAATCTAGCGAAGAAGAGGGTAGCTTGTTATAAAAGGTTATACCAAGCCCAACAAATGAGTTATGAACATTATGAAGCCGGTGAACGAGCTCTCTCCTAGTTTGTCCTTATTTCTAGTGTTAACATTGTGAATATCACTGTTTTTAGTGTATAAGTATATTTTGCCTAATATATAAGATGTTGGCGAAAATGAATTGTGATGCCACCGTGAGAATACCAATATCTTTAAAAAAATCTCTTAGAGAATCTCTGGCACCTAGCTGGTAAATTGTTCGAACAACTCGTTTTTGAAGAACAAATATATTTTAAATGTCACCGGTTTTGCCCCACAGCAGAATACCATAGGACATAACGCTATGAAAATAACTAAAATAGACTAACCGAGCTGTATCAACGTCAGTGTATTGTTTTACTTTCCTGATAGCGTAGGCGGCCAAACTAAGCCTTTCGGCTAGGCTTGATATATTTGGGCCCCACTGAAGTTTGGCATCTACTGTTATGCGCAGAAAAACTGCCAAGTTCACAGTTTCAAGCACCTCTTTATCTAAGACGATGTTGGATTCTAGATTTCTAACATTTGGTAGAGCGAACTTCACACATTTCGTTTTCTTGGCATAGAGAACTAGGTTATTTGTCGTAAACCAATCCGTAACCATTGAGAGTGCACTGTTTACGACTTTACGTCGTCAAAATCTTGTCTATTCTTATCTACTTTAAAAATAAGAGAGGTATCATCTGCAAACAGTACAACGTTACGGGTATCCTTTAAATAAAAAGGTATGTCATTAATATACACTAAGAATAAGAATGGACCCAGTATTGAGCTTTGAGGTACACCTAACTGAACTGGTAGCCTGGAAGATGTCACACAATTAGCATCTACACATTGGAACCTATTATGTAAATAAGATTACTTTAAGAGCTTCATTTTGGACACCGTAATGACGTAGTGTACGCAAAAGTGTGTCATGGTGCACGCAATCAAAGGCTTTGGAGAGATCACAGAAAACTCCAATAGCATTTTGCGAGTTCTGCATCCCATGCATTAAATATGTGTTTTAGCAGAGCAACACCCGCATCTATGGTCGAACGACTTTTTGTAAAACCATATTGTTCATCATGAAGAAGTCTGTTTAAATTAAAATGTCTTAGCAACTGCTTGAGTATTAACTTTCAAATATTTTACTAAATGCAGGTAAGATAGAAATAGGCCTGAAATTGCCAACGTCATTTTTGTTACCTGATTTAAATAATGGTCTGACTTTACTACTCTTCATGAGGCCAGGAAAAGTTCCTAAATCAACACATTTATTAAAAGTAACAGCTAAATATGAAGCCACTATGTCTATTATATTACTTAATAGTTTAATGGAGATGCCCCAGTAATCACCAGTGTTTTTAGACTTAAGTGTGTTAAAAACATTGACTACCTACATCACACGTCGAGGCTGCGCCTCTGCGCCTTCAGCTCTAAAAAAATTCACGGGGTAGGGCAAACAAGTACCACGTGGACTCGCGATTGTCAAATACGATTTTTGTTGTATCAAAATATTTTAAATTTAGAAAATTTTTGTTGCAGAATACCTTTAAGATTTTCATAGCCAAAAGTAAGGAATTTTAGTGATAGTTTAGTTTGGTGTACAAGAGAATCGGCACCATATTGTCACCTTAGTGCTGTCAAAATAAAATATATTCTATAATTATTTCAGAATGGGAAATCATCGTTTGACTGGAATAAACGAAATTTTGGTAATTTTTGTCTAGTTTAGAGGCATTTGTGACATGAGAATTGGCACCAATATCCATAAATGGATCTGGGAAACTTGCGCGTAAGACATTTCCGTGAAAGACAGTTGCATGAACCCACTTGCGCGAAAAAGTTGCGGAAATGAGATTTCTTCAAAATTTCCACATTTTTTCATAACATCACGCCATCAATTTCAAAGTGTTGGGCCCTTTGAAATTTATGGCGTGATCTTATGAAAAAATGTGAAAATTTTCGCAGCCATCATTTTAGATTTACATTTTGACATCAAAATCTGTTTTAGAATCCTCGAAAACTATGAAAAGACACCCAAGATGAAAAATTTGAAAGTGTTCGCAGCCGCTATCTTGGATTTTATTTTGACTCCACCATCGGCTTTAACATCCTTGAAAACCATGATAACAACACTCATGACGAAAAATTTTAAAATTGTAGCCGCCACCATCTTAGATTTACATTTTGACCTCACTATCAGCTTTAGCATCCTTCGAAAACTATGAAAATGACAAACATGACGAAAAATTGGAAAATTGTCCCAGCCGCCATCTTGGATTTATATTTTGCCCTCACTGTCAGCTTTAGCATTCTCGAAAACTTAAAGTCAAAATATAACTAGCGAATAAGCGAACCCGGCAGGCAGACGTTGTCCTGCGACAACAGCGCCACTCGGGTCCAAGCCAAGAACCATCCAAGTGACACAAAAGGAATTTAAAAAAAAACATCTAAATCAGTCAAGCCGTTTAGGATAAATTCAAATTCAAATTATAAACACACATACACCGGTATTTTATTTATTGATTTAAATTTTAATGTTGATCAAAAACAAGCAAAGTACTTAAAATAAAATGCGGATCAAAATGTGGTAGTCGACGTACAATTTCTGGACAATATGTACGTGCGTGCGTGTGTGCGTGCTTCGACGCAAAGTGATACGTCCTTATGCTGCGAAGGCCCGTTCGCTACTGACGGGATGGAACATCGAGATGTCGCGACGCCCCCGCATGGGGGCGTGGCGAGCGGGGTCAGGGCTTCGCGGAGGCCATACATTGTAAATAAATATAATAAATATGGGCCCCTCAATTGGGTTCACCTCGGACGGCTAATAATTAAAACCGACCACATTTTGTTAGGCAAAATGCGTCGGTGTGAATGGTTGCTCTGAATATTTCTGTAGGCGCACCACGACGCCAGCACGACATCTCGGTGGTTTGTCCCCGCCAGGTGAGACCCCCAGTTGCCTGGGCGAGGCACAACGAGAACGACCAGCGACGGAGATGCCGACTCGACGCTCTAAGTCTACAGGTCTAATACATTTATAGTCTCCCCCTCGCCCCGCTTACAGATCGAGCCGTTTACGGATTGAGGGGTACGCAGTCGCGTATGTATGAGCGGTTAGTTGTAGTGTAACACCGCTCAGTGTAGACGCGCGTCGCAACCCGCATCGCACCCACGCGTGTTGTGTTGGATGCATGTATAGTAATGGATGTCTGTATTTAGTAATGTAACGTGCCTACAAAATTAACCTAGCATACGCCACACAACAGATGTATGTGTACATTTGTAGAGTCTTATTATATCGAGTAAGCTGCGCGTAACCTGGATGCTGCTTACTCGAGGCGTCAATTCCGGTGCGATGGCATCAAGGGTCTGCTACCAGGTCGTGGGGCAGGGGTTTTGCGTCAGGCGGGCGCGCATGGAATGGCGCTATCTGTCTGACATGAGGCCAGGCAGAAGCGTCCGTATGCGCGAACATGGCCTTCGCGAGTCGCTCTACAAACTTATCCAGGCTCTCGATCCCGAGGTCCCGGTGGAGTACATCGTTCCTTACGCAGCGAGGGGCGTCAACAATGGTCCGCAACGCAAAGTTCTGTTGCGTGCGGAGTGTTTTTCGGCTCGACTCACTCGTGAGGGTGAACCAGGCCGGGGCGGCGTACGTCAAGACTGGGCGTAAGTACATCTTGTACACGCTCAGCTTGATGCGCGCCGGGATGCGGTATGAGAGCATGGGTCTGAGGAGGTTGCGGGCGACCTTACCCTGCGCGACGACCTTGTGGACATGGGGCCCCTTCGTGAGGCGGCAGTCGATGGTCACACCCAGGTACTTGGCCTGGGGCGACCAATGGACGTCGACTCCATGTAGCTTCAGGGGGGGTGGGAGGGGCGCGAAACTGGTGAGCAGCGCTTGCGTCTTACCCACGTTCACCGACAGCCGCCACTTTGCTAGCCACTCGGGAAAAAAGTCGAGGGCGCGCTGCATTTTGACCGCCGTGTTCTTCGCATTAAGCGAGGTGGTGATGTACGCGGCGTTGTCAGCATACAGCGTGAGCGTGGCATCAGGAGTGGCGGCGATGTCGTCGGTGTAACGTGAGTAACACGCCGGCGAGACACAGCTGCCCTGGGGCACGCCAGCCAACACCGGGCGGATGCCCAATAGCGCCCCGTCGACCACTACCCTGAAGGTCCTGTGGGACAGAAAGGAGGAGACCACCCTTACAATGCGACGGGGCGCGTCTGAGGTGGCCAATTTATACAGTAGGTAGGCCCTCGTGCCACACACGGTCGAAAGCCTTCTCCATGTCGAAGAATAATGCAACCGAGCATTCCTTTTTATTTAATGCAGTTGTTAAAAGGTGCAGTACCCTCGAAAATTGAAGCGTCGTTGTTCGATCTTTGCTCATAAATATAGGGTAGTTTTAATTTGGCTTGTCCATTCGTCTGTTTTCCTACCCGCATTGGAAATCGGTGGACGGATTGGTGGGGTGATGTTAGCCCCGCCCGCCGCACGCGCCCGCGCCGGGCTCCTGGCTCGGTCAGTTCGCCTTGGCTGCTAGGATAATAGCGTGGTGTACTCAACCAACGTGTTCTAAATTCAAAACTGAATATTATATATCCCTGAGACATACCTAAATTGCCGTGCAATAAATTGTAATTAACATTATTTTGAGACATTTCCTCACGCGAGTGCTGATTTGCTGTGTCACCCTGAAGCTGTGATCTGGTGCCGTGGTCTGGATAAATCAGGTTAGTGGTTAGGCCCTTTTTTATCTGCCCTGTGTATTGAGCAAGATCGTATTTCCTTTGGGGGTTTCAGGTACAGCATTTTTCGCAGAACATAACGGTCCTTCGATTAACTCAAGCTTTTTACCAAGCGCCTATTCAGATTCCACATTTTGGTCCATACGAGCCGGATTAACAATTTTTTAAATAGATTTTGGTAAAATCAATCCTTATTAAATAATATTTTGTCTTCCTCGTCCATTACCACGTTGGTAATTTTGTTGTAGGACGCCATTTTGAACCAATCCATTACAGCGTACCGTGTACCAACGATTTGTTCAAATTGCACAAGCCGTGCTTGTTTTCTAAAACTATAAATTTAATTTATTCAGAAAGTAGGCACTTTCTCCATACTTATTCGCAAAATGAGTACCGAATCAGACAAGGCCCCCATCTAGGAAGGAGCTAGAAGCTGTCAGGAATTTAAACAGGTCTATTGCTAAAAAACAACGTTTGTTTTCACAAATGCAGCAGGTTTATGATTTGTCAAAAAAAATTGATACTCATCCCAGCATAAAAGATAATATCTTTTATGCTGGGATGAGTATCAATTTTTTTGTTCCTTTTGCGTGCCTCAGAGGTACAATCATTGCGGGAATCATTTGAAGCGATATGCTATGATATTTATGAAATACAACTCATCCTAAATCCTGAATCGCAATTCTCTGAAAACGAATTGAAAAGTTTTGATGATTTATTCTTCCATACAAAATTGTGTGCGGAGCAATACAAAATGGCGGACGTGTCGCCATGTGCAACGAGCAAAAATACTAACGTAGAAATTCGCCCACGATTGCCCAAGCTCGAATTGTTCACCTTTGATGGAGATATTGAGAGTTTCACTACATTTTATGAAACATTTTGCTCATTGGTGCACAATCATACAGGCATTTCAAACATAGATAAGTTCCACTACCTGTTATCATGCACAAAAGGTTCTGCGCTTAGTATTGTCAAAAGTATACCTATAACTGCTAGTAACTACAATGTAGTCTGGCAATCCTTGTTGAACAAATATCAGGATAATAGGATGCTCGTAGGTAAATACCTAGATAAAATGATAAATTTTCCCTCGCTAAAAAATGAATCTCCTATAAACTTAAATAATTTCATCGAAACATTCGATCATTCGTACAGAGCCATTAATGCTCTTAATATTGAGCACTTGTCTAGCTACGTGTTATGCCATATAGCTTTGAGAGGTTTAGATCCGAGCACAAGAAAATCATTTGAACAAAGTCTCGATCAAAGTACTATACCTACATATGAACAGCTGATGTCTCATGTGCATAATCAAATTAAAATATTAGAGCATTCGCAGGCTTATTCTGTCTCAAATACAACACAAATTAAGAATATACCTAGCAATCAAAATAAAAGATCGAGTGATAACAACAATAGAAGGGCACTTGCTTCGCAAACGCAATTGAAAGATAATAATATTGCTTGTGCCCATTGTGACAATAATCACATGATCTTTCGCTGTGTGCAATTCCGTGAATTGTCTCCCGCGCAAAGAATCGGGCGTGCTGATGAATTGAATTTTTGTCATAACTGCCTCAAGAAAAATCATTCGACTGCTGATTGTAAGAGTGAATACAAATGCTTTACATGTAATCAACGTCATTATTCATTACTGCACATTGATTCGGAACTCAAACCTGCCACCGCGCTCGCCGTGCCCGCCAACTGTAGCAGCGCTGAGCCGATAAATGCTTGCACAGTGAACGCAGCTAACTATCACTCATCCGACTCAAACAAAAACTACATGGTATTGCTAGGTACAGCCATAGTCAATGTCAGTGACTCATTTGGGAACCCGCACGCTTGCCGCGTTCTTATTGACTCTGGCGCTCAATCGAACTTTATAACTTTAAATTGTTTAGAGCGGCTAGGGCTGTCGCGTCAAAAATGCCCGTTCAATATTATGGGTCTAGGTGGAAATTCTGTAAAAAACTTTGGCATGACCTCTTGCACTATAACACCTCAGCATTCTGATAAACCTACTTTAAATATCGATGCTATTATATTGCAAAAAATTACATCTGATTTACCTACGGTAGAAATTTCTGAGGAGATATCCCTACAATATAAAAACCTTTTGTTAGCGGATCCCTACTTCCATAAAAAGTCACCGATCGACATAATACCCGCAGGTGACGTATTTCCTCACATATATGATGGAAATAAGGTTATTTTAGGTCCCTCATTACCCACTGCGCTAAGTAGTATTTTCGGGTTCGTATTGTGTGGCAAAATTGAAGTACCGTGTACTTCTGATGATGTCGCTAATATTGTTAATATTCTAATTTATAATAGGACATGTCGTCACAGTGACGCTATTTTATATTTTGATTGTAATCAATTTATTACTGATTACAAACTGACAAATAATACAATGTATTTGCCACCTAGTTGTAGGAGACATATTGCTAATCTTTTAGCATACAATATACACAGCGACACTGGTACTTGTAGTGTACCTTTGATTACTGTTAGTAGTGGTACTAATACTACTTTTGATACCCCTTGTAGTTTAAACTATTAGGAGCGACAACAGATAAGCCGCATATGTTGAATGTTGTACATCAAAATATGCAGGGTCTGTCTGGCAAAGAGCTAGAGTTAAGTTTATTTATGGAGAACTATGATGTTCAGGTGTTATGTTTGACTGAACACTGGTTGAAAGAACATGAAGTAGTTTTTATCAATGATGATTTTTTTACTGTACAAAGCGCATTTGTAAGAAAAAGTGCTATCCGCGGTGGGTCTTTAGTTCTTGTTTCAAACAAGTTGAAATGTAAACAACGTTTAGATTTAGTTAATCTTTCCATTGAGCGCACTATTGAGTTGTCTTGTGTTGAACTAGAGCGATATGTTATAATTTGTGTTTATCGACCTCCCTCTGGGGATTTTATTCGTTTCGAATCGGTAATGGAGGATTCACTCAATAGGTTAAAATCTAGTAATAAAAGTATAATTTTATGTGGAGATTTCAATATTAATATTTTAGATGATACTCCATTAAGACTTCTCAATTTGTTCAAATCTTATAATTTAATTAACTTGTTTTTTGAACCTACTAGGATCACGGCATCTACGTCGACTTGTCTCGATAATATATTTAGTGATTGTGATGCCAAAAATAAATTAGTTTTAAGTGACTTAACATCTGACCACTGTGGTTTACTAGCTAGCTTCCCTATGCAATTACAAAAAAAACCACATAAAATAGAATGCAGGCCTTATACAGCTAGTCGTTGCAGCAAGTTTAAAAATAATATAGCTCATAGAATTACACCATCTATAGTAGAACACGAAAATCCCAATGAAATCTATGGAGCCCTTTTTGATGTTGTGCAAAAAGAGTACCAATCTACTTTCAAGACCAAAACTATTAACATTAATAGCACCTCTGTTGGCTTTAACCAATGGGCTACTCCAGGTATTTATAAAAGTAGAGCGACACTATACGAGTTATATGGTTTGAAAAAATATAGGTTTGATACTCCTTTCTTAGAGTATGTCAAAAATTATTCAAAATTATTTAAAAATATTTGTGTTTTTGCAAAATCAAAATTTTTAGGCGATACAATTAAAAATTCAAATAATAAAGTAAAAACCACTTGGAAAATTATTAACAATGAAACGGGTAAGTCGGTTAAACAAGAAAAACAACTCGAGATTATGGTCGACAATAAATTCGTTAATATAGCAGCCGACGTAGCTGAGGCATTTAATGAATTTTTTGCCAACATACCTATAACTACGACTCGCTCCTTAAATTCGTCCCCGTCTAAAGCTGAAAACCTTTTGCATAGCAGTGTGCCTAAATGTAGTAGCTTATTTAGCTTCGAGCATGTAACACCTCGTGATGTAGTTAATGTTTTTAACACACTTAAGTCTAAAAACACTGGTGATTACTGGGGTATCTCCATTAAACTATTAAGTAATATAATAGACATAGTAGCTCCATATTTAGCTGTAACTTTTAATAAATGTGTTGATTTAGGAACTTTTCCTGACCTCATGAAGAGTAGTAAAGTCATACCATTATTTAAATCGGGTAACAAAAATGACGTTGGCAATTTCAGGCCTATTTCTATCTTACCTGCATTCAGTAAAATATTTGAAAAATTAATACTCAAGCAGTTGCTAAGACATTTTAATTTAAACAGACTTCTTCATGATGAACAATATGGTTTCACAAAAGGTCGTTCGACTACAGATGCAGGTGTTGCTCTGATGAAACACATATTTAACGCATGGGAGAACTCGCAAAATGCTATTGGAGTTTTCTGTGATCTCTCCAAAGCCTTTGATTGCGTGCACCATGACACACTTTTGCGTAAACTACGTCATTACGGTGTCCAAAACGAAGCTCTTAAAGTAATAAATTCTTATTTGCATAATAGGGTCCAATGTGTAGATGTTAATGGTGTGAAATCTTCCGGGCTACCAGTTCAGTTAGGTGTACCTCAAGGCTCAATACTGGGTCCATTCTTATTCTTAGTGTATATAAATGACTTACCTTTTTATTTAAAGGATATCTGTAACGTTGTACTGTTTGCAGATGATACCTCTCTTATTTTTAAAGTAGACAGGAATAGACAAGATTTTGACGACGTAAACAGTGCACTCTCAATGGTTACGGATTGGTTTACGACAAATAACCTAGTTCTCAATGCCAAGAAAACGAAATGTGTAAAGTTCGCTCTACCAAATGTTAGAAATCTAGGACCCAACATCGTCTTAGATAAAGAGGTGCTTGAAACTGTGAACTCGGCAGTTTTTCTGGGCATAACAGTAGATGCCAAACTTCAGTGGGGCCCACATATATCAAGCCTAGCGGGGAGGCTCAGTTCGGCCGCCTACGCTGTCAGGAAAGTAAGACAATACACTGACGTTGATACAGCTCGGTTAGTCTATTTTAGTTATTTCCATAGCGTTATGTCCTATGGTATTCTGCTGTGGGGCAAAGCCGCTGACATTCAAAATATATTTGTTCTTCAAAAACGAGCTGTTCGAGCAATTTACCAGCTACGTGCCAGAGTTTCTCTAAGAGATTTTTTTAAAGATGTTGGTATTCTCACGGTGGCATCACAATTCATTTTCGCCAACATCTTATATATTAGGCAAAATATACACTTATACACTAAAAACAGTGATATTCACAATGTTAACACTAGAAATAAGGACAAACTACGAGCTCCCTTTCACCGGCTTCATAAGGTTCATAACTCATTTGTTGGGCTTGGTATAACCTTTTATAACAAGCTACCCTCTTCTATGCTAGATTTGCCTTTTAATGCGTTTAAAAATAAAGTAAAATCCAACCTTTGTTCAAAGGCATACTATAGTATCAACGACTACTTAAATGATAAGAATAGTTGGTCGCTGTGATTAACTCAAGACAATGTTTATGTTCTTTCTCCAGATTTAACTTACCTACTGACAGTTTATATAAGTTTATATAATTTTTTTTTTATTTTATTTGACTTTATGAGTCAATTTTTTAATTATTTTTTTACGAGTCTATTTATTTTTATTTTATTGTTGACATGATCTACTCATTACAATGTTTTTGTTATGAGTTTGTATTGCAATTTGTGGTTGGCTAGTGACCTCGACAATTGATTATATTATTTTTTACCTGAGCAACCGGCAGCAAGTTCGTCATGCTCCCTTAGATGTCAATGCTTGCGGTAGCGTCGGGAGTCGGGTTGCCTCCTTCCCTCAAATATGGCGAGGGGGGTAATGGCTGATCTTTGCGGTATGCTCGTGAACGGGTGCTGCTTGTGGTGACTGGTCGTCTTGCTGATCATGGTTTTGTTATTGTTACTAGTAATTAACTGTACATTTATTTTACCTCGATGGTCCTAGTTTATCATTTATAACTTCCAATTTACAGCTTTATGTAAACGGGCACGCCCTTTATGCCTGGAGGCTTTTATTTAGATATTTAGTTCTTTTTACGTTTAGTTTTTATTTTTTAATTCTGCTTGAGTATAGTTCTCGATGTTTTTGGTTGGTATATCGGCGTGTGCTAGCTAACATATGGCCAATAATTTATACTTAATTAAAATAATGTTTTGTGTTGCATAATAATTTTGCATACTATTGTATAGAGTCATTTGTATTTTTTTCTAACTTGAACAGACAGCTGTGCTGCTGGGGAGTTTGTTGCGCCACTTCTTCTTCCCAGCTAAAGGCACTAGGAAGTGGTGAAGGGTGGGCGTTTTTGGGGGACTGTCTTATGTAATTTTGACGTTCGAAAAGTGCTGGTTCTCAGCCTAATTTGAATAAATGACTTTTGAATTTTGAATAATTTTTGAATTTTTGAATTGCAACGTCTTGCAATCTAGTGTCGAACACTAATGATAGTGACACCAAAAACAACCAACTTAAGGCATTTTGGGAAATAGAGGAGTCGCCGTGCGACAGCCCTATCAGCCCACTTGATAAACTCGCTGACGAGATTTATTCAGAGCGCCACTACAGGGACGAGACCGGTAGGTACGTGTCACCTATCCTACTGGACCCTAATGGAACGCCTCTGGGCGCATCTTATAACCACGCCGTGCGTCGGTTACAGCATCTAGAAAGACGTTTAATTCGTTCACCTGAGTTGCGTGAGCCCTACATTGAATTTATGCGCGAATACGAGCAGATGGGGCACATGCAACAATATACCGATAAAGAGCCAAGTCGATACGTTATCCCACATCACTGCGTGGTTAAAGGCTCTAGTACCACTACTCCCGTGCGAGTGGTATTTGATGGCTCAGCGGCAACATCCAACGGGGTGTCATTAAATGATAACTTGCTTACAGGTAGAAAACTTCACCACGATATATTAAAAGTAATCTTTAAATTTCGCCTGTATCCCGTTTGTTTCACCGCTGACATAGCAAAGTTTTACAGAATGGTACTTATCAACCCATCTGAACGTCCTTATCAGCATATTCTATGGAGGGAGTCACCTTGTGACGAAATCAAAACTTATGAGCTAGTGACAAATACTTACGGATTACGCTCGTCTGGTTATGTGGCTGTGCGCTCTTTGCAGCAACTAGCCACTGATGAGGGCGAGCGCTATCCTCGCGCGGCTGCCATACTTATGCATGTTTTTTTTGTAGACGACCTGCTATGGTCTGCGGAAGACCTTAATGAAGCCTGTACTTTACAGGACGAGCTCATAGCTTTGTTAAAAGTTGGTGGCTTTGACCTTCGTAAGTGGGCAAGCAACACCCCCGATTTACTGTCAAGGATTAACGCAGATCAAGCAGTCGCTATAAATTTTAGCGATGACACCGTGTGTTCGTCACTGAAGGTATTAGGCCTAAAATGGCTACACGTCGATGATTGTTTTTCATTCGATTACAATATGACAGATAATACCTACACGAAGCGTTCAGTGCTAAAATTGCTAGCTAGCATTTTCGATCCTGTCGGATTTCTATCTCCATGTACCTTTTTAGCAAAATGCATAATGCAAGACTTGTGGAAATTAAGCCTTGGTTGGGATGATGCAATTCCTTCCGATTTACGCGATAAGTGGTCTTTGTTTATATCTTCGTTGTCTTGTCTCTCATTACTAAAAATTGAGCGACACTTACTCATACCAAAATTTTGTGATGTACATTTAATTGCCTTTTGCGACGCGTCTACCCGTGGTTATGCTTCCGTAATTTACGTACGCAGTGTCAATCAAGACAGTGAGGTAAAAACCCGTTTGCTTATCAGTAAAAGTAAGGTTGCCCCGATCAAACCTCTTTCAATCCCGAGGCTCGAAGTAATGTCCGCTGTGTTGCTATCTAAACTGATTTCGTTTGTTAAGCAAAACATTTAAAATTACCGCCTTGACGGACTCTAGTGTAGCACTAGCCTGGTTGCAAACGCCTCCCTACAAATTAAAAACATTTGTTTCGAGTCGTGTCGCTCAAGTAGTGGAGGTAGTTCCGTCGAACTGCTGGTTTCATGTACGATGCGAAAATAATGCTGCTGACCTGTGCTCGCGTGGCGCCTTTCCTACTCAGATCACAGCTGAGTACGAGCGTTGGTTACGCGGTCCAGAGTGGCTAACAGATGAGGTTCATTTGTGGCCGATCAGTACATTTTACGTCAATAATAAAACTGAAATTTTAGAACTTAAAACTAATACTGATTCATTCGGCTTTGCTTCTCAAAACATTAAAGATGAAATTCCAGTATCAATATTTGAAAGATTCTCGTCATTTAATAAATTGCAACGTGTCATTGCTTGGTGTTTGCGGTTTATAAAAAACTGCAAGACGCCTGAACGTTCCGTCGGACCGTTATCGACTCACGAGTTGAATGCGTCTCATGATCTTATAATAAAAATGACACAGCAGCAATATTTTTCTAACGAAATAAACAACATTAAAAATAATAAATTTGTTCCATTATTAAGAAAACTTTCACCCTTCGTGGATGCGCATGATTTCCTCAGGGTGGGGGGTAGGATCAGTGAAGCTGACCTACCCTACAATAGTAAGCATCCCTTGTTATTGCCTAAAAAATGTCATATAACAATTCTACTAATTGAACATTTTCATAAATTGTACCTACACGTGGAACCTCGTTCGTTACAAGGAATTTTGTGCAAGCGATATTGGATCTTATCTGCGCGCAGTATGATTCGGAGTGTATTGTCTAAATGCATCACTTGTTTTAAGTGCAAACCTACATCAATACAGCCAGCCATGAGTTTGTTACCCGGCGAAAGATTAAAAATCAATAAGGTATTTAATGACGTCGGTTGTGACCTGGGTGGCCCGTTTCATATAAAAGCAAGTTTAAATCGTAATGCGAAAATCTCTAAGTGTTACATGTGTCTCTTTGTGTGCTTTGCCACAAAGGCCGTTCACATTGAGGTACTTAGCGATCTATCTATCAGCTGATTGTTTCCTTGCCTCGCTCGATAGGTTCGTGGCGCGACGCGGCCTATGCTCGTGTTTACATTCGGACAATGGCACGAATTTCATCGCCGCTGCGAAACACTTAAAACAAGTTTGCAAATTCTTCAATGAAAATGACAATGCAATTGCTGATGGTTGTTCAAGCCGCTCGATTGAATGGAAAAATATTCCACCAACGGCAGCATCAATGGGCGGATTGTGGGAAGCTGGCATCAAATCTGCTAAACACCACCTACTCCGTGCAGTAGGTGAAAGTTCACTTACCTTTGAAGAACTCACAACCGTTTTCTGTAAAATTGAAGCGGTCATGAATTCGCGGCCCCTTTGTCCTTTATCTGACAATTCTAACGAGTTTGACGTCTTAACTCCAGGTCATTTTTTGATAGGGCAAAGTCTTCTCGCTGTACCCGAATATGACTTAAATGATGTAGGTACGAACCGATTGTCACGTTGGCAGTGCATACAAAAAATCTCTCAAACGTTTTGGAAAAAATGGTCTGACGACTATTTGCATACTTTGCAACAACGATCAAAGTGGTTCAATTCACTTCCAAACGTGAAAATCGGTGACTTAGTTCTTATCAAATCCGATTTAACTCGACTACTAAACTGGGTTCGTGCTAAAGTGGAACAGCTCCACGAAGGTCCAGATAAAATAGTTCGGGTTGTTACTTTGAGGTCACAAAAGGGACTTATAAAGAGGCCAGTAAATAAGCTGAGTCCTCTCCCTTATTCAAATTAAACTTATAAATTTGATAAATCATAAGCCTGTTCAGTATGTTATCAATAGTAAATTATATCGTATTTTATTCGCTAATTGAATATGTTAAATTAATCTGTTTTAATATTAAAAGTATTGTTTTGACTAATGTAGTACCGACTGTGTTCGTAGATGGCACGACTAACCAATCACAGCGCATTGCCAGTCAATGGCGGGAATCATAATGGTAGGAGAACGCGACTATGGTTGTCGTGCCAGTGCTGCGAGCTCAGTCGTGCATTATACGTCGAGATACGAGTACTAAGGCTCGAGCTGTGATTTTAAAAGGATACCTAGTGTTAACTGTGAGGTATATTTGATATTGTGTTGGAGAAATAGAATATGTAAGTACATGAACAAGTGCCTATTATTTCTAAACCTTATTTTCAAAAGCCATGAACCTGAATAACAATTAGTTTTCGTATTTAAACTATTACTAGATTATCTGTAAGAGTACAGAGTCTACATCTCAGAAGTGGGATAAAGATTCCTGTTTTGGCTTGTTGAAAATTTTTTGTACATACCCTTAATATTTATCTGCGGGTGTATTTTATTTTTCCTCTTAATTTGTCATTATAATTGGCTACGTTAACAATTGTTTTGGTTATTGGCTGGTAAATTACATTGAACTTTTTATTTAAAGTAACAACAATTTAAACGTTTTTTTTATTGTCTTCTAATGAAACGCTGCCTAGCTATGCTATTAGAAATTAGCTTGACATTTTGCGGGCTTGCGGGATACTAAACGCTCCAGACGTAATAAGAATAAAATTTATATTGTCTCGTTGGATGTTTTAGTAAGTATTGGCGGTATTAGGTTGGACCTGGTATTTGCAATATACTTACTCATAACGATTATTATGTTACTTACGCTTTTATAGTGCCAATGTTGGTTATCTAAAGCTTAGTAATACTTAGTAGCTTTATAACACTGAATTTTACACAATGTGCTTATTTTATGTTAACCGCCGTGGATCGAGCCGGGCGGGACCGCCTTGGATCGATCCGGGTGGACCGCCGTGGATCGAGCCGGGCGGACCGCCGTGGATCGAGCCGGGCGGACCGCCGTGGATCGAGCCGGGCGGACCGCCTTGGATCGATCCGGGTGGACCGCCGTGGATCGAGCCGGGCGGACCGCCGTGGATCGAGCCGGGCGGACCGCCGTGGATCGAGCTGGGCGGACCGCCGTGGATTGAGCCCTTCGGCAAGAGCTGCCGTTCGCGTAGCTCGGTAAGGCAGACGCAAGCCAGCGCGGTGAGAGACAAGAACCCAGGTGAGTCGACTCCTCCATAAGGATTATCTACTCTATCGGAACTTCTCAATGTTTTACACAAATACAACTATAATAGGTGTTCAGGTCAATCACCGAACAATAATAACATGTCAGCGTAATCGCGACACCGCGCTCCATGCCTTTAATATTTTATGTAGTACCTAAGTAAAATAGTCAGTACGTTTTCGGATAGCATATCGGGCGCGACTCAATCTCATTCACCTCATTAGTTTTAATTGTTATCCCATTTGTATAACTGAATATAGCAATCTTTATAACCTTTAATCATAGTATATTTTAAACTCACCCCAACCCCGAACATTGGTCCTTCGAGCCATCGGAGCGGGACCATTACGCGTGTACCTAACTACTAATAGTACTGTGTGAGTGTCTCGCTTGGAACTTATTACCAGACCCTGGCAAACAGAACTGAGTGGATTTACTATCCAAAAATTTCATCTTGCTGATCTTAATTAACCTCGGTGTTCCGGACGGAAAAGTGCCATCATCTTCCTGATCTTAATTAACCTCGGTGCCCCGGACGGAAACGTGCCATCATCCTGCTGATACTGATTGACCCTGGGGTTTACGAAAGCATCGCGTCATCTCTTCGTGCTGTTACTCCAGGTTTGTTCTTGCAGCCATCGCAAGGACATTTGATCTCCAAAGAAGTCTTCAGTACAAGTAAGGTCTCTTTTTTATCTTTATAATGTCGGAAATGGATGACATTTTAGCGACCCAACAACAACTAATCGAAGCTGTAGATAAGCTCTTCACCAATTTCAAGAAGGATGGTGCAGAGCGCAAGACCTCAGATTACTTACGTCGTCGATTAGCTACCTTGGAACAATACTTTACAGAGTTCCATAATAATCATATGACTTTGCTATCCTTTGGTCATCAATCTCATGCATATTTCAGTACTAATCAATACGATCAAATGAAGGAAAAATATAACAACATTAAAACTGCTATTCAAAACTATGACCCCCTCGCAAACAGACCACAGACCCCTGAATTGAAACCTCCTACATTCCAACCTACTGCGGAATCTCAAACCTCGAACCTCGCATCTCACGCTGCTTCTAAAACCCCTGCTCTTGAAGAGAGTAAAGCCGAAGGTCTCTTCAAAAAGCAAGCTACTAACTTTAAGGCTTTCTTGAGAACATCTTCCAATATCGACCTTGATCTCGTCACGGAAAAATGGGAGTTTGAAGACATCCTGAAGACGATACAATCTCGTTGGGCGGCTATTGACTCGCTTTATTGGGAGCTAGACAACGAGTATGGCGGATTAAACCCCGAGTACGAGGAGCAATTTACTCATTATGAGAAATATTATAACAAAATCAAGAAAGACATCAATAAGAAAATGTGGTCCGTTGCGCATATTGAAAAATCTACTCCTAAAATGGAGATAGTCACCTTTGAGGGAAACTACATTAGGTGGATTTCGTTCAAAGATCTTTTTACCGAAGCAGTGCACAACAACCCCTCTTTGTCGAATGCACAAAAGATGCAGTTTCTAAAGAGTAAGGTCAAAGGTGAGGCCGAAAAATTGATCCAACACCTCCAAATAAGCTCCGACAATTATCCTGTATGCTGGAATATCCTCAATCATCGTTATAATAATAAACGACTGATCTTCACTTCTTATCTTAATAATCTCATGAATATCCCTGCAAACCAGCAACAATCCTCAAACCATATAAAACGCATTCATGACACTACGTACGAGAGCGTGAATGCTATCAAGAACCTGAGAGTCGATGTGTCTTCCTGGGACTCTTTCTTGGTATGTATACTGTCTCAAAAATTGGACTCTGATACATACGAGGATTATCTACAATCCTTAAAATCCCCGCGAGAGTTGCCCGTCTTGGAAGATTTCCTTAATTTCTTGGAAACTAAGTTTATGATGCTGGAAACGTCACGTAAGAAGCTTGAAAATTCTACGCAGAAATCATCCCCATCTCAATCCAACAACAATTACAAACCATCATTTTTAAAGGGTTCCAATTATAAACAAAATTATACCAATTCTAAAACGAATCACTCAACAAACAAAGTTTCGCAATCGTCAAAGTCCAAACGCAAAATTAATTATCGCAAGCAATGCCCTATTTGCAACGCCAATGATCATCGAATTCATGCATGTCAAAAATTATTGGAAATGAAACCTAATGAACGTAAAAATGCTATTGCTAACTTGAAACTTTGTAATAATTGTTTACATTATCACGAAGGCCAAAAATGCCTGTCTGAAATACGATGCAAAGAATGCAATAACGAACACAATACCATTTTGCATGAATCTTTTCCGTCACATCGATCTGGGTCAAATGCAGCCACGATTACGAAATCGCCATCTCAGCAGCAAGAAAGTAACCCAGTTGCATCGCTCCTTAAAGAACCCTCTGAAATATTGCTTGCCACAGCAATAATTAACTTACAAGTAGCGGATGGATCTTACCAAAAAATGAGAGTTCTTTTAGATCAAGGGTCACAGACATCCATTATCAGGGAAAGCGCAGCTCAGTTGCTAAGACTACGGCGACGGAAATGTAACGGTTATATCTCTGGAATAGGAAATAAGGAAAACAACTGTAAAGGTATGATTAACATCAAATGCTCGTCGTTGGTTACCGATTTCACCTTTGAAATGGACGTATATATAATAAATAGACTCATAAACCCAGCTGTACCTTACCTAAGCCAGACTGGCCTACCCTTAACCAAATAACTCTAGCAGATCCCGAATTTTACAAAAGTAGGCCTATTGACATCTTATTTGGGGCAGATATCTATTCCAATATCCTTATGGATGGTATCTGTAGTTCAGAAGGTATATTGCCCATTGCCCAACAAACCCAGTTGGGATGGATCTTAAGCGGCAACTACAAAACGTATCATTGCAATGTCATTCTAAATAATATCGAAGAGATACAGCAATTTTGGGAAGTGGAAGACATTCATGAATCTCCAGCGATATCAGAAGAAGAGCAAAAATGCATCGAGTTTTACCAATCTTCAACCTCTAGACGGGAAGATGGAAGTTACGTAGTGAAAATACCATTCAAAGAAAATTTTGAGGAAAATATAGGCGAGTCGAAAACAAAATCGGTTGCTCAATTTTTCCAAATAGAGCGGAAATTAAGTAAGCAACCAGCATTGGCACGTGACTATAAACCGTTTATTTCTGAATACCTAGAGCTCGGACATATGACACCCGTTGCGCCGCATGTACAGCCGGACTGCTACTTATCGCACCATTGCGTCCAACGATCTGAGTCATCAACTACCAAATTGCGAGTTGTCTTTAATGCCTCGGCAAAAACCTCGAGTGGATCCAGCCTCAATGATCTTATGTGCCGAGGACCCAATTTACAACAAGACCTTCAAAGCCTTATCTTAAAATGGAGACAATTTAGATACGCTTTTACAGCAGATATAGAAAAAATGTTTCGTAAAATCTGGCTACATCCTGATAATCAGAAATATCAGAAAATTATCTGGCGGAACCATCAATCTCAACCTTTAAAAGAATACCAGTTAGCAACAGTTACCTATGGCACAAAAGCCGCACCTTTTTTGGCCATGATGACACTGAAGCAACTGGCCATCGATGAAAGGCCAAACTATCCACAAAGTTGCGCTCCTGACATCTTAGAACACTCGTTTTACATGGATGATCTTATGCATGGTGAACATTCAGCGAAAGCAGCTAAACAGCTCAAAGCGGACATGATCAACCTCCTCAAATCTGGCGGGTTTAATCTCAGAAAATGGCGATCAAACTTGGTGGAAATAATAGATAGTTCTGATGCACTTCAAAAGGAAGACTTTGACTTTAAGCAACCAGAGTCAACCAAAACTTTAGGTCTTCGGTGGGAACCAAAAACTGATCAATTTATCTTTCATCCTATAGAATTCATCTCACGAGACATCCTTACAAAAAGACAATTCTTATCTCAGATATCTAAAATCTTTGACCCTTTGGGCTGGCTAGTACCAGTCACAATAAAACTTAAAATCTTGTTCCAAGAATTATGGAAATCAGACTTGGGTTGGAACCACCCTGTCCCTCAAGAGATCGCGTTAGAGTGGAATACTATCAAAGCCGATCTATCTCATATATCTCGATTTAAAATACCACGTTGGATTGAAACTCAGGAGAAAGATATCATCGAACTCCATGGCTTTTGCGACGCTAGCACAAAAGCATACGCTTGCGTCGTTTATTGCAAAATACCGAGAGAAAATGAAACCCACGTGACCCTTATTGCAGGGAAATCAAAAGTAATACCACTGAAAAAACCACAATCGATCCCACGCTTAGAACTTTGTGGCGCTCTCTTGCTGTCAAAACTTATACGAAAGATCATCTTATCTCTATCAAGCTACAAGATACATATTTATGGTTGGATTGATTCAACGGCTGTTCTAGGTTGGTTAAGTGGCAAACCGGAGAAATGGAAACCCTTTGTCGCGAATCGAGTTAGTATTATTACTGAAATAATCCCTAAAGATAACTGGAGTTACGAAAAATCCAAAGAAAACCCCGCAGATTGCGCAAGCCGCGGTTTACCTGCTGCTCAATTAGCCAATCATTCGCTGTGGTGGCAAGGGCCCGACTGGTTACCACAATATAAGCCTGAAGAATCTCATAAGATGCCAATTTATACGAGTATTATTAGCGAAGAACTCAGAAAAAAGGAGCAATTAAATACGGTCGTTGTTAATCCCGAAAATTCAATAATTAATCATCTATTAACAAAATACAGCACTCTAAGGAAAATTACTCGAGTATTAGCTTACATCAACAAATTCATCGACATTGTTGTTTACAAGAAAAAAACACACATGTTTTCTTACTCTGCAAAATATAAAGACAGCAAGAGAAATGTTAATTAAGCACGTTCAAAACGAATTTTTCAACGAAGAAATATTTCGGCTGAAAAATAATGAACCACTAAATAAGAAAAGCCAGATTCTTAATCTCAATCCCATACTAGATACTAATCAAATACTCTGTGTCGGTGGCAGACTTAGACATTCGAATCTTGATCCTGAAATGAAGCATCCCATCATAATCCCGAATCAATCAAAATTGGCAGATCTTATCATAGATGAATCCCACGAGCTTGTATTTCACGGTGGAGTAAAAATGACTACTGGATTTATAAGACACAAATACTGGATTCTTGGAGGAAACAGAGTCACAAAAAAACGATTAAGAATGTGTGTCAAATGTAAAAGAAATAATCCCATACCACAACATCAAATCATGGGAGACTTACCTCCCACACGATTGATTCCTAACCGACCTTTTTACCACACTGGGATAGATTATACCGGACACATCTTTATTAAGGCAAACAAAGGTCGTGGCATTAAAACCTGTAAAGGCTATGTCGCAGTTTTTGTTTGTATGGTAACTAAAGCCACACATTTAGAAATCGTCTCAGATCTCACAGCGTCAGCATTTATTGCCGCACTTCGACGAATGTCGGCTAGAAGAGGTGTTCCTGGGCACATCTATAGTGATCAGGGAACTAACTTCATAGGAGCCAACAAAATTTTAAAACAAGAATATGCTGAAATCTCCTACATCTTGTCTGAACAAGAAGTAACCTCGACAATCTCAGAAATGAATATTGAGTGGCACTTTAACGCCCCTTCATGGCCATCAGCTGGCGGACTCTGGGAAGCTGCTGTGAAGAGCCTAAAACATCATCTCAAGCGTGTCGTTGGAGAGCAAAAACTAACCTACGAGGAATATAATACCCTACTATCCCAACTCGAGGCTTGTTTGAACTCCAGACCACTGTGCCCTCTGACAGAAGATCCTGAGGATCTGGACTTTTTGACCCCGGCTCACTTTTTAGCAAGTGGCCCCAACTTAACGATTTTCGAAACAGAGCATGATCTCAGAACGCGGTGGCACTTGACGCAAAAAATCTATCAAGATATATGGAATAAGTGGAAGACTGACTACCTCTCGCAGCTTTCTACGAGGTCCAAATGGCGACAGCAACAAAAAGATCTCAACCTTAACGACATCGTTATTATAAAGGACGACAACCTTCCACCAGGAAAATGGAGTCTAGGTCGCGTCGTAGCGCGGCATCCTGGAAGTGACGGACACGTAAGGGTCGTCACACTTAAAACCAAAAACGGGCTCTTAAAACGCCCAGTTGTAAAATCATCCTTACTGCCAACAAATAAAAATGATCAAGGTCCAGATGCCCCAAAAGTTGATAAAAAATTGCCAGCGACGAAGAAAAAACGTCCTATCTCATTCTCAGCTATAGTTTTATCTCTGACATTATTTTTGCTGTCACTAATAAACACCGCTCAAGCATCTTACAACTTTACCTTGCTAACAAACAATAGTGTCTACTTCGACAAAATATCTAATATGCATTTAATTAGAGATGATTGGCATTTAATAGTCTATTATGACACAAATCCTTATCAAGAAGGAACGGCGGCATTATTAAAGTATATCAAATATCTTGAAACCTTATGCTCTACGATTAGAACACAAACACCTTGCGACGGCGTCATGTTACAACTCGAGCACGAGTTCGAAGAAATTAAACATTATGATAATATTCTCATGATAAATGACTCGTTTATGACTAATAAGAAACGCCGGCGACGCGGCTTGATAGACGGAGTAGGTTACGTTGCAAATAGTTTATTCGGAGTGTTGGACCAACGATTTGCAGAGAAATATGAGAAGGATATTGACCTTTTAAAGCATAATGAAAACCATTTATGCAACCTCTGGAAAAATCAAACGTCGGTCGTAGAAGCTGAATTTAATCTCATGAAAAGGATGGAAAATACTATAAACAAACATCACAAAATAATAAATCAAAAGCTTAATTATCTCCAAGATACTTATAAAAATCTCTCTCAGCAAGTGCAAAACATAACCATCATTACGGACTTCATAACCTCGGCATTCACTGCCAACAACTTGTTGTATACCCTTCGACGAATCCAGGACTCAATTTTAGATACAGTAACTGATATTTATAGTGGAAAATTAGATTTTCATATGATATCTCCGAAGCAACTCATATCAGAGCTAAGCATAATATCAGCACAAATATCTGGAGACTTGGTAGTTCCTGTCGACAACTTTCATCTTAAAGATCTTTACAGCTTGCTTAAAGTAAGAGCCAAATACTCTGGCAAATACCTAATTATAGAAATAAGAATACCCCTGATTGAAAGGGATCTTTATGAGGTATTCAATCTTATCCCGGTTCCACGCATTGTGAAAGATAACATGATGATGAAGGTCGAAACTATCTCTGAATTAGCAGCCATCAACATGAGAAAGGATTCGTATTTAATTATCACAGACACGGATCTGCAGTCATGCGTATTACAAAACCCTGTGACTATTCTGTGTCATATCAGAAGGCCTATTCACCACATGAAAGATGATCATAGCCTTTGTGAGACGATCCCAGGCACAAGAACTTGTAAAACTAAAACTACCTCGTGCAAGAATGACTGGAGAGAGTTAACCTCAGAAAACAAAAAATATTATTTATGCTGCAATGAATGTAACGTCAAGCTTCTGTGTGAAAATCAAGTTATGGCTGTTAAGTTATCAGGTGCTGGTCTGTTGCGTGTTGGGGAAGGCTGTTTAGTAAAAACAGAAGATTTTACGGTATATTCAAGCAAAAGATTGTCTAGTAAAATTAGCACGACGACAAAGATTTTCTCGCCAGAAATATCACCAATAAATCATTTAATAAATATCACTATGCCAGAAATCTCATATGAGCTTAATCCGAATAACTCAGACAACCTCAGAGAATTTGAAGCCATTAAGAGAAGTCTTGAGATCATGAAGCAGAGCGAACCTTTGAGCACCAATATCTCCTACCACGACATCCATCTTTATACTGTCACATATCTCATTATATTGGGAATATTGTTATTGGTGGCAGTTCACTGTTGAGCTCTTCTCCCGGACCGCCGTAAGGTGCTAACGTGTTCTCAGTGCTGTTGTTATTATTATAAATATTATTTAAAAGTTTTCTACTTAAATTCCGTTTAAAAAAATAGGAGTGCATAACATTGTGGAGGTATCGGAACTACGTTGTCAAACGCTACGTACAACACTGTTGTACCTGTGCGCCTAGTACCTGGTTCACCGTAGCTGATCCCACCCCCGTGCGCTAACGCACGTTCGCCATCTTGGTCTGTGCACTGGCCACACCTATATATCACGCAACTGGACGACGCACCGCGCCTGGCCTGCCCACTCATTAAGCAGCGCTAATTACATAATTACATCTTTATATTCCTGGTATCCTAATACTTATGGCGTCGAAAATGAACAAGTCGCTATCGGAAACGGACGTTAACCAGTCGGGGCTAAATACACCCCCAAACTATGTGTTCCAGCGGATGAAGAGAAGCCGAGATGACATGGAAGACTCCTTTGATATGCAGTTAGGGGAGTTTAAGGAAGAGATTAGAAAGATGCTGGGCCTCTTCTCCGAAAAACATGAACAAGAGACGCGGCGCATTACTACTACACTAAACGAAATCCAAAAATCTAATAACAAAATAGAGAGCTCAATTGCTTATCTTACTGCCCAAAATGAAGACTTTAGAAAGAAAATTGAGCAACTAGAAAGCCAGGCTAAAGAAGACAAAAATTACATCAAAGTTCTAGAGGATAAACTTGAAATGATGCAGATCAGCAATCAGAAGACCAATTTTGTAATAAAGAATGTACCTAGAAGAGCAAACGAAACTAAAGAAGACCTGATTGAAATGGCTACGTCTCTCGCTAAAAACCTAGACTGCACTCTCTCAAAACACGATATAAAAGACATCTATAGAACACGTGCGAAGAACAGTGAGATAATTAATACACCAATAATTGTTGAAACTGGCTCGACCCTAATTAAGTCGCAGGTTATGAAAATGGGTAAGGCATTTATTATTAAGTTTAAATCCAAGTTATGCTGTAAGCATCTAGGATTTAAATCGCAGGAAGATACTCCTATCTTCCTATCTGAGCATCTTACTTCGAAGGGTTCCCGCCTGCATTTCCTTGCTCGAGACTTAACCAAATCTGGTGAATTTAAATTTTGCTGGACCGCTTATGGGAAAGTTTTATTAAAGAAAGACGAACATTCACCGACCATAACTGTTAGAAATGAGCAACAGATTCATCAGCTGAAAGTCAGAAAGTGACTAAGATATATCGATTTCTTAATAAGTCTTAGTTGGTTGCTACGGGAAGATATCATGTTATTATTTTTCTGTTTTTTTATGTATTTGCCTACTTTAAGTAATTTGCTAAGATCACCACTGTTTTGTTACCATGTAATTTTTCCGCGAACTTTTCTCTTTGTTTGTATTTACACCTTTTCTTTATATCACAAAAATAATCACCACTCACAAAAATATTACTTATATACTTACTCAGCTTGTTGTTTCGTTACTACAAACGTATTTTGCGTTTATATTAATGACGATAATTATTTACTTGCACGCACAACACACATCCACTTACTTATACCTACTCAAAAACGTACCAGCAGCATTCATTCCACACTTAAATACACTATAAAAAAACGGTTTCTAATTCTGTATAAAACTAACAAAAACCATAATACTTTTATAATAACAATAATACAACTTGATGGCACGTCCTTTCTATCGATAAATGTATTTCATGGGTGAATCATTGCAAACCCTTAATGAGATAGATAGCATTGAAATTGCGCGCAGTATTGAATGTGACTGTTCGGAGTTGGTTAAACACATAAATATAAAAAGAAATGACTTTACCGTTGTCGCTCAAAATATAAGGAGTATTTTTTGTAACTTTGACGATTTCATACTTACTCTTTCGAATTTTAAGTTCGAAACCGATGTTATTATACTAACTGAATGTCGACTTACTCCTGGAAAAATTATCCCTCATCTCAATAATTACTCGTCCTATAATACGTCCCACCAGTTGAACCAAAACGATGGGGTAGTTGTCTATATAAAAAATAATCTAAAATCTAAAGTTAAGGAAATAAAATTATCTCAGGCGTCTTGTTTGCAGCTGGACATACTGAATAATACTGTATTATGCATTTATAGATCCCCTTCAAACGTGAACACTGAGGCTTTTATCAATTCCTTAAGTTCCCATCTAGATACTCTACAAACTGCAAAAAATATTATTATAGCGGGAGACATTAATATAAACATTGGACCTAAAGATATAGAATCTTCTTGTGAACACAGAAACAGAACTACTTACCTTGACACGCTATCCCTGTACGGAATTTTACCAGGACACACTCTACCTACCAGGAATGGAAACTGTTTAGACCATTTTATGCTTAAAATAAACAAACAAAAAATCTCAGCATCCATCGCTATCTTACACACTAGTATAACAGATCACTACACTACACTTCTATCCCTATCAAAATTAAAAAATACCCCATTAGTTAACAAAACTAGATCCACTGTGGATTTTGAACAAGCACTTAAGCACGTACAAGAAAGTAATCTAGCAGACTTACTTTTTTGTAATGATCCTGAAACTCTAACTAACCTACTAATAAACAAACTAATGGATGCCATCAATGAAAATACTATTCTTACTAAAATCCCTAACAGTAAGCGCATTATAAAACCATGGATAACCCAAGGAATTTTACGTTGTATTAAAAATCGTAATAAGCTTCAAAAAGATAATAAAAAAGATCCATACAACGACATATTAAAAATAACATACACTAGATATAGAAATCACTGTAATAATATTATAAAAAAATTAAAACGAAAATATGAAAGAGAATTAATTACTAAATCAGTTGCTAACAATAAATTGCTTTGGAAAAACATTAAAACTATAACATTCACAAATAAACCTAACAATTGCAATACAGGCTTACTTGATATAAAATCTACTCCTTTAGAATCGGTTAACTATATTAATGAATATTTCGCAAACATTGGTAAGAGCCTTGCTGAAAAAGTCCAGCCAACTTTAAACTATGATCAAAATGACCTCTGTTTACAACAAACTCAACCCAACTCCTTCGTAATGTTAGACACTGACGATGATGAAGTGAATCATGTCCTAATGAGTCTCAAATCTGACAGTGCGTCTGGTTGGGATAATGTTTCTACTGCATTTCTAAAATATATAAGAAAAGAGGTTGTTCCCATAATTTCTCATCTTGCTAATCTTTGCTTTGGTGAAGGCATATTCCCGACTTCTTTAAAGCTGGCTATTATTACGCCAGTGTTCAAGGGTGGAGACAGAGACGATGTATCTAACTTCAGGCCCATATCTGTATTACCCTCCATATCAAAAATAATTGAAAAACTTATCAATATAAGACTTTTAACATACCTAAAAGATTTCAACGTACTATCAGAGTCACAATTTGGTTTTCGTCGAGGGATTTCCACTGAAGATGCAGTTACTGCACTAAGTACTCATATAACCGAACAGCTTGACAAAGGTAAAAAATGTATAACTGCATTCTTAGATCTAAAAAAAGCCTTTGACACCGTCTCTGTCCCAATCCTTGTGAGAAAGCTGGAATGTATTGGAGTTCGCGGGGTGCCTCTAAGCCTATTCAGGGATTATCTCGGAAACAGGAAGCAGAGGGTTAAAGTGGGTCAGTTCACCAGTGAAGACGCAAACATGTCATACGGCGTCCCTCAAGGAAGCGTATTGGGACCTACATTATTCCTTATTTACGTCAATGAACTTTGTAATATAAATGTTGCAAACGCACAAGTGTTCTCTTACGCGGATGATACTGCTGTAGTCTTCACTGGTGATACATGGCAGAATGTTAAACTTAGTACTGAGACAGGCTTGGCTAACATCGCCAAGTGGTTGACAGTTAATTTGCTTACATTAAACATCACAAAAACAAATTACGTTTGCTTTAGTGTCTGCCAACGTTCACAACCAGAGGAAGATTTTAATATTAAAATTCATACTTGCAATAGCAGTAATCGCAATAGTTGTAGCTGCTCAACAATCAACAAAGTACCACATATTAAGTACCTAGGAGTTATCGTGGACCAGAGACTATCATGGTACCCACACATTGAGCAGGTTGCCAATAGAGTCAGGAAATTAAGCTGGATGTTCAGGACTCTTAGACACGTCGTTCCCAAGACTGCCGGTAATCATTCAGGCCATCCAAAAGATTTTCTTAAGATGATTTACGTTGCGCTAGTCCAGTCAGTACTTTCCTATTGTATACCTGTCTGGGGTGGTGCAGCTAAAACAAAATTTCTAGCGGTGGAAAGGGCACAACGCGCTCTTATCAAGTGTATGTACTTCAAAAAAAAGAGATATCCTACTGAAGACCTATTTCGAATTAGTAACTTGCTCTCAGTCAGGAAACTTTACATTACACAAATAATATTAAAAAAACATAAGTCTCTTTCCTATGATGCTGGTATATTGAGTAAAAGAAGGAAAGATATAATATTAAATATCCCTAGGACAAGGACTTTGCTTGCCAGTATGCAATTTAGTAAACGATCTGCTGCGCTATATAATAAAATCAATAAATACATCTATATTTATCCCAAAAACTACTATGACAGTAAAAAATTATTATGGAATGGATACAAAAGCTTACCTACAATGATACCGAAACACTTCTGAAACCTTGACACATACACATTCTCACACTTATGTACTCTCAGTCATACCTACAGGCTACACTCTCACTCACAATACTCACACACATACTTACACCCCACATACACACACATACACACATTTGATTTAATTTAATGTTAATTTATGTAGTTTTAGCAAAAACATTATACAATTTGCTATTTATATAATACGTCTTGCTATGGAAGAGCGGATTCTCCTAATACAGGCACTATCTGCCTAAAAGGAGGATCCAATCAAAAAAAATTGTTTAGACCTCTACTTGTTTTTACCAATAAACAATTTTTATTTTTATTTTTTTTTTATTACTGTTTTAAACGTTGGCGACAAAGGCAACGTAAAGGAAATCGTTCCACTTCTGCAGCAGAGCGGTCGACAGCCTCTGTGGCGACTGCTTTGCCATCTCTACATACGGTTACAGAAAGTGTTGTGATTGAGTGTAGTGAAATTAGGGAAAAGGGGCAATCTAGTAGTAAATCTGTGAAAAGTGATCCAAAGCGACTAACCCTATCTAGTGAGTGCTTAAAAAAGGAAGATAGAGGTTCTTCACCGATCTTTCGCGTGTTTTCTCTTCCTGATTTACATAGTAGTGATTCCGTTTAATTTGTAATGTTACTTTAATCTCATATTTTAACATAACTAACCTTACATAACTATTTTAGTATTATTTGAACATTGTTTTCACCTTGTTAATATTAATTTCATTACCCATTTAACTATACGTCTACTTACTAACCTCATCTTTTTCTCCCTCGGGAGCATGTTCAGGTCAATCACCGAACAATAATAACATGTCAGCGTAATCGCGACACCGCGCTCCATGCCTTTAATATTTTATGTAGTACCTAAGTAAAATAGTCAGTACGTTTTCGGATAGCATATCGGGCGCGACTCAATCTCATTCACCTCATTAGTTTTAATTGTTATCCCATTTGTATAACTGAATATAGCAATCTTTATAACCTTTAATCATAGTATATTTTAAACTCACCCCAACCCCGAACAATAGGTATTTTCGATTGTAGTTTTAATGCTGAGAGCAACAGTGCATTACAAATATGTAGATTTTAAAATTGTTATAAGTTACTAATTAATCAAATACAAAATAAATAGAAATAAAATTTAATTTATCTGTCAATAATACGACACAATAAAATATTGGCAAATAATATAGCCTGAAATAAACTCAAGTATAATCGAAGAAAAGCCTGTAGGAATAGGGTTATATGAAGCCGTCGCACATGCAGCAGGCTTTTGATGGTATTATGGTCGTTAGTGATTACGATTAGCTAACTCAGTTAAGTCCAAGGCGCAGATAGTGAGATTCGAAGAATAGTTAGAATTCTACACATTATTAACATAGCAACAACGACGACATTAACATTTTTGTTATTTCTACACTTATATCTGTAATTCGTATAGTGTACCTACATTATAAAGACTTTTCTATTCTATTCTAAAAGATCCTCAGTTTGATGACGTACTCAAATTATATGTTAAAGAATGATGAAGTGTGTTGGCTGCCCTGAAATTAAATGGAATAAGCATTTAGCTGATGTTCAGTATGCATAGTAGCATCAATCGAACACCATAGAGGCTCTATTCGGCATTGGACTATCGGGTCCTAATGACTGTAGAATTGTATCCAATCTGTCAGATGACTGAAATGGTTCTTCTAATAATCAAACTTGTCATAAATTACAAATAATACCAAAAAAAAAAATAGATATATTATGTAAACTAAATAAATAAAGTATATCTATAAATAAATAAATAAAATTTATGATTTCGATCGGTGTCAAATTGAGGATACTCCGGAACATGAAAATCTAACCGATCTATTCGACAGTTTGTTGCAGTGACAAAATTGAGGCCTGGTTGAATTTTAACACAACACAGGACAATTCGTCTGACAATGACAGCAAATAACCTAAATAAGTTTCTATTTTTGCAGCAAATGTCAATATTATTGTTAATTATGTAATTAACAAACCTTTATATGTTTCAGTTTTACTTACAGGTTTATCTTGTAAGTATCTGGGCCATGAAATAATGCCCGATACTCAAAATGAACCATGAAATAATTGCACGCATATGTAAATAGAGCCATGAAATAATGCTCGTTTTTAATTATAATGGGCTATGAAATAATGCCCATATACAACATGTCCCAAAATTCAACGATAAGCCGGCACCAGAGGATGGACCTACTAATGACTACTCGAGAAAAAAAAAGAAAAAAAAAATACCTCTACTTTTTTTTAAATTACTTAAAAAAATGGAAATTCTTCGAAAATGTATACCCCTTATGACACTTTTAACTACCATGACCACAATTTTTCAAATATTTTAGTTTTTTTGTTTGTATCGGCAACCTAAGTAGTACTACTATTCACCATAATCTTTGAAAATTACAGAATTTTCGTAGTTTTATACAAAAAAACAACCAAAAAAAATTATTTCCCTAAAATTTTGAAAGATTTTAACGTTCAGTACACTTTAACTCATGGTAGTGTAAAAAAAAAATATGGACACTACTATGGCAAGTTTTTAAAAAAAATTAGCGCAACTAACCTAGATTTTAAAATACTTTAGGAAAACTAGCCACAAAAAAAAATAATGACACTTTTTCTAATCAAGAACCAATTTCATAAGTTGTTGTTAATAGTAATCACTTCTACTATGTGCCCAAAATAGATTTCTTTCGCAAATTCTTAGAATTTGGAAGGGACATGTGCGTAGTCAGTGAAGTTCAGAAGTCAGAAAGAGATAGATAGTATACGTTAGAGAGAGATAGATAGAGAGCGATTATACGTTAGAGAGAGATAGATAGATGTTTGTTGTTAAATAACAATAGGGCAGGTAGGAATGTTGCTGTTCTCTACAAAGTACAAAGTCAGTACGCTCTGCTTCTTTGTTTACTGTGCACCGTTTCGTATTCAATTGATGTGACTCTCGTACTAACGACTTTTGGCTTGGCTTTTTGGACTGGATTAAGTGATCTGCAAACTGTACTAACCTGGCATTATTTTGAACTGGACTGTGTTTTGTGAATTGGACTTTTGGCGTATTTTGGACTGTTTAGCGTTTATCATGCCGCTACCATACACACCGTTGGAATACGCTAATATGCCTCATTTATAGAGAGTGCCGATGCAATGGTAGCGCTGCTAGCAGATTATATCGAGAAAGGTACCCAAATGCTCAAAGATACCCGAATTATCGAGTATTTATTAGTGTGCATCAAGCGTTTTCGGAGGGCCGTTTACCATCTGACAGGAGAAATGCTGGAAGACCTAGATCGGAACACGACGAAGAAGTTCTCAATGAAATTGAAAATGATTCAACTACCTCGGTACGTGCCATAGAAATAGCTACGGGAATCCCAAAAAGTACTGCACATCGAATCCTAAAACGTCACAGACTTCACCCATATCACTACAGGCGTGTGCAGACGTTATTGCCGCGGGACTATCCACTACGAGTCGCATTTTGCCGTGTGATGCTGCAAAAGCACAGAGAAGATCCCCAATTCTTGGATAATATTCTATGGTCGGATGAATCAACCTGCAAGAGAGATGGCTATTTAAATCTTCACAACCTACATAGCTGGAGCAATGAAAATCCGCACCTGATGAGACAAGACAAATCCCAATATCAATTCAAGGTTAACCTATGGACGGGCATATTAAACGGAAAAGTGATTGGGCCTTTTGAATTACAAGGAAACTTGGATGGCAATAGTTATTTGAACTTTTTCAAAATGACTTGCCAGTATTATTAGAAGACATGCCCATTAGTGATCCACAAAACATATGGTTTCAAAATGATGGTTGTCCAGCTCACTATGCCCGTCCTGTGCGAGAATACTTAAACCAAGAGTATCCAGGGCGTTGGATAGGGCGACTTGGTCCTATTTTATGGCCACCCCGTTCACCCGATCTAAACCCCCTGGACTTCTTCTATTGGGGTTGTCTCAAAGACAGAGTCTACTCGAAACCCATTGCAACACTGAACGACCTTCGCCAAAAAATCACTCAGGCTGCGGTTCATATCAATAGTAGAAGATATGCACGACGAATAAAACGATCTTTTTTAAGGCGATGTCGTGCCTGTATTAATGCCGGTGGTAAACAGTTCGAACATTTATTATAATATTATTAATAATGCAATAAATTTACATTTATTGACACCATTTGTTTCATTCATTCAACATTTTCCAACAACAAAAATCTATTTTGGGTACATAGTAGAAGTGATTACTATTAACAACAACTTATGAAATTTGGTTCTTGATTAGAAAAAGTGTCATTATTTTTTTTTTGTGGCTAGTTTTCCTAAAGTATTATACCATTTTAAAATCTAGGTTAGTTGCGCTAATTTTTTAAAAAACTTGCCATAGTAGTTTCCATATTTTTTTTTACACTACGATGAGTTAAAGTGTACTGAATGTTAAAATCTTTCAAAGTTTTAGGGAAATAATTTTTTTTGGTTGTTTTTTTTGTATAAAACTACGAAAATTCTGTAATTTTCAAAGATTATGGTGAATAGAAGTACTACTTAGGTTGCCGATACAAACAAAAAAACTGAAATATTTGAAAAATTGTGGTCATGGTAGTTAAAAGTGTCATAAGGGGTATACATTTTCGAAGAATTTCCATTTTTTTAAGTAATTTAAAAAAAAGTAGAGGAATTTTTTTTTCTTTTTTTTTCTCGAGTAGTCATTAGTAGGTCCATCCTCTGGTGCCGGCTTATCGTTGAATTTTGGGACATGTATGTACATCGAGCCATGAAATAATGCTCGATTTTAATAATAGTGGGTCATGAAATAATGCCCTACACACAGGACACTTCGTCTGGCAATGACAGCAAATAACCTAAATAAGTATTCTTGCAGCAATATCTATATTATTGTTCATTATGTGATTTAACAAATCTTTATATGTTTCAGTTTTACTTACTTACAGGTTCTCTGTTTTACTTACAGGTTTACCTTGTTAGTATCTGGGCCATGAAATAATGCCCGTTACTATACATGATTTTTCAGACCCTTAGACCAATGTCTATTGAGGTCTCTGGCCATGAAATAATGCCAAATCTCAAAATGGGCCATGAAATAATGCCCGCATATGTACATCGAGCCATGAAATAATGCTCAGGGCCATGAAATAATGCCCGTGTATGTACATCGAGCCGTGAAATAATGCTCGGGGCCATGAAATAATGCCCGTGTATGTACATCGAGCCATGAAATAATGCTCGTTATTAATTATAAGGGGCCATGAAATAATGCCCGTATATGTACATCGAGCCATGAAATAATGCTCGTTATTAATTATAAGGGGCCATGAAATAATGCCCGTTTATGTACATCGAGCCATGAAATAACGCTCGTTATTAATTATAAGGGGCCATGAAATAATGCCTGTTTATGTACATCGAGCCATGAAATAACGCTCGTTATTAATTATAAGGGGCCACGAAATAATGCCCAAAATGAATTGTGATTAAAATAATAATCAACGTTTATAAAATAACAATTGTTAATAATAATACACTCATGTTCTTTCATAATAATTATTAACCTATCATAATAATTACTCCACAATGATGATGTGCTACTGTTAGAACATATTATTGTAATGTATTAATTTGTTTAATAATTATTAACGTTGATAATATTAAGGCTAAATTAGGGCACTTTGTTTTGCTTTCTTTACACGAGGACGTATAATGTACCTTGGATGGCCGACTGTTATCAATAGTAAATTATATTGTATTTTATTCGCTAATTGAATATGTTAAATTAATCTGTTTTAATATTAAAAGTATTGTTTTGACTAATGTAGTACCGACTGTGTTCGTAGATGGCACGACTAACCAATCACAGCGCATTGCCAGTCAATGGCGGGAATCATAATGGTAGGAGAACGCGACTATGGTTGTCGTGCCAGTGCTGCGAGCTCAGTCGTGCATTAGACGTCGAGATACGAGTACTAAGGCTCGAGCTGTGATTTTAAAAGGATACCTAGTGTTAACTGTGAGGTATATTTGATATTGTGTTGGAGAAATAGAGTATGTAAGTACATGAACAAGTGCCTATTATTTCTAAACCTTATTTTCAAAAGCCATGAACCTGAATAACAAATAATTTTCGTATTTAAACTATTACTAGATTATCTGTAAGTTTACAGAGTCTACAAGTATTTCTGTTATTTAAGCAGGTTACCATATTTTAGTACTTAAGTGAATTTCTCATTAGACTTGTTTAATATTTTTTTTTGTGTTTAACCCTTTTATGGGCTACATTCCTTCTGATCTTATAATGCTGTACCTACTAATTATTAAATATCTTTGAAATTATCATGATAATTTCGGTGGGGGGTATGTTCGATCTTTGCTCATAAATATAGGGTAGTTTTAATTTGGCTTGTCCATTCGTCTGTTTTCCTACCCGCATTGGAAATCGGTGGACGGATTGGTGGGGTGATGTTAGCCCCGCCCGCCGCACGCGCCCGCGCCGGGCTCCTGGCTCGGTCAGTTCACCTTGGCTGCTAGGATAATAGTGTGGTGTACTCAACCAACGTGTTCTAAATTCAAAACTGAATATTATATATCCCTAAGACATACCTAAATTGCCGTGCAATAAATTGTAATTAACATTATTTTGAGACATTTCCTCACGCGAGTGCTGATTTGCTGTGTCACCCTGAAGCTGTGATCTGGTGCCGTGGTCTGGATAAATCAGGTTAGTGGTCAGGCCCTTTTTTATCTGCCCTGTGTATTGAGCAAGATCGTATTTCCTTAGGGGGTTTCAGGTACAGCATTTTTCGCAGAACATTACGGTCCTTCGATTAACTCAAGCTTTTTACCAAGCGCCTATTCAGATTCCACAGTCGTGCTATGCTCCGCCCTAAAACCGAATTGCTCAGGACCTGGGGCAATATGTGGTACAAGATGTCACAGCAGGAGTTGCTCGAACACCTTGGAGATGGTTGGCAGCAGGGTGATCGGCCGATAGCTCTCCGGCTTTGTGGTATTCTTTCCCACCTTGGGCAGCATTACGACGCGCCCCTCCTTCCACGCGGCGGGAAAGACCCCCGTGCGGAGTATCGCTGTAAACAGGTGCGCTAGTGCCGCTATGGTACGGAATAGCAAGTGGTGCAGTACTGTTTGTGATACCATCCGCCCCAGGGGCCTTCTTGGGCTTCGTCCTTAGGATGGCGCGTCTGACTGCGCCAGGCGAGAAGAAGATAGGGCTCTCCTCGGGAGCTATCGGTAGTGCAAAGTACTCCCCAAGGTGTTTCTCGACCGCTGCGATATGTTCGGTGTCGTCGGTCGGGTTAGAGCAGAACTGACGTTCCAGGTGCTCTGCGAAGACCTCCGCCCGGTCCTCTGCTACATACTTAAGTGCTGCCGTCGCTGTTGAATAGAGGGCGCACCGGGGCTGGGGTATTCGTCAGTTGGCGTCAATTCGTTCCTCCTAGCCCGCGGCGGTATGGGCCAATAACTCGGCCTTTACCCTCTCCGCGACACGGTTGAGTTGCGTTTTTAAGGTAGGGCAACGTAGTTGTTGCCACTGCTTGCGAAGGCGCCAGCAGCAACAGCCCTCTCCCTTATTGCTGCGTGGTAGTCGCCGCTTCCAGGGCGCTTTGTATGCAAGCAGTGACGTCATTCGCTGTTCGGTCTACGTCCGCGGAGGAAACAATAGGCCGAGTTGGCGTGGTGGTCTACATCCTTTCTGTGAATACGTCCCAGTCTGTTGATCGACGTGGCGCTATGGGGTTCAGTCGGGTCGGCACTTCCAATAGGACGACGAGTACCGGTTGATGATCCAACTGTAACTCGTCGTCAATCACCACGTGCTGCGTGATCTGACAGCGTAGCCCCCTTTGGACCACAATGTCCAGCACGTTGGGCATAAAATATGCTGCCTCTGGGTAGTGGGTAGATGTCTCAGGTCCGGACACCGTGTACCTGAAGGCTTTCGCGTCCGCGAAGAGCCGTCTCCCCTCGGTATTTGTTTTCATTGAGTTTCATGCCGGGTGCTTACAAGGATGACTGCGTGATCATTTAGCTTGCTAATTAGCTCCCGCAGCTCGGCTACAACTAGGGGTGTCGCGGGCGGCTTGTAGCATGCGTAAATGTTTATGTTCTCGCCGGCAACATGTAGCTGCACACCCAGCGCGTAGAATGAGCTGAGCGACGGCAAGGGGAGCTCTTGATGGACGACTCTTCGCTTCACAAGCACCGCCAGACCACGGTATTTCATGTGTTGTGCCGACCTTTCATCTTTGCGATAAACGTGGTAACCCTGGAACCTAACCCTATCTTCGGGTCCCAGGTAAGTTTCACTGATTAGTGCCACGTCGATATTTTGTTCCCGAAGGAGATGGCGTAGGGGGGCGACCTTGTCCCTAAGGCCGCGGGCGTTCCGATGTAAGATCCTTAATGACTTAGCCATCACACAGTGCGAGTAGTGTGGCCAGACCATCAAGGATCACCGTCTCGATATCTCGGCCCTGCCTAATAACCCATAACAAGTCCATTAAGAGCTTGATCGCGCAGGTTGTAAATTATTTTTGTCATATGACGATTTCTTCGCCGAATGTGTTGCCGAATATGCGACGGCAGCGCCGCCACTCGTTAATGCAGGGAAGTTTGCCTGCTCAGCAATTAGCCGCTGTGTCTCAGTGACTCTGACCACGGCAGTGGCAGCATCGTGTGGCTTTTGGGCGAACCTACGAGCTTCCTCGCTCTGCCGCTGCGCCATATTGGCGCTACTGGTAGGTTCGCCCGTTAGTGTTCTGCTGTCCTCCTTAGGTACAACCCAACAAGCAAAAAGTGGTTTTGAAACTATCCTAGAACCATCATTTATCGAGGACTATATGAGACTTATATCCGCATATAAACCTCGAAAAGGGCCCACTTTATAAGTCTACTTTTACTTATAACGTATTTATATTAGACCGCTGAAATGCCATATACGCCTATATTGCTCCTGTAATTGAGTTACGTCAGTGCAATTACTCCTGTAAATCTCAATATAAGTAAGTTATGGTCAAAAATGAGATTAATACGCGCACGCGCCTAGAAATGCTTCTATAATATATTATGAACTGTCAAAGTGTCGCTGTTGTGCTCTGTAAAAAATATTTTTAATATCTTGAGTATTTAAAATCAGAATTTATTAATGTCAACCTTAATAGAAAAACAAAATCTTATTGTTGTCAAATTGTTACTCTTATAGCTTATTCGTAGAGGAATGTGAATTTTCTGTGAAATCTATCATGGTTTTGATTAAAATTTTAAAGCGCCTCTTGAAATTTGCTTATTTATATTTTAGTATTAATTAATATTAAATAAATATTATGAAGGCAGCTGCCATTTTCTTGGTGAACATTTCCAAGTAGGACATAGTGCAAAAATAAGTATTTTTAGCATTTCCAAGTGTGACATAGTACCAATATAAGTATATTGGTTCTATATTGGGTTTGAGTTAATGACTTTGGGTCAATTCTTAAATTATCAGTTTACATAATCCTCAATAGTACCTAGACTCTGATTGATTGTCATGTTGCTTATTTAATTGTTATCCCTGCCTACAATTTGACTTTTTGAAGTTAATAGAATGATGTTAGAAATGTGATGTTAGTTAAATAAACAAACTTTACAGAAGTTCACGTTTACGTTTGGTGAAGAAAGATGCCAGTAGGTCATGTACCAGTCGTAGTAGATAGTAATCACAGTGGTGATGAGTCAAAGTCAAGATGAGCAAACCTAAGTTATGGGAACCACGCGAAAAGGGTTCTCTAACGGCCGTATTGTGTGGGACCGTGGCAGTAGTTACTGGCGGAGGTCGGGGTTTGGAGAGACCATAGTTTTGATCCATGCGCTGGATGTGTGAGAGTAATGCGATTGCTAGTCGGCTGGAGCACCATGGCATTAGAGTGATTTACTCGTGTGTGGGTTTCTAAGGCTCTTAGTGAAAAGACGATTGTTAATGTGGAAAACGATGGTACCTGGCTCTGGTTGATGATTTTTGCCATAATTAGTCGAAAGTTTGTTGAGTTCATTGAGAAGTAGGAGTATTGTTTTGTAAAGTGTTGAGGATTAAAGTTTCCTTATCTCAAAAGTTGGAACCCGTAAATGGTCAGAATTGGCCGAGTCGAACACGAGGACGTGTGCATAGCAAGATGGTCGTGTTGGATCCGGTCATTAGTACGGACACGAAACGAATCGCAAACGCGCCACTGGCGACATCAAGAGTGACATACACCAAAAAAGGCTTCTACAGAGTCGTGATGTTTTAAGGCCACGGCGAGGAAGGCATTCAGCCTCTGGTCGCATTGGAGTCAAGATGTCACGGAATTGTTCTCGATTCGTGGTGCTCAGTTATTGTGTTAGTTGTAATTTGTGATCATTTTGTTAATTGGTGATTTTAATAAACGCCGTCACACCCAGTGTGTGAATAATTTAGCTAGTGTGATTAATTTGATAGTAAATTATAATGTGATCTGAACTGCAAACTGTTTTTCTATTGCGCACTAACCAACACTACCCACACTACGCCCACCCCACAGTAGTTAAAATATCGCTGATAATAACGAGAGTTACATACCCGTCTCCGACAAATATATTATACAATTTTGTTTGTTGTGTACTGGTGTATAAGTTGACGCGGCTTTCGAAGGACCATACGCGGGAAAATAATTTACGTGGGGTGGAATATTAGCCGACACAGAATTGAGCTACACACGGGTATGAGTAAGAAATAGGGATGGATGGACTTACTTGGGAATCTTCTGGACGAAACACGTTGACTCAAGGACAGCTCAGGCTATCCTGGTGTTCATTGATTCAACTCACTGTGGTGCACTTTTATTGGGTATTTAAATGTCACAATTGTATCGGCCTTACAAATAGAAAGCTTTTGAATTTTGATATAGTACGGCGCGGGCGGTGTGGTGCGCGCGCGGCGCGCGAGCGGGAGCGGTGAGCGGTCACTGACAACTGTCCAAAATTTGAGAAGTTCTCTCAAATCACAGGAGATGCGATTGGCTCTCGCTACAGCGGAGATAGATAGATAGATAGAATATTCTTTATTATGTACACCATAAAAATTACAGACATTAATATAGAAATTTTACATTGGGTGACACAATGGGCGGTCTTATCGCTAAAAGCGATCTTTTACAGACCTTTGGATGGATTTAAATGGAAAAGGAGAGACAATACTGCAGGTAGTCAGTGGTGTACCATTTACATATACAACAGAATACACAGATACATAAAGCATATAATTACATATATATATATATATATTAGACAGATATACATAAAATTATAAACATGAAACAAGAGCAAGGAACTATATGTAATGACGATGTTTAAGGAGAGAGAAAGTGTTTTTTTACCAGAATTTTAAAAGTGGACAAAGATCTCTGATTGGTGCGTGCGATGAGCGTCCGTCTCGTTCCGTTGTACGGGAATTGGGAAGGAAGGAATACAGCTCAAAACTGCGTTCGGATATTATAGTAAAAAACCTTATTACTAAAACTTGCGCGAGCATGTACAATTAAGTAATAATTGGATATTCTGTTTTTAAGCTGTATCTACCAATAAAAAAAACATAAGTAATGATTTAACCTGTTTATTTTGTATTTTTCTGTGACCTGTTTATTGTCTAGTATAGACGTCATTGGCGCACAGAGCACGCTTGTGCATGTCGAGTATGGCCGACGTTGGCGTTCAAAAGGTTATGAAACTAAATACCTATACATAGTTTCATAGCTTAGCTTCTCTGCTTAGCGACCTCATATATTTCTGATGGAAAGACTGCCTAATTCTCAGGTTTTAGAAATATAGGTAGGTACATTTTAAGCTAATTCCAGCCGCTGCCGGACCCAGTGGCGTGTTATGCTACAACATTTAGTTATTTATGTTGCTAAATCTAGTCAAACGCTACTAGATTACACCAATGTTGTTATTTAAATCGAAATTGGATACGAAACTAATTGTGTATAAAACGCCTGACAGAAAATTATTAGCAATCAATAGTTTTTTGAAGTCCAAGTGAGCTGTTTGGCAGGAAAAGTATTATTTTTTTGTTATGAAATATACAAAAAATTGTGCGTCAAATTAAAATAGAGGAATTGTTTCAAAATACTCAATTCTTTATTGCATTCCATATGTGGTATAACATAGATGGTATAACAAAGTAAAAGATCAATATGGACCCTGTCGGGCACAGCACAATTAGGAGAGAGGAAGAGGGCTAAGTAGCAATTCAATATTATTATAAATTATTAGATGTGTTTAATTGGGTGTATATTTATGTATATATTGTATATTACTCGTATTAGGTTTGTGTATATAGGTATAGTATATTAGGAATTTTAATTTTAAATATTGCATAAGAATAATATAGGTAGGTAATTATTATTTCAATTCTTAGAAGTATTTTCATTATTATTAAATTATGTTATTATTTATGTATTCAAATTTAAATTTGATTTCCTATATTCCTTATTATATTATATTTCATAATGTTTGGTGTATGAGCGAAAGAATAATTTTATTTTGCAATCGATTTGTCATCTAAAAACTCCTTTACTGAGTAGTATGACTTGGATTCCAGAAATTGTTTCAATTTATCTCTAATGTCATTTGGCAATTTATTATACATTTTTATAGACATAACTAAAGGGCTGGTTGAGTGCATTTTGAGACGGGATTGAGATATGTTTATTTTGTTTTTGTTGTGTCGAAAGGTGTATTTTGTTGGTGTTTCTTCGCAAGTGGTGTAAAAATCTGGATGTTTTCTGACAAATTTACATAATTCTAAGATATATAAACAGGGAAGTGTGAGTATTTTGTGTTTTCGGAAGTGTGGTTTGCAGCTATCTGTTTGTTCTATGTTGGTTATTATTCGAATTAAATTTAGGTTTAATGTGGTTTTAATTGCACCATGTGTAGCTTTTGTACAACATGATTGTTTTGGTTAGGGTATGCATGTCTATACCTACATGCATACCCTTCATGCATTCCAGACTTTGTTCATGGTCCTTTAGCACACAGAAAGAACTCCACCACCTGGATAAACATATAGGGTACTTATAATCCCGGTAGTGACGTACGGTAGTAAGTTTCCGTGAGATGTTTTCCGACATCCACGCAGGCGTAGCCGCGGGCAAAAGCTAGATTCAAATAACCTTCCTTTTTTTGAAGTCGGTAAAAAAACGAGCAATACCTAGATTAGCTTTTCTGATCGATTCAACTATTTTCACTATAGAGAGAATAAAATATTGTCTTTTCAATTTCTTGCACATAAAAAGTACTTAATATTGTTTGGTTTCGAAGATTATCAATTCAAATATACGTCACTGGGTGTGTATCAATAATTTTGTTAGTTTAATTAACCCTTCACCACCTGACGTCGGTCTCAGAGACTTCGGTGATTTTTTTTTCAAATTATTCCGTTACTATGCACGCGACACAACTGTGTGTCCATGTACTTTTTCCTCTTATTCACCAGTACACGCTGTACACTCGGCAGCTCCATAAGTGCGCGCATTAAACATAATCGGTAATTATGTTTGGCGTGCGGTCCGTGAGACCGACGTTAGGTAGTTACGCTAGTTTGGTTATAGTGTATATTTATTGTTTTTTAGACTTATGATGTCTGAATCAAACGATACTACGATGGTTATAGGAAGCTGATTCAGATTTCGAAAACCTGAATGTACCAGAACTTCCAAATTAAGATTGCAGTGACTTAGAAGATGTTGCAGTGGATGACATCATTGAATGCGAGTGTCAGACCGAATCAGAAGTTTTGTACTTTGATTCGGACTTGACTTTGATGGGTCCATGCTTTAACTAACTGAAAATGAAACAACACCATGCCACCAATGGAAGATTCTCATTCTGACGACGATGTTCCATTGGAAAGGTACATACCACTTCGGTAAGACCTGATTTCGTTGGTCAGCCCATCCTCCAGTTTTATGAAAGTTCGTGCGTTGTGATTTTATAATAATTGTGCCTTAATCGTGCCAAAAATGATTTTATATTAGAGATCATATATTGAACTGGTCGTAAATAAGTAAAATTAATGGCATTATAGTGAAATTTCCTAATCTTCTTCCTTTTAATCTTAGATTTTCGAAGGTCCTAGGTTTTTTACTAAAATTTATATATTTGCAAGTGAGTGAGTTTATATATTTGGGGAGTCTGATTACAAGGGATGGGAAGATTGATGGAGATGTGGAAAGGAGAGTAAACGCGGGAAATAACGTAAATGGTGCTATACATGCGATTGTGACCAACCTGTCGATATCTAAAAAGGCTCGGCTGGCTGTTCACAATGGGGTGCTGGTGCCCATGCTTATGTATGGAAGTGAATGTTGGGTGTAGCAAAAACGACATGAAAGTAGAATAAATTCTGTGGAAATGTGTTTCTTGCGAAGCATGTGTTGTCCGACTATGAATGATAGGCTGAGGAATGATGTGATAAGATAGCGGTGTGATTTAAAAGAAGATGTAGTGACAAAAATTGAAAAGGGTATGCTGAGATGGTTTGGGCATGCTGAGAGGATGAATGAAAGGCGACTGACTAAATGTATTTACAAGGCTAATGTTAAGAGAAAGGCCAGTCGGGGATGCCTTAGGAGGACATATACTGACCTTATTGGTGATGTTCTTCAGAAAAGCCAGGTGCGTAGCACTCGCAACCTGCGTGCGTGTATGACCAGATGTATGAACGTAAACGAGGCAAAAGGAGTATGTAAGGATCGCAGCAGGTGGCGTTCTGTGGTTTCTGCCTACCCCCATGGGAAGAAGGCGTGAGTTTATGTATGTATGTCTGTATACATTTATGTTAAGTGTTGATTTTTTATATGTAAATGCATACTTTTGCATAGTTTAAAAACTTGTGATGAATAAAAATATAACGAAAATATAGATGTGACTTTTATTTGTTGTAATATTTTAAATAATGGTTATTAAACATGGAAAATATGCAAGCGATCTCCAGGACCGACGTCACGGCGTGACGGTGGTAGTGTAACTGAAAAACACGTCAGGTGGCTAAGGGTTAAATGATTATTTTTGTTGACCAGTTAGGGGTATAGCATTTCTGAGAACAACTTCAAGACTTACCACTTCGAACGTAATCCCCAACTTTATAATTTTCTTAGTTAGGGTTTATCTGTGTCATTTTAATATATTTTTCCCTTTTCTCAATATTTACAATATTAACATCAACCGGTTTACAATCAATAGTACGGTGTTATTATAAGTACATACTATGTTTGTTTAAATTTGAATTAAAGTTTTGAATCGCGCCATGTATATACCTAAGCCTATCACTGAAAGACCGAGTGGGTAACTGAAAGAGAGAGATACGACGTAGAAGGTTCAAAAAATGGAGGTACGCAGGCCACTTGGCTAGACGTGGTGATGTCAGGTGGAGTAGAGCCCTAACGGAATGATTGCTGAGAAACGGTAGAAGGAGCGTTGGTAGACCGACACTGGTGGGATGTAAGATGATAGTAAGATGAACATACAGAAGATTGCAGGGAAGACCTTGTTGAGACTCGCAAAGACCAGGGACGCCTGGCACGAAAAGAAGGAAGCCTATACTCAGCAGTGGATGGAAGGAGGCTGCCAATGATGATGAAGGATTTTTTTAAAGTTTTGATTAATCTTTCTGCAATGAAGAATAACGATTAATATTATAAGATAAACGCTTCATTAATTTGGAGAACGCATCGTTGTAGTGTTTCCAAGTCTGTTCGTAAATGATGTGGATAATCGTTGTCTTAATCATTCTTGAAATGCGTTTCATACTTTTTATTTGCACAGGCCACGCATATTTTGAAAAGTCATTAATCACAACTAATATATAACTGAAATCTTTATCGTTTATTTTTAATATTTCTTGAATCAATAAGATCAGATTGTCACAAGTTCCAGGTGTTAAGTTTGGTTTGTATGTTTAGTGCTACTAGAACTTGCAGAGAACTCAATTTATCCATGGACATAATGTTTTACTTATATTTGCGAACGTCCACAACTTCAGTCACCAATACCATGTGGCATCGTGGCCAGTCAGCCCGCCACCGCCTGCACTGAGCACTGACACTGGAGCTTGTGTTTGTTGTTATATTAATTTAGATTTTAATAAGAGTGCGTTATTGTGTGACCTACACACAATAACACACTTAAAACTAGAATCTAAATTATACGAAGTTGAGCTAGCGAGTAAACAAAACAATTGATATAATTTATAAGTTTAATTTTAATACTTAGAAGTAGATCTACTTACTATCGTTACCTTAATAATTAAATACATTAAAGATAATCATTGATTTACATTAAAAGATATTTTTCACTTTTATCCAGCAGAGATTATAATTGAGAAAAAAATATTTAGTAAAACTAAACAACATTCAGTTTAACAAACACTCCTCAGATCACAGCTACACGTAACAGTCCCAACTTATCACTCCGTGTCTTAACAGAATTAACTTAAATACTTTTTACAAACTCATCTGCACTTTACTCGACTGTTTCCGAGAACGCTCGTTACGACGACGCCGAGGCCGCCACCACAATCCGTGGTCCAAGCGAACAGTATCTAAACAGTCCCGGAAAGTAATCATGAGTAGACTCCTACACATTCTCCTTCTACGATACAGTCAAGATCTTTGAGCCCAGGCTGCCTGCATGGCTACAGCGAGCGGCTGGTATCGCAGTGTGCGGGAGCGGCAGGGGCTGCTGCGTCGGTACGCGCAGTGAAGATGAGCGGGATGCCGCCCACGATGTTCTGCACGATGCTGGACGTGGGGTCGGACACCAGCTCGCGCTTGGTCTCAGGTGCCGGCGCCACGCTGAACTTGGCCAGCACGGCTGCCAGTCCCGCCAGCGACTGCATCTGACCCAGGCGACCACCTGAACAAACGAAAATATTGTTCATTAACCAGTTAGACACTTTCATTTGTATTTTATTGTTAATAACGGGAAGCGTAAAACAATTTTGATATTATAACGTAGAGCTTCAGTGTGTTTTCGATGGTTGAAATGACTTGTATTAGCTCTATGGCTACAACTAACAACATCTGTAATTTTTGCAAGGCAATCGTAAACTTTTCAACGCTCGGGCGACATAGCTAGGTTTTAGTAAAGTTTCCATCAGTTTTCAATAGATGGCTCTGTTTATACTTTACAGCTTAATATTTTGATTATCCTTTAATAATACGAGCAATATTTGTAAATATATGTATATGGAATCAAGTTCTTGAAAACGGCTCTAATAATTTTGATGAAATTAGCAGTATTAGAGTTTACGGGGGCGAAAAATCGATTTAGCTAGGTCTCCTGAGAAAATTAATTTTCTTCGTATTTTCACCCGAGTAGAGCTCGGTCGCCCAAAGTTTAGAACAAGATGGCTAACTTAGAACAATGACATGGCAGCATGGAATTTGTAAGTATTTACTATCATGGCAGCATGGTATTAGTAAATACCTACTATCATAGCAGCATGGTATTAGTAAATACCTACTATCATAGCAGCATGGAATTAGTATGAACTATATTAAACTATTAAAAATGAGCATTTTTTTTATTTTTTTTATTTTCACCAGAGCAGAGCTCGATCGCCTAGGTACTATACATAAAAACGGTAACATTAGAATTAATTTTTAAATAATAAAATTGTGGTACTCACCGATACAAGAGCGGGGTCCGTCTCCGAAGGGCAGGTATACGAACTTATGTCTTTTGGCGACCTCCTCGGGGGCAAAGCGCTCGGGGCGGAACTCCTTGGGGTTGTCGAAGTACTGCGGGTCGTTGTGCAGTGCCACCAGCGGGATGTTAATCTTCACACCAGGGTCAATGGTGAGGTCCGTGCCCGGGATGGTGTACGGGCGTACGCACTGCCTCAGCAGCATGCCGGACGACGGGAAGATGCGCATGCCCTCCTGTAAAACCCAGTCCAGGTACGTCATCTCTTTGACGGCGTCGTAGCTGAGGCGGCCGCCATGCTTGGTGAGCACGCGGTCGATATTGGCCTGCGCGCGCGCCTGCACTTCTGGGTGGTAGGCGAGCTGGTGCAGCGTGAAGCTGGTGGCGGACGACGACGTCTCGAAGCCGGCCGCGAAGAAGATGAACGCCTGCGCCGCTACCAGCACGTCGTCCATCTCCAGCTCCACCGGCTTGGGGCTGCCGTCCGGGTTCGTCTCCTCCAAAGACTCCACCACGATCTTTCCTCTCTGTTGCCATTCCATTAAAAAATCAATGAAATCATTACGGCCAGAAGGCTTGTAGTCTCTTTGTTTTTGGATCTGATTAACGAGTACCAAAATGTCATCTTCGAGATCCTGACCCAGAAACTTCATGCTTTTAAAGAAGTCAGGGAATATGGTTTTGAAGAAAATTACGATGGTGCGTTTGAACGTAATGTTGAAAATTTTCATTCCGAGCTTTCTGAAAGGCGAGTTCTCATCGTTAAGCGAGTCGGCGTCGAGACCGAAACCACAGGCACCGATAAAATCAGTGGTATAGCGCGCCATGAGGTCTCGGGCACAGATCGGGTGCCCAGCGGCAGCGGCGGCCAGCGCACGCGTCTGCAGCTTCTCCGCGCGCTCCACGATGAGTGGGAACATTGCTTTCAGCTTGCCACTCGTGAAGGCAGGCGTCATGCGCTGCCGCAGCAGGCGCCACAGGTCTCCGTCTGCGAAGAACAGGTTGCGCAGCAGCGGCTCAATGACCTTGTGCGCCGGCGATAGGCCGCGCGAATAGAAGTATGCGAAGTCCGTGGTGATGATGCGCTTCACGAGATCGGGGTCGCGGATCACTAGCTCGGGGATGGAGCCGCGGAAGTAGCCCACGAAGCGCTCGCCGGGGTACTTCCAATACGTCTCGGCTGACATCTGAGCAATACTTCTTTGCAGAAGGTACCGTTTTGCGTCCGTCCCGAAAATTGGTATGGGCTTGTCATGTTTGACTCCTCTATCCTTCCAATAGTTATGGTTTCTTGTCCCGTACAAATATAGCGCCACCGCACCGACGATCAGGAGTGCTAGGATGATCATGTTGCTGTTACAGTGTTCACGATTTAATGCCTCAATTAGAAAGAGTCCGCTGATTAAATACTATTCTATATCCGGCAAGATAATATTTCGCCCGCCTACCACACACGATTACGACACAAAATAGGTGGAAAATATTTTTGAAGTGATTTACTAATAAATGGGCAAAGACAAAAACAAAGCAAATTGTGATTTAGGAAATTCAACTGAAAAATAACTAATATAAGAACCAATAGCTTTAAATAATATCTGATCTGCTAATGTTATTAGATATAATAATTACTGCCCCGATATAAGGCGACAATCAACGAGATGTAATACAAAGATAAAATTTAAAAATTAGTCACAGCTGTCAATGCGCTGATAATGTTATCCGTATCTTAAATTCTGTCAAATGACTCAAACACCCAGTTTGTGTCGTTTGACAGGAAATTGCGAAAGAAGCTCACGTAGTGGAAAAACGTTTATCTAGACTTCTTTGGTAGGCATTTGCTGCTATTTTTAGTGTACACATAGATTAGTGTACCAACGAGTGTTTCTCCGGCATGGTCTGCAGATGTGGTGCTAATGGCTGCAGTCCCACTCATGCATCCACCGATTTCTGTGATTTAGATATGTGTAGAGATGGAGCTCATCATCACTTGTCTCGACTCTATCTAGCTACTTGATATCACATTTAGTGGGAAAATAAAAAAATGTCTGATAGAAAAAGTTTAGTGAACAAGTCGTGCAGTATTTATGTTGAAACCAAGTGCCTGTTCTCAACAGGACCGGATTAAAGTTAATAAGTTCAAATAAAATGCACGAACTATTTTTGAAAGATCTAATATAAACTGAATCAATAGAAGAATGAGTAGTTATAAGTAAAGTAATACACAAATACACACACATACACATTTCACCCCACGTCCACTCTACATACTTATACTACATATTAACTTCCACATAGAGTATATTCTCTTTTTATTCAATTCTTTTTTATTTATTTTTTGTAATTATTTAATTAACTTTCTTTGGGAAGTCTGGAACAATGTCTTTGTGTATATAATTTTAAGAGTTGGGCGTTGATGGCTGCGCCACAGTATTTTACTTTTGTGGCTATCTTCGTTTTCCTATGTAAATTGTAAACTTAAGTTGTTCCAAATAAAGCTTTTATTCTTTTATTTTTTAAAGGAAATTTTTGACCTTTCCATCATCGTTATCGCTGAAAAGATACCAACACATTCAGCATTGGGCATTGGCCATTCAGTCTTACCAAGGGGTGTCGTGTTACCTAGTAACTAAGTGTGGAGGTCAGATAGGCAGTCGCTCCATGTAAAATACTGGTATTCAGCTGCATCCGGTTAGGCTGGAAGCCGACCCCAACATAGTTGGGAAAAGGCTAGGTAGATGATGTTATCGCTGAAAGGATGTCACTGTGTCTAGGCCCTCTTTACGAGCACAGGCATGTAATACCATACCATAATGATCATACCTACACAGGTATGATGAACATTGTTGTGTAACCCCTGGCTGGAGGTTTTAAAAGTGTAGTAGCTTAAGGCACCCACAGGAAAGCCCGGTTAAGTAGTCATGATCTCAGAGTTCAACCACGAGATGCCCTAACTAAAAAAAAAAGAACATTGTTGTGTGCCTGAAGAGAGGACAGTTATAGTCTCCAGTCAGTTTATCTCCACAGATGATCATCTCTGTACGATCGTTGTGGTCATTCTGGGTCTGGTTATAACATATTATTGTCTTCTTATTTAACATGACAAATTGATCGCCTACTGTTAAAGTGAAAGAAGGAAGGAAAAATAGTATTATGACAAATATATAGGTGACGCATAATAACAGCTAAAAATAATACGAAAATTACAACTATAAATAGCATCAAGAGATAATATTATACGATAATGTTGATAAGAATCGGTTACTTGGAATTATAATGAGGTATTGGTTTGGAGTTTTATAGACTTTGACACTCGTGTAGATACTGAATCAGTATTTTGACTACTGATACTCATGATAGACGATTTTTGGTTATAACGTACAAACAGCAACACACTTAACTGCCCTTTAAAGACGCAACTGGGAGAAATTAGGACTGTTCGAAAGGGATAGATCATTTTCAATGTAGTCTTATATTTTCCAGAAAACAGTTCATGTAATAATTCTTAATTCGGTCGTATTGCAACTCTTTTTAATACTCAAATTGACATTTACTCGTAAGTTTATTCCAAATAAAAACTCCGTGGATCATGGATGCAATCTAAATTTAAAAACAAAAATCTTGATGTCTGTACTCAATTCTGTTTACTTGATACAAGATCTTTTAAAATATTATTCAAAATCTATAGTAAATTCAATAGTTTAATCTGTTACAATCTGTAAAGGGAATAATTCTGTCATACATGATTTTTGCGAAACTTTAACCGTTTACGCAGCGCACGCAGCGGAAGCTCTCAAAAGGAAAAAAAAACCCGATTTTGAAACATTCTTCATTGGTGCTCCGCTCCTATTGGTCTTAGCGTGATGATATATAGAAAGAAAGAAAGAAGAACAAACAAACTCTACAGCTTTATTATTAGTGTAGATATAGATTATACTAGTAAGAAATAAATATAATGGTGCCGATTCTCTTGACACAAATGCCTCTAAACTAAACTAAAAATCACTAAAATTTAGTTTATTCCTGTCAAACGACGATTTCCCATTCTGAAATAGAGTAAAGTGACACAACTTAACTATATTTTAGTTTGACAGCACTAAGATGGCACTGAGATATTAGTTTAGCGAAAATGGCAATTTTGCTATTCTGAATTTGACGTTTTTAACCTAAAATTTAGATTTTCTAACTAAATATGACTATTTTTAATCGCGACTAAAAACATGTGGAATAAAATTGGTTGTCATGAACTAAAATTCACACCAACACCTCGACTTCAGATGTAAAAACAGTACTGAATATTTTTTTTTCTTTTGCTTATATCTCGAAAACGGTGTGTCCAATCGCAAAAATAATGAAAATTTCGACACCCTTTATAACACCCTTAAACCCCTAACACTCTTCATGTAGGTAATATTTCTTCTTATTTTCCATACAAAAAGTGAAAAATCCATATAAAACACGTCGTGGCTGCCCCCCCTGCGCGCCTCCGGCTCTAAAAAGATTCACGTGGTTAGGTATCACGTGTGGAGTCGCGGTTGTCAAATTCGATTTAGATGTGTCAAAATTATTTTTAAATTTAGAGAATTTATTTTGCAGAATAGCTTTGAGATTCTCATAGTCAAAAGTAAGGAATTTTAGTGAGAGTTTAGTTAGTTTAGTTCGGTGTACAAGAGAATCGGCACCGATGTCTAAATGTCGTCGCATTAAGGTAAGACGAAAAGAAACGACTTGCCGATTTTGCCCGATTTGTTCATTATCACCCGATTTGTTCATTATTAACATTTGACAAAAATAATGTTAAATGTTAGTCTCTTTCCTGCGATATGTCAGATAAAATAGTGTATAATTATGGGGCAGTTAAGTGTGTTGCTGTTTGTACACCGCCGTGCCGTGATTTAAGTGTATTATCTATGGTGCCGCGGCGAATAGGTTTCTACTAGAACATGGCCTTGTTACGGACTTATTTGTCTAAACAGGCTTCGCATACCTTCTGACAAGAATCTGACTCTGAATGATCAAGCGGAATATTTTAAATTATAGCTTCCATTCGCTTTGTCTATACGTACAGAGGATGTAATCAAAATGAAGAGGAAACTTCTTGGAGTTTAAAAGAGCGATGTTCCGCTGGAGCTGCGGAGGGTAGAGTGGTATTCGTGTTAGAGCACAGTTTTAATTTACAAGAAGGCAGTATTGGCGCGCCGCACTATGGGACCAAACACGCACTGTTTGGTCCCATAGTGCGGCGCGCCATCTCAAAAATCAATAACTTTTTTGTTACTTTACATTTTAAATTGAAATTTTGTATACGTACGAGTATACCTGAATACTTATGCTATTGGATTATTAAAACACTGCTACTTAAAAAATTACGGTTATTTAATCAAATTAATAATATATCTAATAATATAAAAATTAAAATATAATAATAAAATTACAAAACCAAAATGTTGAAAAATTTCATACAAAAATTAAATTAAATTGATAAAATTTATGATTTGCTTACATAAGGATAAATTAAAATTATTAATAAGTTAATAACTACGTAATTACATAATTTTAAACTAAAAAAAACATGCCATTCATGAAAAAGAAACACATAATTCCAATCATCACTTGACAATACTAAAAGTTCTTTAGCTTCGTCAAGCCTATTCTCCTCGCGCTTAAAGCTCTCTATTGTTAAACCAATCCACAAGAAGGGTGACACTAATTGGGCACGCCACAATTGCGGCGATAAGACCCCTCTGAGGAGTGGCTTGAGAGACGCCACGGCGTCCTCACTTTCCGCCTGACGCAGGTCCTCAACGGACACGGCTGCTTCGGGAGGTTCCTGTTCAGAATAAGGCGGGAGGAAACGCCCGGGTGTCACCATTGTGTGGATCGGCCTGAGGACACGGTGGAGCATACGGTGAAGGTCTGCCCAGTTTGGGCGGAGCAACGCCGTGTTCTCGTAGAGGCGATCGGCGGCGGTGATCTCTCGCGTCCGGCCCTGGTTCAGGCCATGGTACGGAGCGAGAGGAAATGGCAGGCCATCACCTCCTTCTGCGAAGCGGTAATACTCGCGAAGGAGGAGGCGAAACGCGTGAGGGAGAGACAAATTTCGCGCCCTCACGCCCCTAACCGCCGCAGGAGGAGACGCCCGGGGCGGGAATCGCGAGCCGATTTCCGGCCACCGTAGGCGCGGGCTTGCGGACGGTGAGCAATGGGTAGCTCGCCGTCCGATAAGGATCAAGCCCGGGTCGACGGCGTGTTGTGTTCCACGCGCGCCTCAAAGAGATGTCAGCAGAATTGACGGGGTCCGCTAGGGCCAATGCCTGCCGGGGGTTTGAAGAAAACCGATAGGGAAATCGTGGCCCCCGGCAACAGGGCAACCGAAGGAACACGGGTGGGTTTTAGTCAGTAAGAGTCTGACACGCCCTCCCGCTCCACCCAGAGCGGGAGAAGTTATTTGATAATTTCGCAACAAAAAAAAAAGTGGATATACAAAAAAAAACAAAATTCAAAAGTCATTTATTCAAACTAGGCTGAGAATCAGCACTTTTCGAACATCAAAATTACATAAGACAGTCCCCCAAAACGCCCACCCTTCATCACTTCCTAGTGCCTTTAGCTGGGAAGAAGAAGTGGCGCAACAAACTCCCCAGCAGCACAGCTGTCTGTTCAAGTTAGAAAAATGAATCTATACAATAGTATGCAAAATAACTTACATTATGCAACACAAAACATAATTTAAATGATAAATTATTCGCCATATGTCAGCTAGCACACGCCAATATACCAACCAAAAACATCGAGAACTATACTCAAGCAGAAATAAAAAATAAAAACTAAACGTAAATAGAACTAAATATCTAAATAAAAGCCTCCAGGCATAAAGGGCGTGCCCGCTTACATAAAGCTATTTAAAGCTGTAATTGGAAGTTATTATAAATGATAAACTAGGATCATCGAGGTAAAATAAATAAACAGTTAATTACTAGTTACAATAACAAAACCATGATCAGCAAGACGACCAGTCACCACAAGCAGCACCCGTTCACGAGCATAACGCAAAGATCAGCCATTATCCCCCTCGCCATATTTGAGGGAAGGAGGCAACCCGACCCCCGACGCTACCGCAAGCAATGACATCTAACTGTGCGTTCGCACTGGCGAAACATTTACAGCAAACATGTTGGAATCTTTATTTTCTGTCAATTTTCCATAGAAAGTTTGACAGGCACTAGAGATTTCAACATGTTGTGATGTTTCGCCAGTGCGAACGCATAGTAAGGGAGCATGACGAACTTGCTGCTGGTTGCTCAGGCAAAAAAAAAAAAAATATTATCAATTGTCGAGGTCGCTAGCTAACCACGAATTGCAATACAACTCACAACAAAAACATTGTAATGAGTAGATTATGTCAAAAATAAAATAAATTGACTTATAAATTCAAATAAAATAAACAATTATTTAAACTGTCAGTAGGTAAGCTAATTCTGGAGAAAGAACATAAACATTGTCTTGAGTTAATCACAGCGACCAACTATTCTTATCATTTAAGTAGTCGTTGATACTATAGTATGCCTTTGAACAAAGGTTGGATTTTACTTTAGTTTTAATTTTATAATTTACTACTTAATAGTATTTAATACTTATTAATAGTAATAGTATATAATAGTAGTATTTAATACTTTATTTTATAATTTTATTAATAGGCGGCTTGTGTCGTACAGAGGTTTTGAGACTCCGAGCTGGTTAAAAGCCTCGTACGGAATTGACGAAAAAAAAAACAACCGACCTCCAAAAAAAAACACTACAAAGTGAAAAATAACTTTAATTTCGGAAGTCGGTGTCTTGGGTTTTGTATTTTCATTTTTTGCCACCGAATTCCGAAATTAAAGTTATTTTTCACTTTGTAGTGTTTTTTTTGGAGGTCGGTTGTTTTTTTTTGTAAAAAGTTTTTATTTTTCACTTTTTAGTTGTGGTACCTACTCCACACACATTCGAATACCACTACCTGCTACCAGTGACAGAAACTTATCGTATCATCTACATACTAAGTGGGAAAAAAAATACGTATTTTGTAGCTAACTCAAAAACTATCCAAGCAAAGTTAATAAAATTTATATGGGACCAATTCGAGAGCACACCCTTTCAAACAAAAAAAGAATTTTCAAAATCGGTCCACAATTGACGGAGAAATCGGTGGACATATATAAAAAAAAAAACAAACATACGCGACGAACATATAACCTCCTCCTTTTTGGAAGTCGGTTAAAAAGGGTTAGAAAAGATGTCGATGCTATTGATTCGTGTAGCAATTTTATTATATTTCTCATTAGATGATTCATGGGTGCGGTGCTACCAAGGTGAGTACGACTTGCAGTTGTGGCAAAGGTAATGGTCTCGCGACCAGATCGAATAGTTTTCTGTCGAGGTACAGCTATATTTAATTCCGCCAAAAGATCGGGAACATATTTTATTAAACCGTTAGTAATTTTGTACAGAAGGATTTCGTCTGTTACGTCTCCTCGGTGTTCAAGAGAGCATATTTTAAAATGACTGAGCCTTTCACCGTTAAAAGAATCTCATGGACAGCTAGAGCTTCTAAAACGAAGGTATCTGGTGAAGTTTCTTTGGAAACGTTCAATCCTGTTTACGTGAATACGGTAAGTAGAGTTCCAAATTGGAGATGCATAGTCCAATAGACTTCTCACAAGAGCATTGAAGAGCACCTTTAGAGTAGAGATGGACTGTGAATCTCGACATATTCTATTTACAAATCAGACATTTTTGCAGCTTTGGCAGTGATATTATCAATGTGGTTGACAAATATGAGTTTAGAGTCGAGCTGGACTCCTAGGTCACGAATCGTGTCTACCTTTTGTAGTGCTACCCCATTTATTGAGTAAGACGTAGGTGAAGGTTTCCGTTTTCTGGTAAATGTTATGTGGTAACACTTTTTCACATTGAGGGACATGCAGTTTTTTAAACACCAATCGTGAACTGCGTTGAGGTCAACCTGGAGTAAATGAACATTGACGGATGAATGTATCTCTTTATAGATCGTTTGTTTTACTGAGATAACTATGTCATTGACAAACATTAGAAAAATAATTGGGCCTAGGTGCGAACCTTGGGGACTCCAGATGTAGAGAAATAAACTGGTGACTTATAGTCCTTAACAACCACTCTTTGTTTTTTTTTCTGAGAGATACGATTTAAACCAAAGAAGCAACTGGCCAAATATGCCGAAACCTTCAAGCTTCTTTAAGAGAATTTTATGGTCCACCTTGTCGAACGCACTGCTGAAATCAGTGTAAATTGAGTCTACCTGGACACGAGAGTCCATCAATTTACTTATTTCATTGACGTGTAGTGGACCAAGTTAGTAGTCGTAGACTTACAAACACAGAAACCATGTTGTTGGGGCACTAGCTGAGGATTAATGTGTGATGTAAGTAAAGGACATAGCAGGGATTCGAAGAGCTTAGCGATAACTGAAAGGAGTGAAATAGGACGGTAGTTCTGCACGTCATTAGAGTCTCCTTTCTTAAAAATTGGTACGACATTTGTCATTTTCCATTCCGTCGGAAACTGCGATCTCGCAATCGAATGATTGAATATTATTTTAAGCGGTAAGGATAGACTAGTAGCACACTTCTTTACAAATATCGGCGGCAAACCATCTGGCCCCGGCCCTTTGCAGATGTTAGGTTTTTTTAGTGCTTTCAGGACATCTCGTTCCGTAAATACTACACTACCTAATGCATGTTGATGATACTTGGGTCCTGTTTGAGCTACAGTAGGTGAACCAATTGAGGGAGTAAAATTAGAAGAGAAATGCTTAGCAAAAAGGCTGCAGACTTCATCACCAGTAGATACTGTTTCATTTCCTAGACACATCTCCGAGGGAATGTCGTTAGATTTGGACTTCTTCGCTTTGACGAAGGACCAAAAGAGTTTCGGATTATGTCTAATGCTCTTTTCAGTTAAGCTCATATAGTTTTTGTAACAGCAATTCATCATGGTTTTCGATCTCCCCTCCAATAGTCTATATTCAAAGTGATCCCTTGGGTTTTTATATGTTTTAAATCGTTTTCTAAGTTTTTCTTTTTCATTTAGGAGTCTAATGAGAGGTTTAGCGAACCAGGAGGGATACTTATCACTCGGTTTTTTTACTTTGGAACGTGCTCGTCAACTATATCATTAAGGTGCTTATACAGCGTGCCGCTTTGATGTCGACATTAATTTAACACACATATATGGTTTCACGTATTCATTTTATGAAAATAATTTAATTAAATGTTATTATTTACTGATTTCTTTACAATTTTCTAAAATAGCATCTTGGAGCAACCTGTAGTTAAAGAACTGTAGCGCAGAGGTCATTTGCGGGGGTCACGGATCATAACATCGCATCAATGAAATTAATACGTATAACTTGCAAAAAGTAGGTGAATAGAAAGAAAGAGAGAGCCCTATGTGCTCGAGTGGTTCAGGCGGCGCGCGCGCTCTCCCCGCCACCCGCCCCGCGCTTCTTCAAACTAAGTTCTCTTTTCAACTTCTAGTGCTAGCCGGGCCCATGTCCTTGACACACTTTTCTTCACAATCGTGCGCAAAAATATCGCTGTATAATGTTTTTGTAAATGTCTCCGCGAAAAAGACGCGTACCTATTGTTTTATTTATTTATTTTAGTGTAATTAAATTAAGTTAGTGCGCTAGAGACGCTTTGATTTGTTTTCGTTAGTTTTCTACCTATTAGGTACTAACATCTTCTGCCATAAGGACGCTTTTAATTGTGTTATTAGTGCTTGTAAACCATTGATCGTGACGTCAAATTCACATCCGAACTACACGGCGGCCGAATATGCGGGCATGATCCTAATTTACGGAGAATGTGATCAAAATACCACCCTTGCGATAAGGACGTATCACGAGAGATATGGCGGTTCCAGACGATGTCCTACTAATCCGCTAACGATTGTAGGAACTCTTCATCTCTTCATTCAAAGTGCGGGATAACATTAAACGCCGTTTAGCCCTGTGTATTCGCCAACACGGTGGTCATATTGAAAACTTTAAAATACAGACAATTTAAAAAAGTATGTAATGATTAGTGATGAATAGTGATGATAGTGGTAATAACTAATAACAGAGAATGATAAGTGATTGATTAGGATTACGCATCTCCGCGCTGCACTCGCACCGATGTAGGTACTTGTGCCGCGCGATTTCTTAGAAATTATGCTGTCAAAGGATCAGCCCGCTCGTACAAAGCGCGTTGCGCGGTTGCGAGCGCGCGCGGCGTTGCCACTCCGAGTAGAATGTAAGCCAGCTGGTAAGTAGCTTCATGAATGAATCTTTTACACAGAGTGATCCCAATTTTGGTTATTTTTTTACTATTTAGTTTGTTTGAAAATTTAAATTTTTCAATTTACAATTTTTTATTTTTTATTATGATTTTTATGATTACTGGCCACTAAGGGGGTAAGTAGGGCTTACCCGTGTGTTAAATTAATGTCGCCATTGTAGCGGCACGTTGTATAGGTGGTCACTGCTCTGGTCACTGTGTGTCATTTGCTCCTATTTTAATAACAAAATATTATATTTATTTTAAAATCGGCACATGGTTTGGGTCACTCAGAAACACATAAAATCTCTATTTTATGGGCTGACAGTTCAACAGACACGTTACCGAAATTAATAACAAAAGATTCTATTTCTTTAAAATAGTTGTAAAACAATATAGAAACCCATTCCATTTATATTTTATGGGAAGCGAGCTAGCACTTTCTACAAATTCTAAGAAACAATAGAATAAACCCAACACAACGGGCAATGCCGGCGTTGCCATCTGGTAGCCTTCGGTTGAGCCCGGGGGTAAAGCTGGACGTGGTGTTTTAGGATTTTATGGGACGGAGGAATAAAGTCGAGGCACTTGGTTTTAGACCATGATAAGATACGGGCGTCCGAATCTAGGCTAGTAAAGTTAGAATACTTGGTGAATACCACGAGGCCATGTCCGAGTGGGCTGTCGCAAGATAACAAGTATTAGTTATTAAGTTAAATATAGTTGGGTTAAAGCCCAGATTAGACTAATTTAGTACTTAATGTTATGTGTGTGTAAGTGTGTGTGTTGATGCGACTGGGTGAGTCTTTCATTATAATAATTACCCTTGGCTGGTAATATATTTGAAGTTCTTGTAACGAAACAGACAGAGACGTGTTGCTGGGGAGTTTGTTGCGCCACTTCTTCTCCCCAGCTCAAACACTAGGAAGTGGTGAAGGGAGGGCGCTTTGGGACTGTCTATAAACCTTCAGGAGAGTTGATCCAGAACTCTATTAATTAATGATTCTAGAATTATGATTCTCTACTCTATTATCTAGAATCTAAATCTTGAATTCTGTATTCTTTGCCTCAGACCAATTAAAAGGGCTTTAAGAGAGATTATCCAAAACTCTATTAAATAAATAATGATTCTTGAGTTTCGATTCTCATCTCTATTATCTAGTTCTTGAATGTTGTATTCTTTATCTCAGACCAATAATTCGGTCAGACTGACATGAAAACGTGTCTTGCAGATATGCTTGTTGTGCAAAGGGTGACCTTCCAGGGGTTTGGGTGACCACATCTATCTTATATTCAGTCCAAGGACTGATAGGGACCATGTCTCCTAAAGAGCATGATGCCGACGAATGTCGCTGGAACTAGCCGCTCCGTTGTTAGACAAGGACAATCACACGGTTGCCGCAGGGAAAGCCGCTTCGTCACGTTATCAGTTCGAAAGAACTGCTAGGGACCATGTCTCCAAAAGAGCGTGACGCCGACACAATGCGTCACTTATGGAAGTGTTGCTCTAAGTACTCCGAGTGCAGATGTGAGGTACCGTGCGAGTAATGACTGACCAAATACCTGTTACGCTTACGTAATGGTTACTCACAAGTTTATAGAATGATATACTTTGCATCCCTCTATTATTTATTAGCTTTCTAAAACCACATCCAATGTATTTCACAACGATGAATTCCTGTCTTATTACAATCTCATTCAATCCTTCAAATTCATTTCTTCTTACACATATCGGTGGGAGAGTGTCCAGTCCAGAGACGAGCTCTACAGGGCCGTACGAGGTGGAATGCGGCCCTTCCCCCTAAGGGGGGAACCGACTTAAACACTAATGTTAGCATAATTAGGAAAAACGAAAATTTTATCAGCCTAGGGTAATTCACGTACAGTCACATCACCATAACATCGACATCGTGCAAGTCTGAGAAAATATGGGTCCAGTCAATTTCGCTAATTATAGCGTTGATTAAAGTATAATTGCCTTTTCTAAAGTTGTATCCAACCGGAATCTTACTCTTTAATAACGCGGGAGACGTGATTTTTATTAGTATTTCGAGGGCTGGGTGTAGACATCTACTGTTGATAACGGGTTATTGCATACACTAACAATTCCTCCATAGAAGTTACACAATATTAAATCAAGAGTTTTATGATAACAATGGCTCGAAAGCTACCTCACCCATCGACAACAATGTGTTGAGATCTCGAAACAAACAGAGCACCAAAACAATCGTCTGCAGATCCATCTATCGGAAAAATTATTGTGGTGTTCCCCAAGGAACCATACTGGGACCACTTTTGTATCTGCTGTATGCAAAAGACTTAGCTAAAGTAACCTTCCACAACTGCATACTATATGCTAACAATACGACCCTCGGCATTCTAAATGACAATTATAACTTATGTGAGTACCAAACCGAAATAAATGAGACACTAAATAAAATTATCACATGGCTGAAACAAAATAATGTCCATATTAACATTAACAAAACCAAAATGATCCACTTCCAAACCTACAACAGTAAGCGTCCGTAGTTAATGACACAATTGAAGAGGTTGAGAGTACAAAGTTCCTAGGAATAACAATAGACAAACACTGTAACTGGAAAGCTCATTTTGACGAACTTTGCACAAAGGTAGATAGATTCGTATTCGTTTTGTACAGAATAACACGTATGGCTAGTGTTGATGCGGCACTTTGTACATACCATGGCTATGTTGCATCAATTTTGCGTTATGGCATTATAATATGGGGTAATTCTGTGGAACTGAACAGAGTGTTTCGAGCCCAAAAGAAATGTATTCGCTCAATATGTGGAGCGCACCCAATGGACAGCTGTGTCCCATTGTTCAAAAAAATAAAAATATTACCACTCCCAGCATTGTATATTTTGAAATTTGTATTTTTGTGTACCAAAATAAGCATGAATTTGTTCTGCATAATGATGTTGTATCCAGACCTAGCCGCAAAGTTCATATGCTTCGTGTACCTAGACGGAATAATAAAATATTTTAAAATAATGTATTTTGTATGGCGACCAAAATTTTTAATTGACTACCAGATTGTTTTAAAACTTTAAACTTTAGTACATTTTAGTGTAAATTATTCAATTACCTCCTATGTAAATGCTACTAGTCGATTAATGATTTTATGAATGAAAAATTGACATAAATATTAGGAAATAATTACTATCATTTTAATTATTCTCTTCTTACTATCTTTGACTTAATGAATTCTTTTTGACATTTCCATAGCTAATTTATTTGACTAGTTTGCAATTTGAATGTTTTTTTTCTAACTTGAACAGACAGCTGTGCTGCTGGGGAGTTTGTTGCGCCACTTCTTCTTCCCAGCTAAAGGCACTAGGAAGTGGTGAAGGGTGGGCGTTTTCGGGGCACTATCTTATGTAATTTTGACGTTCAAAAAGTGCTGATTCTCAGCCTAGTTTAAATAAATGACTTTTGTTTTTTTTTTTAAATTCTAATTTATTTAATTCAATAAAATTAATTTGTAATCAATTTTTTTTTTGTTTGCCTATATTGTGTCCCACTGCTGGGCAAAGGCCTCCCCTATTTCCTTCCAAACCTCTCTGCTTTGTGCGATTTCAGGCCATGTTGGCCCCGCAAAAATAACTAGATCGTCACACCACCTTCGCCGCGGTCTACCTCGACGGCGTTGTCCTCCTTCAGGCGTCCAGTGAGTGACGATCTTCGCCCATCTCTCCGGGTGCATTCGTGCGACGTGGCCGGCCCACTCCCACTTCAGCCTGGCTGTTTTTTCTCCAACATCCACTACTTGAGTTATGGAGCGCAGGATGGCGTTTCTAACGTGGTCCGTTCGTTTGACACCTATTATGCTGCGCTCCATTGCCCGCTGGCAAATCTTGAGTTTGGACTTCTGTTGTTCAGTAAGTGACCAATTTTATGCACCACTAGCTTTTGCCCGCGGCTTCGCACGCGCAAAGGTCGGAAAATATCCCACAGGAACGTACTACCGATATTCAGAGTACTTATCAAATGTCCTAACCCAGGTCATGGTCTATCCGTATACCATTCATCTAAATCTGTTCAGCCGTTACGGCATGAAAAGGTAACAAATAGATAGATAGGTAATAAATCTGTTTTAGGGTTCCGTATCTCAAAATGAAAAATGGAAACCCTTAAAGGATGACATCGTTGCCTGTCAAGACACTTTTTCTCAGAAACGCGTGGAAGTATCAAGTTGAAATAGATAGGTATTAAAAACTTAGGCTATGCGCGCACTACGGATTTTGATCGTTACGGATAATATTTCGTGTTGTTCTATCTCCTCTCAGGCTAATTTTCTACGAAATGTATGGAAAGTTTTTTTCAATTTTTGAAAATTCAAAAATTCGCCCTCCGTTGGCCCGATATATTTTTTTGACGCTAGTAATAAGAAATAGGATCGACAGGCATCAAAAAAGTTTTTGTGAAAATTACCCATGTTCTTGCTGACTGTACAATTTTTTCAAAATCTGTGAATGCAGATCAAAAAGTTAAGGACAGTCTCCTAAGACCGTTTTCTTGTAGCGACAACGGTTAAGGTACCTGCCCTTATTGCCCCATATCAACATCCACCCTGTATATGTTATGATTGACTACTTAGCTCCATAAAGGTATAGCGTGATGATAATATTTTAAAAGGTTAAATCCGTAATTATCTGCAATATACTAACCTTTTGGATAGTCTTTTTACAGTTTGCGGTAAACTATAGAAGAATACGAACATAATGCAATATTGCTCACCCCCATAGCAAATAGCGTGATAATAATTTTTGAAAAGTCTATTGTGACGTTTCCATTATTTGACATAGATTATTTATACAAATTTTCAAGTTAATCAAGCCAAACAGTAAAATCCTCCCCTGTAAAAATAAATACCCCTTTTCACTCCGTCAGGGGTAGATTTTCAAAAAACCTTGATATACGTTTTTATTTGTTTTCAGTCTTAAGTATAAATACTGAGTTTTGAGTTAATCAGACCGCGCGTTAAAATTCTTCCATACAAACTATGACACCCCCCAATCCTCCCTTAGGGGGTAGTTTAGAAAAACTAAAAATGCCAAACTTTATAATTTACATAGATAAGTATTTGTGCCAAGTTTCAAGTTTATTAACTCAAGGAATAAAATTTTTCATACAAACAAAATCCCCCCTTTTCACCCCCTTAAAGGTCGATTTTCCAAAAACCCTTTCTTAGTGGATGCCTACGTCATATTATCTACCTGTGTGCCAAATTTCAGCCCAATCCGTTCAGTGGTTTGAGCTGTGCGTTGATATATCACCCAGTCAGTCAGTCAGTCAGTCAGTCAGTTTACCATTTTATATATACAGATAGGTTAGGATGGGCAGAATGCACATGTCGATGAGTTTTCTTTTCAATGTTATAGGGAGATTTCCTTTCATGTGTTCTTTAAGGGCCCAGTTCGACTTCTTTTTCTTGCCTATTCTTGAACGACACTATCTGGCCCAAGTATGTATACTCATCGACATATTGCACTACATGCCCATCTACCTCAACCCTACGTTTCGTGCTTGCCGATTTTG